>OY744529.1:2035000-2220000 GCA_963556195.1 Sepiola atlantica
TCCAGGACAATAATTCATCTAGTAGAGTATCCAGTAGAGTACTGTTAATTGAGGTAACATTACTCGGAGTAAGTGCACCATTCCTTGTATAAGCCAGTGTATAGTCGTCTCGAGGTGATCTTATTTAGACTTCGAATACTATGTTATTTTGAATATTTGGTCAGAATTAACTTGTAGGGTGAAGTATCCTTATGTCAGGTTGGCTTGACAAACCTTGTACATAGAGACTGAAGACACTCGATGACGGTGTCTAGTAGGTAATTAGAACCCTCTTTTTAAAAATTTCTCATCTTTTTGTTTTTGCTGGTGATGGGGCATCCTATGGGATGACAGATATTCACCTGCTAATTCGGACACTCCCGCCGATTGATGGTTTAAAGATGCTAACCGTCCATTTAAGTGCAATTGTTTGTTTCTCTCTGTCGGTCGGTTCAACGGGTAGATCTGCTAGGTAGTTTTTTTAAAAATGCTATTAGTCCGGTTGCTCCTATAACTACTGGGATGATGGAGACCCTCCTAAGATTCCAGTTTCTTTTCATGTCGTACATATGACA
The DNA here is from genome assembly GCA_963556195.1 of Sepiola atlantica. Classification (NCBI taxonomy): domain Eukaryota; kingdom Metazoa; phylum Mollusca; class Cephalopoda; order Sepiida; family Sepiolidae; genus Sepiola; species Sepiola atlantica. The sequence goes on from OY744529.1 coordinate 2,035,555, forward strand.
TTAGTATTTTGTAATATTTCCGTTTCAGCTCCGTTTCCGTTAGCATCATTCTTCCATCCCTTTGTCCCATAACACTATGCCAGGTTTAACAGCTCCGTTTTCTAGATATGTAGCAGTAGGGATTGCATAGTCATAGTGGATGGTGTATAACTTTTTTTCAACTGTTCTTTCTGGTATATGTTCCCATGACTTGCTGCTAGACTGGATATTAAACTTTTCAGATATAGTCCAGTTAAGATACTTGCACACTCCGTTGTGTCGCATTGTATAATAGCCATCTCCCAGGAGAACCTTACAACTGGATGGCAGGTGGCTAACACCATCCAATTCTGTGTGGAAGAACCTGCACTTGTTATTGTTGCTGAGACTACTCATATTTTAAAGGCATTGGTCATTAAGCTTTGATACTGGGCAGCCATTATCATGCTCTCTTGATCATATTGGAGCGATCCTTTTTTTCAGACAGTCTACAGAGCCTTCATTACCTATATATCCCTGGGATAGTTCATCTAGGAAATACTTCCTTGTTTTTTAATTTTCTTATTTCTGTTTTCGCTAGCATAGAGACGGGGCATTCTTCCAAATGCCAGTCTACTTCCTGCTATTTAGAGGCTCCAACAATGTGCTCTTTTAAAGATTTTGGTCGTTCCCTTAAGTGCAATTATTTGGATTTGTGTCGCACTTAGTTTTCCGGGAATACTTTCCAAATACTTTTTGATTTTTTTCTTCATAAGGCTTTTAGCTCCTATCATAACTGGTTGATGTTTTTTGAGGTTCCAGTTTTTCTTCATATCATATATTAGGACATTGTATTTTGTCACCTTCTCCCTCTCTGTTCTGTTTAAGCCACTGCCATTTGGAACACTCTTTTCTGGATATTTAATATGACTATGTCCGGTTTTACTGCTGCATTTTCCAGGTAGGTAGATGTGGGAACCACATACTCATAATGTATAGTATATTTATCGTTTCACAGTTTTCCCCGGTAGATGTTCCCATGATCTAATGCTGCACTGGATGTTCAGATTTTTACAGATGGTCCAGTGTATGTATTTACATACACCATTGTGGCGCGTTGTGTAGCTGCCATCTGCCAACATAATTTCGCAGCTTGATATCAAGTGATTCACACTCACAACTGATCATAATGGATGGCTCTTCTTTTTATCCAGTCTAATGAACTTTCTTTGTCGCTGTACCTCTTTAAATATCTCATCAAGAAAGTGGGTGGCGTTTTTGTTCTGCCCACTCTTCAAGGCTCCTATTTCTGAATTTTTCAGTGTACTTTTTACGACTCTTAGGCTATCTTCTTTTGCGGATTTGGTTGGCGTTTCAATCTCATCTTTTAGACAGCCCTGTCCGAAATACTTGGCCTGTGTGTGTTTATATGTGTCTTGTGAGAATATAGCCATCTATATATCTTTCATTAGAGCTTTAATAATAATAAGAGTTGAGAATCTGCCCCAGAATATGAAGCGGTGATACGAACGTCGGTTGGTACTACGGAAGGTGAACGATCTGAGAGGATGGAAAGACAGACGAGACGTTGCATTGTTTAGAACTCGACTAGAAAAGAAACAAAAAGTACTGTAATTTTGAAGAGTATTACTGCCATTTATATTCAAAAGAATCTATTCATAATGGCCGGTGCGTAACTTAATAATAAAACTAAATCGATGGTCCCATATTTCCTTAGTGTCTATACTTTCGAATCAAAACATTTATATGCTAATCCGTACCGCCAGCAACTAAGGAGAATTCCTGATGCGTGTTTCCAAACAATATGCGTGTTTTCTTTTCAAAATGTCTTCCATTTTATCCTGGCTAAGCTTCTTTTACTAACTCATTCTTTTATAGATGTAGCCGCAATTTTCATAATCATGCTAATATCTATTCCCACGGCTACCACAGTCATCGGGGTATGTTTTAAACTAGATTTTGAATTTAAATACAGATGTCTCTGATCAAATACTCATTCTCATTTTCAGACATATTTTAGAATGATGGAATATAGGAATGAATAGCGGTGTACCATTACCGAAAAACACACACACACTACTATCTTACATTTTTTTTATTAAAAGTGTTATTGAATTTTTGTTCACATCTATAACATGATATAATCAATATCAAATCAACACTTACTATACATTTTAAACATAGCGGGTTATCGGAATATAGCTATTAACGAACAGCTTGCATACTACATCAAGCGATTCAAAATGGCCACCTTTGCCTGATGTTTACATTACTCGACCTGACGTAAGTAGTTATTGACGTTAAAGATATAACGCATTTTTCCAAGGTGTTTTGAAACTGCCTCATGCCTATTTATAATTTCTCGAGGTTCACTTATGTTTTGTGATACTATTCTACCGATATAAAGTCAATGTATAAACGTTGTCTCTCGATCGATGCAACTTTATTGGAAAGACGATAATATGTAGTACGTCAAAAAGTTTATGTTGTCAAGTGTTTACATGCTGAATATATTTGAGTATACATTTACTATTACGTATCGAATAGTGAAATAGGAATGAAATTAGTCTACGCCCATTTCTTACTAGCAAAATATTCCCTCAGTTAGTTGATCTAAAAAATTGGAATTTGAAGATCAAGACGAAGTGAAAAAGGTAGTTTATAAGAATTATGTTGTAAACAAATATATAAGAAAATGAACTTTTCTTAAAACTTTAAGATACTTTAATTTTCTTTTTAAAAATTGATTTTTATATGTTGCGAAAACAAACAAAAAAGATTTTACTTCTTTTCGCTTCGTCTCACTTTTTCTATTGAAGCTTTTTAGATCAACTAAACACTTTAGGAAAGATTTTCTCAGAAAGAAAACTGTAGGTTCATTTTCTAAGTTTTCTTCCTATTTCATTCGTAAACTACATTGATTTTTTAACGCGAACACGTTCAGCATGTCATAATCTTAAAAACACAATGTTTTAACTACTTCATATCAGTGTTGCTATGAGATAACGAGTCAGCTGACGATGTGTATATAAAAAACAGCGGCAAAAAATTAACTCGATTTATCAAAGGGTTATTTCACTATTTATAATTTAAAATATGATTTAACACAGTCTCTGTAAGTTATTTTAAATTTAACAACGAAATGAAACGCACCTTTAGCGTTTCCTTGATAGAATAATTCGGACTTTTCACTTATTTCTTATATTTAAATTTTCTTTGTTTTTGCTCTTTAGGCATGCTCCTTATTTTGTCATTTCTTCTTTTTTACTTTTATTGACAGTGCTATCTAAAAACACCTTCATTTTTTAAGCAATAAAAAATGTGGTGGCCAATGAACCTATGCTTTCGAAAAAAGGTGTTATAGTTACATCGTTGGGGTTTGTATTTCCACGGACAACCAGAGAAAAAAACAAGAAATTATTTTTTACGGATCTATTTTTTTAGTTTTTAGATTTTCTTTTTTGTAGTTTAATGAAATTGCCTTTTAAGCCCACAAAATGCTATTCGTAATGTTGCAAATCATTCAGGAGGCTCGCTAGTTTATAATAATGTTGAATTTGAACGAAAAGCCCTGAAAGTCTTATTTGATTTGTTCTCATTCAAACCCGAGTAATAATCACTGTGTCTATCAGCCATAGATTATTGGTAACAACTGGAGTGATACATCAATGGAAATGATAAGAAAATAATAATTTCTAGATTATAATAATAATAATAATAATAATAATAATAATAATAATAATAATAATAATAATAACAACAATAATTACGTATTGCGTATGCATACACTTTTGATGCTCAAAATTATGTTTTGCCACAACTTTCGTTTTCAATCAGAATTTACTTTTTTAATAGAAAAACTCTCCACGAGTTTACATTCATAAAAAATATAATTTGTGTTCTTCTTTTTTTTTACTTTTTTAAACATGACAATAAGATTCAATCTTCGCCCCTCTCCCCTATATAAACTATCGGGCACGCTCGGTTTTGTAACATTTGACCCAGACACTTTCCCTAAGCTAAAAATAGAAACACAAAATTAATAACTCCCAGCTGTCATTCTATTTCTTCTTATCACTTGAACTTTGAAAATTGCTGCTGGTAACGGGTTAACCTACATCGCCGTTTTTCATTTTTGCCTTTTTATCCACAGCCGAGACTGTATGATTTTTCTGCATTTTCCTTCATCCTGAGGAAGTCTACATAAAAACAAAACGTTGATGATTACACAAATAATATAGTAGTTGGCTTTTCTTTTGGATTTCCATATATAGCAAAACAGTATTATGTGGATGACTATATAAGCTCCTTTTCTTGGGTTGTAAGGATATTGCACACTGCCATTACCTTTAATGGATGGCTCCTTGGATAAAACTCATTCGAGTTCCCGGCACTTGACAATGTTTACATTGAGACATCTCTTACATTCAGTGTCGTATAGTAGCGTAGGAGTAGAAGCGCTGACTGTCAGCTGGACGGTTAAGTTTCAATCCCAGCTTGAGGCACTAGCTGGTCTAGCCGCACTGAAGAAGCAATATGTATGTGGTTGACTATATATATATATATATATATATATATATATATATACTAGACGTAGTCGTGACCCGTTGAATCACAGGCACTATTACTATTAATTCTACTTAGATTTCGTTCGAAATTTAATAGCAATTGAAATATATTTAAATACATTAGAATTAAGGACGGTTATTATTTTGCTATCTAATTTACATATGTGTTAGTTGTGCTAGATCCACTATGTAAATTAGATAACGACGATCACTGAAAAATTAATGTCAATCTTTCTCTAAATGCTCACAGAAACATTGAGTAACATTGAATAAACACGGAGTAATCGGGGCAAAATACATAGATAGCTAAGTGAGAGATAGTAAACTTGTTTAGTTAATTACAAATTACAGCTTATTAGAATCATAAAAGCAGATGTTTTCAAACTTAAATCAATCCCAGAGCTAATGTAATGTTAGCGACAGTTCATGTGATTAAAGTGTATAGGAAAAAAGCTTTATTGATAACTGCTTCAATTAAATAAACTTATATGTATATATATAAATATATATATATATATATATATATATATACATGCGTGTGCGTGTGTGTATGTGTGTGTGCGTGTGATAAAGATTGAATTAATATCTGGTATCGGTAGCACCACGCATAAGATCGCACAAGCCATAACGAATATTCTAACCCCATTAATGTGTACTTTCAATATAGAACAAAATAATTTTAAAAAGTATTAATGTACAAAACAAAAGTATACACCTCTTAGGCGTAATACCTTTATATATAATAATGACTTCATTCAAATGTTTAAATTTACTCCATATGCACCTAAAAAGATCAACATCAACTTACTGTTTCCTCTCTACTCTCTAATAGAGATAATTAGACTCATCACTAACATGACGTATTTTAAATTTGACAATAATTTCTACAAGCAAAAGTTTGGACTCCCTATGCGAAACACTCTGAGTGGGGTACTAGTCTGTCTATTCTTAGAATTTCGTAAAATGTACCCATCTAAATGAAGATTGCATCCAATCCCTGAATTCTTTAGATATATTGACGACACACACATTGAAAATCACAAAAACAAATTTAACAGTCATAAAGTTTTCCTATAAACAGAAAAATAACTCCATACCATTTATTGACACACTTGTAACATCTCTCTATTAAAGTGCATCGCAAAACCACACACAAAAATGACGATATACATTCTATTCACACCATAACAAAAAACTAAAAACAAGCATGATAATCGAGTTTTCTTTTCAGTATCTATAGGCCAGAATATCTAGACGAAAATTTCAAGTACATCACAAAGTCACTGTAAACATTGCAATACCCCACATGTTACATATTAAATGTACAGAAAAAAGCCCTACAAATATTTTCAAATAACAATAATCAAAAATTGTATACACTGGATACTTCTCTCATAAACAGATCTTCTCTCACCTACCCATGCAATAATACAATAATTTGCAACACGTTAAATAAACTTGGAATTACGTCAATTAAAACTACATCACAAACTATAAAACACACATTAAAAACAACAAAACATTAAAAAACACATATAATGCAAGAATATATATGGTATCACATGTAATTATTGTAATTAGATGTATCTAAGGGAACTCAACGTGAACTAAAGGAAAGGTTTGGCCAACATAAATGCCCCTTTTTTAACTTAGTTCACCCCAAACAATGCAAGTTGTCACTGTAGACGCAAGGGGCTACTGAGAATTAAGGGGGTATACTAGATTGGAATCTGTGCAGCAAGATGTTTGTTCACATTAGTTTTAAATTTCTGCATGTCGATACAGTCGGGTAAACAGGGAACAGGGAGAGAGTTCCAACGACCGGTAGCTTGAGGAAAGGCGCTATTGGATTAGTAGGCGTTCTGTTATCTGGAGACGTCCACAGTGAATAGATGGGATTTAGCTGATTGTCAAGTTTCTCTAGTGTATTTACGTCGAGGGGGCATCAGAGTAGCAAGTTCATCAGAGCACATTCCATTGAAGTACTTGTAAAACAATCACGAGGATGCAACATCACGGCGATTGGGCAGAGGCTGAAGTTTGGTGTATAGTGAGGGACCTATTAGTTTTGAGACTCTTTTTTTGGACCTTGCCTAAGAGAAAGAGACAAGTGGATGGTGCACCAGCACAGATGTTACAACAATACACAATGCATTGACGGATGGTGAATTTGTAGAATTATAGGATACTATCAGGTGTAAGAAGTTTTGTAGTACAGCATTTTCTTGGCAATGTTTTCTATGTATTTGTTCCAATTCATGTTACCTGTGAGTGTTAGGCCGCGAAGTTTAAACGTTGGACTCTCAGGTAGGGTGTTATTTTCTATGTTTCCCCCACAATCATTATTTTAACTTTGAACAGGCTAGACTCATTAAATTTATTTTAAATATATCTTGGCGAAGAATTCTTGAATCAGCACTCATAAACTGTAACACAATTAAACAACGTAATGGCTTTTACAAGTTATCTCCTTTAATCAGCAAACTTATTCTATCCGAACAGAACTTGAATGTAAATCCAGACTAGCTTGTTATGCTACATCTCCAACAAAACGTTTCACATAATTATGATAATAAAATAAAATTAAAATAAATAAAATAAAACAGCCTATTAATTTCATAAACATATTACACATTCTAAATTGTAACGGCCATGTTTTGTACGAAAGAAAAAAACAAAAGCATTCCTTTCGCGTCATATATCGCACCACACTTTTTTGAATTCTAACGACTACGTTTTCGTTTGAAAAAATAAATATCTTTGATTTTCTTTGTTCCTTTTACACACACACACACACACACACATATATATATATATATATATATATATATATATATATATATATATATATATATATATATAGAACAAGGCGTCAGTCTTCTTTAAATGTATGGAGTATGTATCTGCTAAAGGATATTGACGACTCCATCGCAATTATTAAATGGAATAATAATAGAAGCAGAATTTTGAATGTCGTACGAGCTCTATCAAAATGCGATTGCATTCATATCGCTATTATACATTATATCTATATCTGTGTCATTAGGAAATAAATATATGTATATATATTTAATTTTTGTGTTCTAATTTACTTGCCTAACCACGAGGCGAAAGGTGTCCGCATCTCTCTGAAGAGGAAACCCGAGGGACCCAGGAAGAAGAACTTCGTCAACATCACGAAGAATAAGCCGATCGTACTGTAACCAATCCCATACGAATTTATCGCATGGAAAATATCTAAAAAATATATCTTTTTTCCCTTGTGGTCAGGTTTTTATACGAGGAAAAATCCAGCTCTCCAATAAGGGCACTTTGGATTGGAACACAAGCTTTTTTACTGACGTAGGACAGAACAGATAAAGTGTAGCATCAGAACAGATACTACACTTTTACTAATCTGTGTGTTGTTTTCTGTATCCATTTCTCCTAGTACAGATTTTGAGAAAAATAATTCCTGCGAGATTTTTGTCATGCCCCTATTTAGTGTTTAGCTGATAGTCAACATGAGAAACTCAAATACACGAGACAACACTATTATAGATTTGCATGAACAATATAATATAATGCAAGTATTATTGATTCTTAAATATCAAATTGTGTTTTATTGTTTCAGTAGCATCGCACAGGGATATGCAATGTGTGATAATAACTGAATTCGCAATAGAAATAGTTTCTGTCAGTGTATAGAGGAGACATAAAGTCTGTTGAATCTTGTATTAATTCCGGATATGCTGTGCTGATATTGAAGTTTTCGATGACGCTCATTGGTGGGATTCGTTCTTCGATTTTTTGTTTCTAGATTGGTGATTAAAGAAAGAAAAGACATCCATGTCAGTTGTTTTCAACCTTTGAAAAATACGAACTTGGAGAGACAAGTTGGTTAAATATTTACAGATAAATACCAAAGTAAGAAAAACTATGAAACAACAGTAAAAACAACATTACTTGCTCTTCTCTAGTAGCAAAAATGCATACTCGATCTAATGAGGTATGCGTAAAGTAGAATGCACTCTTTGTATAATTGTGGATGTAGCTGTTGCAGTAATGGTAGTACGAATAGATGAAATGATGTTTAACAACAGAGTATAGTTTTGTAAACCTTTCAAGAAGAAGTAAAAGACATTATTATAGTATTTACCGTGGTTGTTGCTAATAGTAAAACCTCTCAAAAGCACCGGCGTGAATGCATGTTTACGCAGGGGTTCGCAAGAGCCTGAGAATTCAAGTAAACGTGTATATATATATATATATATATATATATATATATATATATATATATATAAGGAGATTGTAGTTTTCTTGAAGCATTGCTGGTAAAAAATAAGTGCAGATTAGTCGTCCGATGCTATAGCAATGCGATGTAGTTGCCGTAAAATGGAAAAGTGAAAATAAATAAACGAAGAGAGAAAGTGAAACTCAAAACGTTTTATTAATAATTTCACGAAAAACTGATTAAATACCAAAATAGTAAATACTGTCTGGTAAGTAACAGTTCGGCAAAGGGTAATCTTAAATTTTCGAAAGAAAAACTTTCATTTTCAGAAGACAACAATAAAAGACCGAGTGGGTCGAAAAAACGGGAAAACCCGGTGTCAAAACTTCGAAATACGGCAGCAGACAATTGGAAGTAGGAACGCAGAGAATGTAAAAATCAACTAAAGTTAAACTATTATAAACATTTGCTTATTAATATACTAATTATTATAAGTTTAACACCTAAACACGTCAGTGGACGCTTATAACACGTTTATCTGTTTGTTTCATCACTGGCAAAAAAGTATTTTTAATTAGAATAAAAATACTTTTTAATCATTATTTTCACCAATTATTTTTACGTGTGGGTGTAAAGATAGTGAGAGGGACAGTAAACAGAATTAGATGTATACGTGTGTTTATATGTGTGTGTGTTTATATATATATATATATATATATATATATATATATATATATATATATATAACACCTAAACACGCATTTCTGACAAAATACCTCACGTTGTTCTAAGTATCTTACAATTTACTAGATTTACATAATCGAAACTTATGCCAAACCAGAGAAGGTTCAAACTTTGAGTAGACTACCGTAAAAAATAAAAAAAATAATTTCATGTTAAAACAGTGTGTGGACACTATAAAGCAAACGTAAGCAAATGGTGATACATGGTAAAAGACAGCACAAGAGTAGACTTGTTTCGGAAAGAGAAGGTTCCAATTTAATTTGAAGAAATTGTGTGTTAATACCGAGGAAATCAAAAGTAGTATCGAGCCAACATGAATGTTTTTGAGTTGATATAAATATTGTATCATTCAACATTTATTATTTCCGTTGCAATAAGATAGTGTATTATGTCTAATATAGTAAGATAAGTCAGTCAGATTATTAACTTTAGACCCAAATAGCATTGCATCTGACATTTATGCAGTGCTGTCAGTAGACGCTTATAACAAGTTTATCTGTTTTTTTCATCACTGGCAAAAAAGTATTTTTAATTAGAATAAAAATACTTTTTAATCATTATTTTCACCAATTATTTCAGTCATCTTTTATTTGTCAATTTACTTATTTACACCATAAAAATGTTAACTTCAAATAACTGTTTTACATGTTTACCTATAATTGATCATAATAAGTAAAAAAAATGGGAAGTGAGAAGGATAACGCTTCCGTTCTTGGATGCCTTTGTTGTACGTTCAAGAGGTGGTTTTCTCACTGCCATTTACAGAAAGCCTAGTTTTACTGAACTGTATGTACACTGGTCTTCATTTGCACCGACATCTTGAAAAGTTAGCCGAATGTACACCTTGAGACATCCATCCCTTATGATCTGTTCTCCCAAACTTAATTGTATCAGGGAAATATTTATTGATAATAGTTATCCTGAAGACCTCATTAATGACTGCATCAATAAAAAGGTTGCTGATTTTAATTTCCCTTCAAAGATTGACCCTTCAAAATGCCCATTTATTTGAAATTATCTTGGAAGGGGAAAATAACACTAACAACTGGGTAAGCAGATTAATTGCTTCTACTCTATTTCCGTGTGTTTAGTATATGATAAGATGCCTGTTTTGTCTTCTTTTCGTAAAGATAGTCGGTTCTATATCCATCATAGTAATGTCGTTAATCATTTTAAATACCAGTGTGACACGGGTTTTATTAGGCGTACTTTGTTGTATTTGTATAACAGGACAAACTAGCACATCTGATCTAAGATCTAATAGAGAAGGACACGACCCCTTTGTCACCCTTTCTTTGCGATTTTGCACTCGGCTATTGTCCAGTATTTGGTTAAACATTAATGATGTGTCAGTGACTATAAAATAGTGTCCGTTGAGGTGCTGCATAAAACGCATTCCAAAATCATTCAGTCTGCAAAAGCTGACTGATGATTAAACGGCCTAAATAAAAGCCGAGAATACGTCTTAGACAGTCAGTCTGACAGACTGACCCTTTCGAAGGCCTTTATCTGTCGGAGTAAGGTATTATGTCTTGGATAGTCTTAGGAGCTCAACCCTCCCAGGCCTTGCATTCCCTCTTTGAGAAGGAGTTGGTTTATTGCTAATTGCTTGAAACGGGGAATACAGACGGGGCTGCCCGGGCTATATTTAGAGACGAGCTTGGCTCTTGTGCTGGGGCGCTTGCCTTTCATATCCCTTTCCGGCCTTGTACTACATCTTCTTGTCGTGAGAAGGAAGTAAATAAAGCGGATTTTAAAATTATTCAGTCTGCGAAAGTTGGCTGATTATTGGACCGCCTAAATACCAGTCGGGAATACGTTCTTGACAATCAGTTTGACATGGAGTTGCCATTTTGGTGGCCTTTATCTGTCGGATTTATGTATGATGTCTTGGGTAGTCCTAGGTCGTCCTCCCTTTCAGAACTTGCCTTTCCTTCTTTGCGAAAGGTTTGTTTTTTTGTCAATATACAAAGCGCCCCTACCGGGGAATGCTGACGGGACCACCAGAACTATTTTTAGAGGCGACTTAGGCTTTTCCGATGGGGTGCTGGTTTACTCCTCCACCTTCCGGCATTGTGTCGCATCAGCTGTCGAAAGACGAAAGAAAATAAAGCGGATTCTAAAATGATTCAGTCTTCGAAAGTCGACTGATATACCGTCTAAATACTAGTCGAGTATATGTCCTGGTCAATCAGTCCGACAGCGGATTTCATGAACAGATTTTTTTGGAATCTGGCAATAAAAAAGAATAATTTTTTTTTTAAATCCCGAAATACTTAAAAAATAGAGATGACCGATGAAATAAAGGTCAGAATTACACGTACTTAAAAAACACACACGACTTTGACCTAGAGAAGCAAAAAAATTTTAAATAAAAATAAAAAATATAAAAATATAAAGCAAACACAAAAAAAAATAAAAATCTATTTTGTTGCATTGCAATATAATTTATATTACGCCGTATTGTTTTACGTCATATTGTACTAGGCTATTTTGTTATAGCTTTACCAGTTCGCTGGATGAATCAAACTTGCCTGCTACAGTGGTCTGCATCCTCACTAGACGTCTCTTGATTTTTCTCTCATGGGATTTAAAAAAATGAACTTTTCAAAAGAAAACCACAGCAATTGATCCAATAAAGTTATTTATTGACAGAAAAATCTTGAGAATAACTCCGGAAAGTTAGGAAAATGTGATGCAATTAATTGAGCCGTTTGCAGAAATGTGTGGCAAGTAATGAATTTCTATTTAATTAAATACATTAAGAATATGTATTCAATTTTGAAATAGATGATGATTTTAAAGAACTTATATATATATATATATATATATATATATATATATATATATATATATATATATTTATATATATATAGGTTATAGTTTTTCAGATTATATTGATATATATATATATATATATAGGTTAATGTTTTTCAGATTATATATATATATATATATATATATATATATATATATATATATATATATATATATATATATATATATATTCAAATAGGAATCAATTTCTCATAGCAAAAATCAAGCAAACTATTTGATATTATAAATATTCACAAGGGCTTATAATAAATTTAAACTGGATTTGTCTCTGTTTGAGTTTTATGTATAAGGATCTCTGATGGTACTTGTCTTAATTCTTCTCCGGATTATCTTTCGTGTGTATTTTTCTGATGAAGAGTGTGTTAGGGTAAACAGTTTGAATTACTTGTATTTCTCTCTCACTCCTCTAGAAATGTGTGTAAAAGTTATCTTTCTGAAATTGTTATTAAATCATAGAATGATATAATCTTGAATGTAATACTATATATATATATATATATATTTATATATATATGTATATATATATATATAGTAAGAGAACACGAGAGATAGAAAGATAGATTGATATGTATAGAGAAAGCAATAGAGATCGCTGAAGTAGATATACCGAGAAATACATTATATACGACACACCGAGATAGATTGACAGAGAGAATCAGGAAAAGTGTCTGTGAGCTAATAGTATTGAATCTGAATAAATCATCGTTTCATTCAGATCAGAAAAGCGGGGTTTCCTTTTATGGCGCTTTTTCAATTCAATGTTTGCAGAAAAATCGATAATACTTCAGAAAATAGAAAGGATTTGCCTGTGACAAATGTGAGGGAAATAAGTTTGGCGTCGATAAGCAGTCACGACGACAAAACAACAATCACCCTCCAAACACAAACACGGACATATATATATATATATATATATATATATATATATATATATATATATATATATATATATATATATATATATATATATATATAAAAGCACCTTCGAATTATCACGAACGCAAACAACTGACTGAAAACTTGTGTAATTGTTCTGAGAACACTACAACACTAACGGATGCTTGTTGATATCAGATGCTATAGAGAAAAGAGTCAAACCTTAAATAAAATAGATGAGGCTAGACAAATAACTGTTATACGATCCACCATAAACCCACCTACTTTTCAACCATTCATATATATGTATATATATATATACATACATATATATATACATATATATACATACATATATATATACACATATATATATATATATATATATATATATATATATATATATATATATATATATATACATATGAATATATATATATATATATATATATATATATATATATATACATACAACTGTTTAGAGGTACAACATTTTTATATGCTTTTGAAAATGATTTGCGGAAAACTCCTTAGGCATACAATAACAAAATACTGAAGGAAAACAGTAAAGAAAAAATAATAACAAATTGCGTATAAATGTAACAAATATAGCAAAATAACCATTAAGAATAACAAACATATAGGTTCTACAAAAAGTAATAACCTAAACCCTAATTGCAATGAAAAAGTAAGTAATGAAAATAAAAAGTTGTAACTGATTAACTTGTACATTTGTCCATAGCAAAATAAATGACTAATTAAAAGTATTGTGTACCAAGCCACCATAGTTGCCAAGGAAAGCACGAATAAAAAGAAGTATAAGGTGCGGATTATCTTCCTGGATTTTTAAACCATAGATTACGACCACAACAGCACATTTAAAAACTAATAACGTTGACTAAAAAGAAGACTAGCGAACCATTAGTGGGAGCTCAAAGAAAGCGGACGCTCAAAATTAATCAAAATGGGAAATAATACGACAGGCCAAGACATGTAGAAATTTAGACGACCCGTGTAGATGATGTCTGAACGAAAAATTTGAAATCCTAAACTTTAAAGACACGCAAAACCTATTAAACTGTAGAAGTGAAATAGCAAACAACTGCTTACGCAGAATAACATTTATTTCAGGTTAACAATACATAATAAATAAATAAACAAATAAATAAATAAACAAATAAATACAGACAAAACTTAACAAAACTAAAAACTAAAATAGACATCATACCTACGATAGTCGCAGTGATAATAGCATTAATAAAAATAAAAATAACAAGATAATAATAATAATAATAATAACGATAATAATAATAATGATAATTATTTTTATGATAATTATTATTATTATTATTATTATTATCATTATTATTATTATCGTTATTATTATTATTATCTTGTTATTTTTATTTTTATTTTTATTAATGCTATTATCACTGCGACTATCGTAGGTATGATTGGCATTGTTATTATTGTTATTGTAATCGATTTTTATTAATGCTAAATATGGTAACACCATTAAACTTCTTTTATATAATGATTCCTCTAGTATTTAGTATAATATAATCACAATTAAAAATGTTATCACAACAAAATTCACTACAAATAATGAGCAAGCCATAAATAACTATATTAAAATAGAATGCAGAAGTAGCAATTAATACCTTAAATTGAAATTATCAAACATTTTTATCTACACGATAATTACCTATTACAACAAAAATGACAGTTATAACTCTATGATTATAATTCTATTCTCATTTTAAATGTAACCCCTCCCCCCCCGCCCTAGCTGGAATTGAGGTCACGATGGCCCAGACACGAGAGAACCTCCCACGCAACTTTTTGAAACATGACTTGTTGGGATCTCCCCATCACCACCCTCCCTTCTCATATCCCCGTTATAGGCAGAGCTCCATCTCTGTCCCCCTCCCCCTAATGCATCTTCAATTTCCGGTTGAGGTGAATTTAAAGTCTCTGCCATTTGATTCCATTATAGCTTGAAAAGTTGACGCTCTTTGCGAGTGTTAATGAAACAGAATATATTTTATCGCAATCAATGGAATAAGATCATCAACATATATATATATATATATATATATATATATATATATATATATAGTAAGCTATGAAAATATATTTATGGCTAAAATCCCCCCGGGGTTGAAACGCGGGAGCCTCTGTGTAGCTTAATTGCCATAAATATATTTTCATAGCTTACAACCTAGCTCTACTTACGTATCGGGCACTGTTGAAGTAAATACTGAAAATTTATATATATATATATATGGGTAATTTATTTATTTTTCTTTTGAATCTAGTTTGTTATTTATATTATATTGGGGAAGGGGCTATATCCCGCATTTATTATTCTTTATGTTTTGTCATTTATTAAACGTTCTTTGTTATATATTATATTATTTTATATATCTACATTGCCTATCCATTCTTATTTATTGTTTTATTATAGATATTTTATTTTATTATAGATATTTTATTTAGCCCGACTGTATTCTGTTATACTTAAGGTTTTATTCAGACATCGATACTGATATATATTCTCTGCGTTAAGTATAATCTATTAACTTCTTTATTTTATGACAATTATATGTACTATATTTATACTTACCTTTATGTAAGCATGCGCTAATTATCTCATTTCTTTTATTTAATATATTGCCTGCATTTGACAATATTTCTACTGTTTGGTTATAACATAAATTGCATCTATTCCGCTTATTCCGTTTTTATCTTTAAGTTCTTTAATATATGTAGCTAGAATAGTTGTAGATTTATCTATGCCAACCATACAACCTTTTTTAACGTTTGCGAAATGGTTATTAAACCTATATTTAAAAGGGGCAATATATGCTGCCGATTTATTACTTTCCACTGCGTTACATTTATATACTATATTTTTCGTTACGAATTCGCCATTTAATGGGCAATTACCCTTTTTTTTACAGTTACATTTTTGGAGTTTGTTCAATTTTCTATTGTTTGCCTTATTTGATTATATTATAGCATTACTTATTTTAGTCATCGTAAAATAGGATACCATTATGGTGTTCTTATTGAATAATTTAGATAATATCCTATTCCTTAATTTTTTTTATCTATTATTTTGTAAAATTATTTTTGTATGTCCGTCCTAATATGCATACTTTATATATATATATATATATATATATATATATATATATATGTATATATATAGACATATATATAAATATATATATATACATGTATATATATATAGAGAGAGATATGTATATATATATATGTGTGTATATATATATTATACATATATATATATATATATTATACATATATATATGATACAGAAATATATATATATGTATATATATATATCATACATATATATATATAGTCTAAAGAAGCTTTGAGTCATTTTAAACAAACAAAAAACAAAAAGGAAGTAAAATGCAGTTTAAATTCCCAGAGAAACTAACTAAATCCAAGATATTGCAGACTTAACATTCGTTGGAAAATTAATAAATAAAAAAATAAGTAAATAAAAAAAAATATATAAAAATATATAAAAAGGGGAGGGTTAAGTATCTAAGAGTGAAACAAAAACAGGAGACCTTAAGCGTCTAATATTAACACGGGGATTTCCCCAATAATCAAGTGTCGAAATAATTCAGCTTATAATTTCACAAATATATACATAAATAAATAATAATAATAATAATAATAATAATATATTACCCTTAAGACTACCGTATGATATGATAATTTGCATATCAAATGACATTAATTATAACAATATAATAACAATTTTTTTAAAAAATAATACTATCTAAACACTACACCCACGAACCATTCTGTAATATGGTAGCTAGCAATAAAATTATATAGGAATTAAAGTTGCATAACAAAATAAAATAAAAATAAAGCTTAGGTACCTTAGGTACCAGAAAGGTAATTAGATAAGATGAAGGAAACCTAGCCATACAGATCTAAATACCCAATATATAGTCTAAAGAAGCTTTGAGTCATGTTAAACAAAAAAAATAAAAATAAATAAAATGCAGTTTAAATTCCCAGAGAAACTAACTAAATCCAAGATATTGCAGACTTAACATTCGTTGGAAAATTAATAAATAAAAAAATAAGTAAATATATATATATATATATATATATATATATATATATATATATATATATATATATATATATATTATAAATAAAATTAAAAAACAGTATGGATCAATATGGAAAAACGAATATCTGAAACATAAATTTTCGCGTAATTGCTGCATTGGCTTTTTCAAAGGTGTAAGTTATAAAGACGGCAATGGACGAGAACATCTGGAATTTGGGGGAATATATATATATATATATGTGTGTGTGTGTGTGTGTGTGTGGATGTATATATATATATTATACATATATGTCTTTGTGTATATATATCATACATATTTATATATATATATATATATTTATATATTATACATGAATATATATATATGTATCATACATATATATATATATATATATATATATGATAAATAAAATAAAAACCCACTATGGATCACAATGGAAAAAGGAATATATAAAACTTAAATTTTCGCATAATTGTTGCATGGGCTTTTTCAAAAGTGTAAGCTATAAAGACGGCAATGGACGAGAGATCTGGGGTTTGGAGAATATATATATATATATATATATATATATATATATATATATATATATATATGTATTTATATATGTAAGTATGCGTGTGGTGTGGGTGTGTTGTGTTTCTCTATCCTTGTTATAATAAATACTTATGTGTAAAATGTTCCGATTTAATTATTCCACTTCTACCCCCATTAAACGAAAGTACCCCTGAGTACCCCGACTAGCTTCTAAATACCCACTACCCTTCATCCAGGAAGACTTTTTGCTTTAGTAGCTTCTTTTCTCGGACCGTTTTTGTTTGGAATTCTGTTACTGCGTCCTTGTTACCTGACTCAATATACATGCAAAAAAGTTGTTGTGCCCAACTCCCACCCAGATTACCCCCGATACATGTTACCCTTTCTATATTAGCCTCTTCATTTTAAAAAAATCTTTTTTCGATAAATTTGCGACCAGTTCGTCAATCTATCGGATTGTTGAAACATACTTTTCTTGCTATCAAGCAACTATGATTGGAAACCGTCTAGTGTATTTTTCCTGATTCGATAGCGATCTAGTTTTGATAATTATATTTTATGCTTTAATTGTATCAAGTATTTTTTCGAAAGTCAATAAAATTTCCATTACACAATTAATTTATCATCTAATTCATTCATCATACTTTCTGGTTAATCGAATGATTTGCTCTGATTATTTACATAAAAAAACAGTTATATATATTAAATTTACATTAATTTTACTTAAACTCATAAAAAAGAAATTGGTCAATAGAGTAGATATTCGGATCTTATTTTCACTTTTTAAAAAATATTTTGGAAGGTTTTTGTTTCGTGGAAAAGACTGCTTAGCAAGTGTTTGGAAATAAGAGGTTCGGGAATTTTTAAATAATTATACGGGAACAATATAAAAGTCTCACTGATTTCGAAATAGTAATGTTTGAAATATATTTTCAATCTCCGGATGTCTTAAATGCATAAAGAACAATGAATTAGACGAGATTTTTGGAACCGTAGAATTGACTTTTTAAAAATTGCCAGTCATATATTTTATATATTCAATTTGGATGAGATGTCAATCCACTATTCGTTGCTTTAATTTTAATTATGCTAAATGCAGTAGATGTTTATCATTGATTAATTAATTGTGATTTTATGACAGACCATAATGTTTTATTAGTGTTCGAAAAATAATTTTGGTAATAACATTTTTTTTTACTATTTCTTAATTGAGTAATTACAGGATTCCTACACTCTTTATCTATGTATACATTGCTTTCAGACTTATTATTTAACGAATGTTCTGGACCCGATCACGAATGTCTGTCATATTTAGTATTTTCTCATTTACCTATGAAATATTAACATATTTTATTTCCTACAAAGTGCATCATTTTT
This sequence comes from Sepiola atlantica, assembly GCA_963556195.1. NCBI lineage: Eukaryota > Metazoa > Mollusca > Cephalopoda > Sepiida > Sepiolidae > Sepiola > Sepiola atlantica. The sequence goes on from OY744529.1 coordinate 2,054,811, forward strand.
ATTGCCCAAAACTATTTAATTATCTAAGTAATGTGGAAGAGGAATTAATCTAGCACATTAGAACATGAGAGATGAATGTGCATTGTGGAGAAGATTGGGAGAAATAGGGGAAAACGGGAATAGGGAGAGAAAGATAACAGTGGAATGAAAGGAAGTAGAGAGAGAAAAGTTTTAAAAGAAAGATGTTGCAAACTTTCATGTTACTTAAATAATTTCTATCACATGATAAAACGAACCATTAACATTAGCTCATATATTGAACCATATGTGACCTCAACTGTTGTAATAAATAAACCATACGTAATGTAACCAGACAAATAATATCGACACTTTAAAAGCATACTGCTCAAAGTATACATTTTACTAGTAATATGCTTTTTATGTGTGTGGGAGTTGTGAAATAAACGCGGTTATTAAAGTATTACTGATAATGTAGGATCCTAGTACTACTACTACTCGATACAAGGTTGTTAGTTTATCATATTAATGTAGAAGAATTTGAAGTGCGATGGGTTATACTTTATAACTTTAGTCAGAAAACGTATAATACGCTGGGTAGACGAATTTAGTCGTCTTGTACGAACTCAGATTATGCACGGTTAATTAGTAGTTAAAGAAAAGTAATATTTAGTCAAGTATATTGTTAGATGTATCGATTTTTCATATGCCTGTCTGAGAGAAATATCAATAGAGCATCTCAACCCTCGTGCCACGATAAAGCGATGCGAACACCCCACCGTCCCAATGAAGGACGGATAACACAAGTGGTATGTAACGCCTAAACTTGTATTCAAAAACATAAATAATGTATATTAACTAAAAAAAATATCGTTTATCAAGTATTATCGACTGAAACACAAGTAATGGAACGTACAGCTCAACCATTTATACGGGATCTACAATACAGGAGAAACTCAAAATAAAAAAAATACTGTTCCTTCTTTACAATACGTTAGCATTTTATTATCAAAAGCAGAAAGAAATATAACGATTAACATTATTCGAATCTACTACAATAGTTTTCTTTGTTTCTCTTTTTCGGATTATTATTATTACCTATTAAGCAACAATAAAATAAAATATATTAACTAATTGTATTGAGTCACTACTTCGTCACTGAATAACCTGTTTTACAACTTTCCGATGATACAATGATGCACTCTTTAACTGCAGCCATAGTTTAGTTGTATTTAGCAGGACAGTATTTTTAAAAGTGCAGTCAAACGGCTTCAAAAATGATGTATTAGATATATTTTCATACAAATACACAAACACACACACACAAATATATATATGTATATATATATATATATATATATATATATATATATATATATATATATATATATATATATATGTGTGTGTGTGTGTGTGTGTGGATAGAATAATCCAACGGTATGAATTAAAAAAAGCAGCGGAAAACCAAAAACTCAACGTTTCGCTCGACTATTGAGTGGTCTTTTTCAAGAGCAAAAAACTGCTAAACGTGGTAAAACACCGAGAAGATCTATAATTCATAGAATATGTATAATGATAGTGTTAATAAAATGTGTGTGTGATTATGTATATATTTGAATATCTTCTTTCTCTAAATAGATGAACATTTAATTAACCTTATCACTATATATATATTAACAAACTATCTGATCTTCTCGTTCTTAGCCACTTTTAGCATATTTTCGCTCTTGAAAAACCCACGTACCAATTGGACAAAACGTTGAGTCTTAGGTATTCCGCTGTTTTATATATATATATATATATATATATATATATATATATATATATATATATATAAAACGAACGTCACTTGCTTTATATGCATCATTACTTCACTTATAGAAGTTGAATGCCTGTATGTATCGTCGCCTTAAATGTGTTAAAATTATCATTGTTTATAAGCTGTTCATAATTGGCCTATCGGTTAACGGCGTTGGATTGGGGTTGAAAAATACTTGTAATCCAGGGTTTCGAATCGTGTGACCGGTAGTGAATAGTCATACTTCTATGCTGATGAGTCTTGATTGAAAAGAGACGAAACGTATACGTCCATAGATAAATAAACAATAACAAATATTTATATATAAAATATAAATATATATATATATATATATATATATATATATATATATAAAGAGAGATAGATAGATAGATAGATAATTAATAATGTTAAGCAATGCTTAATATTGTATTGTTGGTTCTCTGTTGATGATAGGACTTAATTCTTTCGAAAACAGCGTTTAAAAGACTATTTTATAAAATATTCTTTGTTGTAATATAAGAATATAATAAACTTGTAACTTATGTAACTTTACATTTGTTTTATTACTTGTTTTCTATCCCCAATATTGAGCATACTTCTATCGCACTAGGAATTGGTATAACATAATTATTTTATAATACTTGAGAAAAAATATATGTACATTGTTAGAAGTAGAATGTATTTGAAGCATTTTATTCAGGCGAGCAGAGTCCATTTTTCTATGGCGATAGCAGCCATGGGGGCTGATCTGTACGACCGAAAGGAAGCGTACTTGACACGTCGATCTACCCCTTACTCCAACCCTCACTTAAAATGAATTCGGCGTCCAAACAGAAACACCCCGCCACGCACCTGACTGGACGCAGATGATTTCGCCTAATAAGGGCATGTCTGATGGCTTGGGAAGATAAAAGTCGCACTTGATGTCTTGCCTCATCGTCGTCAACCCGGAAGAATCAGACACACACACGCAGCAGAAGCGGAGGAGTTTGGGACAAAAACAGTCAGCAACGAACAGCTGAGACGGAAGCATCGCTCGAGTCACCGCTACTACAGGGATCTCCCGATGTAGGAACAAGTCTGGAAACATGCCGTCCCGAGACATTTTCTAAGCTACACGTATGAAACGAAAGACTTCGAGGCTATGTCTTTTTCGAAACTTTGTCGCTGAGTATGAACCTCAGGGAGAAACGAGTACACCTTCTTACGAGAAGACTGAATAGCGCCGAGACAAAACACAACCGCCGCATACGCACATGCGACTCAGGCGCTTGCTGCCAACAGCATTTCTGTCAAATAATTATTAGATACCTAAAATGAACGTGACCCTCGAATTCTTCCAGCCTGTCGGAAAGGAATATATCCGCGAGTAAGTAAACCCCATTTTCCATCCTTCCGTGAGTTGTTTCGGACTTATCTTATTCATGGACTTTGTTCGCCATAATTATGTTAGATAGTCTCCCTTTCCCTTAAAATAATGCTTTGCCTTTTTTGTTATTTGTTTCATGATGATCCTTATTATTTTCTAAATAAACATAATTTACACTCAAACTTGGTGTTTGCGTCGTCTTTTATCTGCTCGTTATTCTTCCTTGTTTTTTATGTGATTTATTGAATTGGAGAGCCCCCCCCCCGTATTCTATTGGTAATGTCGGAACCTGAGGACCTACGAGCCATTTTACAGACATTTTCCTTATTTTATGATTATCATTGTCATTCGCCTACTGCCGTGGTCTCGACGAAGGCCGTGTGTGACAACGTATACTCAGTTCTATAACACTACATCACGAGTTGTCGGTTTTTGCAAGTGATTTGAAGTTAACTCAAAACACTTGTATAATAGATGTTATTTGAATATATATATATATATATATATATATATATATATATATATATATATATATATATATATCATTAAAAATAACGGAGATCTTGTGTCTGGTTATTTTTTCTAAGATCCTTTCCGTTTTTCTGATTAGGTTCTTAGTTTCAGACGGAAACTGGCTGATAAAATTGCCATAGCTTCCCAAAGCACTTTCGGACCCTTCCAGGTCCATCGTCAATGGAGCAATGTTAACCAGGCAACTAAAAATAACCAGACACAAGATGTCCGTTGTTTTTAATAGTACTTGTATAAAAGAAAAGATGCTGCCAAGATACACACATATATATATATATATATATATATATATATATATATATATATATATATATAGAGAGAGAGAGAGAGAGAGAGAGAGAGAGAGAGAGAGAGAAGGAAAAAGAGTGATAAAAATGCGACGATTGTCCAAATTTATTTCAAATTTCAATTGTTCAATGCAAGGTGTATTCAGTAATAAACTAGTGTTTATTATTCTTTCCTTAAGCCAAGGTTTTTCAAAGATCGAAATCTTATCATCAGAGGAGAAATACAGATGGATAAGTTGGCTTTCGAAAAAAACCAAAGTTCAAATATTTATTTGAAAAATATGAAAGTTATTATTAAACGATTTTTTGTTAAAAAGAAATTGCTCTATCTCGTATATTGAGCTTATCCTCTTCACAATAGATTCCATCTACTAAAAGTTTTAATTTGGTTTATATTTGATCCTACTATATATATATATATATATATATATATATATATATATATATATATATATATATATATGAAATCCTCTAATATTAAAATTAATATCTATATATATACATATATATGTATATACGTGTGGGTATTAATTTCAATCTTTTATAATTATATTATCCCATAATAATTCATAACTAAAACAACTCAACGGATTGTTTCAAGAAGTACTTACCAGTGAACAAAATATCCTGGTTGCTTACCATAAAATACAGGTTCTTTTCTTTAGAATCTTTAGGTTAAAACGTAAACAGATAAAATTTGACCAATCGTATGGAGAGAATTCGGGCGTTAATTCTAAATCATCAACTAATTTCGATAAGGGATATAATTTAGTTAAAGGATAATAAGGAAATACATAAACTATTAATTCATTAGTTGTTTAATTAAAACGTGTGTTTTCCAATCCAATTAAATTTATAAATGTGTTGACTAATTTAATTAACAGTTTTAGGTGTGTTATTAAATTAGAACCAAATTGGCAAACACACATTTAAGCAATCTTAATAAGATATAATGAATTGCTAACTATCTAGTTTGCCATTTGCAATTAAAATTAGATTTCCTCGTGATTAATCTTAAATATATATACTGAGTCCATAGTATCATAATACATATATATATATATATATATATATATATATATATATATATGTGCGTGTATGTATGTATATATATATATATATAAATATATATATATATTAGTACTCCATGTATCCATATAAAATATTATAAGGCGATATAATTTTTTATGTGTCAGTTTTCAGTATTTACTTCAACAGTGCTCGATACGTAAGTAGAGCTAGGAAACAGCTTATAGGAAAATCCATTGTAAACAAAAAATAGGATAGTCATAGGAGAGTCACAAACAAAGCCTTTGTTCTCGGGAAGCCCAACGATTGGCTGAGGGAACAATAAAGAATCTGACTGGTTAACTAGCAAGCCATGTATATAAAAGCACCTGACAAAATTAACTCCATGCATTTAGCCTGACGATTCCCCCCGGGGATGAAACACGGGAGCCTCTGTGTAGCTCGATTGCTATATATATTTTCATTGCTTACTATATATATATATATATATATATATATATATATATATATATATATATATATATAGGATTATATCTATATAAACATGTAGATGTTATAGTGTATTATCTAAATATAAATAAATACTATTATTTTTCTAATAACTGCTTCGAATACCTATTTACTTCTGACTCAACCGGTATATTAGAATATTAAGTTTGTCTTATTTGAACACTTATTTAAAAAAGTGTTCAGTTAAAACAATAAAGCTCTGTCAATATTCAGTATTTACTAATTTTACAGCAACCGTTGGTTGATTCGGTTCGATTTCGGAATTAATTTCTGACCAATACATAGATGTTATATATATATATATATATATATATATATATATATATATATATATATATATATATATATATATATTAGTAATCTAATTAAGGTAAACATCCACACAATAAAATCCAAAGAATTTAAACTGGGCTTATAAAAAGCGCTCAATATAAAATAGAGATTTTATGTATATGATTATTTTTATTTATACATACATGCACATAATCTGCAACACTGGCATGTCGACGTTAATCTTTCTAACTATGATCTAAGTCCAGGATCAGATTATTATTCAGCCTGATGGGATCTTAGCGTTTAACAGCTGTTGATAGATAACATCGATATGCCAGTGTCACAGACTATGAAATGTATGCATAAATAAAAAGTAATATATACATATACATGCATATATATATATATATATATATATATATATATATATATATATATATATATATATATATATATATATATATAAATATACATATATATATATTACATTTAAATAAATAATATTAATATAGTTTTACTTACATACGCAAGCGTTTCGAGCTTTCGCTCTCATCAGTGCAGGCATGATAATCTCGGACGATCGCACGGTGTCACAGAGTCAACCTAGACTCCGTAAACAAGCGCTGTAACCATTAGGCCACGTGACATTACCACATTCAAGAAGGAAATTTAAGTTTTATTTATGCGAAGGGCGGCATATCAAGAAAGACCGACTTAGAGATTCTACGAAAATTGTCAGAATATGCTTCATAGCTACGTGTCAGTCTATTTTTAACTTCCCCAGACAGGGCTCAACTTTAATGTTATTAGAGCGGCTTATAATGTTAATTTTAAATAAATAATATTAAATTTATTTTACCTACATACGCTAGCGTTTCGAGCTTTCGCTCATATCAGTGCGGGGATGATAATATATATATATATATATATATATATATATATATATATATATATATATATATAGAGAGAGAGAGAGAGAGAGAGAGAGAGAGAGAGAGAGAGAAAGAGAAGGGATATGGCCTATTGGGTACAGCTATTAAATTACCAACATATACTGAACCTATATTATCAAATACGCGTAAGATGCGAGACAGTAATATGGTCGCGTTGTAAGACATGATTCAGTGGGGAAATAAAGTTTATATTAACAGGTGTCACAATTGTAATACAGTATTTAAATTCATACACTATGTCGCAGTCAGTCTAGGTTGCTAATTTTATGTCAGAGATATATGAAAACAGGAAGTAAAAACAAAATACTCAAATCCAATCCTGCGTTGTGCCTGTAGTATATATATATATATATATATATATATATATATATATATATATATATATATGTATATATATATATATATATATATATATATATATATATATATATATCGAAGGGAATACATTATATTTTCTTTTTACTACAAAAAAGACATGTCCTGCCGTCAAAAGGGGAAAAATTAAAACCCTACTTTTATTTTTGTGTTGACTATAATGCTAGCCGTAAATTCTACGGTTACGTGAATGGCGTATAAAAAAATTGTTAATCGAAGAAAACAAGATTTGCTTATTCTCTGTTTTAAAACTACGATTACGTTTAACAGCGTAATATGAAAGAAATAACTTCTAAACATCCGTATTCTATAAAATGTAAAATATAAAATTGAAAAGCAACAATAATAAAACTTGTAACATTCAAATGCAACAAACACTAAAACAAAACAAATACTGAAAAAAGACTTTTGGAAGAAAAGAAACTTAAGAAAGAAAACTGAATAATGAAGAAGATTTTAAATACCCGACTTAAACAACTAGAACACAATCTTAAACTACGGGAACAAAAAATAGAAATCGATCAAAAAATTGAAGTATTAATGCAAGGAATATCGCATAGGAGTCAAAATACTAATAACAAATATGATATTTCTCAGAATGACGTTTGGAGTGTAATTGACAATTTCACTTATTCCCCAGACTAGGATAAAAGCGTTGGTTTATATTTAAGAAAGTATGAGGTTTTATACAAAATAGATAGTAAATATTGGTCAGACTCTAAAGAAGTTCGCCTACTGCTCCAAAAATTAGGGAGCACCGAACATTCTAAATTCGTGGACTTTATTTTACCCCCGAAACGAGCGACTTGACATTTTAAGTTGTTAATCTTTGATCAGAATTATTCAGCCTTAAAACTTCTCTGTTCCACACAGGACGCAACTTTCACGTCAATCATTAATAAAACACTGTGATAATTTCAAATTAGCTGATCTCAGCTCCGATAACTTTAAATGTTTAATATTCGTGCAAGGACTAGTATCAAGAAAAGACACAGAAATCAGACGTAGCTTCTGAACAAGTAAATAGAGTGAACTACATTTAACATTACAGAAATAAGCCGGAGATTGTCAGAGATTTATAAGTGTTAAACAAGATTCTAAAGACATTGTAGAGTCGATCATTGCGCACATAAGAAAGGTACGTAAAAACACACTTTTCAACTCTCTTTTAAAATAAAATAAAAACAAATTCACGCTCCTACCAACACAAGCTAGCCCAATAAAAACAGGATAAATTACCACCGAACCCTATTCCTGTAGTTGATCCCTTCATTGTCCATACCGTTTTAAAAGCTGTATAACTTGTAATTAAAACTGGACACAAGAGTTCACATTGCGGAACGAATAGACCTAATAAAAGTTGGGTTAAATCCATAAGAAAACGAAGAAACAGGACGGCAAAATTATAAGAACATTTTCCAGGTAGAAATCCTGAATAAAATTGTAAAATTACAATTTAATTCTGGTTCAGACGTGTCGATTATTAATATGCGTACATGGAGAAAGTTGGGAAACCAACAATGCTAAGAACCAACAAAATAGTCAGAACTGTGACTGGTGAAGAAATTAAATTCGAGGGTGAAATTATTACCGACATTTTAAACAGAACTACCAAAAAAGTAAAAATCTTCATTTTAAAAATACGAACAATTTATTTGGCACAAACTTGGCAGCTGTTCAATCACTTGGATTTAACAACCAACATTTTTGGCCAGAAAATAAAAATCGGACGACCTTGTCAGAAAAACGAAAGAGGGTATTTGCTTCAACGATTAAAAACCGTATTGAATCGACTCAAAATAAATTATCAACATAAATTAAATCACATACGGACACAAAATCCACGTTGCAAGTTGCTAACATACAACTGAATGAAATTAAGTCAAATCCTGTAAAAACATTAATTTAAGTCAAATTGCTGTGAAAACATTAAAGTTAAAGAGAGCTGAAATTGTAATAGTTGCAACTCAAATATGTCTTAGAAGAGCTAAAGACTATGAAGCATAAAGTAACGTGTCTTGAAGTTAAATGTCGAAGCAAAAATACATGTTTTCAAAGTTTACAGATATGCTGAAATATCAGAAGAATATAAACTCTTATTATGATAGAGGCATACATTTCTCTCATGAGAGACACCGTACTCAAATTAGGGAACGACTATCGGAAGACACTGACAGTACCACCTAGGAAGAAGTTATGGTTACCAGAAAAGATACTTCCGATATACAACTACTCCAAGCAGCCTCAGAATAGCAGCAATCAAAGAAGGAAACGTTAGTGTCACTCCTGATGAGATAAGGTTTTGAAAGGAAGTGTCATGGTACCTTACCCATACGGACAACCTGGACTATTCCACTCACCATAAATACTTAGAGCAACTGCTTCTCAGTGTTAGAACCACACCAGACCGTGTGGTCTCTCTGTACTTAGATAAATACCAGTCGATGATTCGTTTTCGACAATTAATCCGACAGAAGCTGTGCTATTTCGGTGGCGTTTATCTGTCAGGCTGAGATATTAGCCCTCAGTAGTCTTAGGAAGTCCACCTCGCCTCTCCTCTTTGAGGTGGGATAATCTAATTGCTTACTGCCTGAGGCGCCCTGGCCGGGGAATTATAGCGGGGCTGCCTAGTGCATTTTATAGGCCAGAGTGCTGCTTCTTTGAGAGCGCTAGATTGACAATCCCAACCTTCCGGCCTTGTACCACATATTCATGCGGTGGGAAAGAAATAAAATAACTGAAACCACATTGGCTGTCAAATGACGTACAACTACTATCGTTCTCTTTTGTATTATACATTTTCAATATACCTGTTTTCTCTAAACTCCGAGTTCCTGTTTTCCTTCCGGACACATGACAACAACAACTAGCTACATGGAATTCGAATGTACACCCTAACAATAATCTCAAACCATAAAACAAACACTAAAATAAAATAAACACATTTTGCTAAAGCCTATACATCTAATTCAGGGAAATATACAGTCCCATGCAACAATTTCAATCAGATATACGTTGGTGAAACTACAAAGAGAACTTAAGAAAAGACTTGATGAGCATAATAGAGATATAAACATAACAATTCCCTAAATGCACTCATGCATTAAAACATTACAATTCTTTTACATTTAAACAAGTTCGACTCATTAAATACATTCTAAACAAATCTCACTAAAGATCTTTATAAACACAAGGTAACGGTTTCTACAATTTGTCTTCTGTAATCATAAAACTAATACTAACTGAACGTAACTTAATTGTAGATCAACGCTAGGTATTGTACACTACATTTTGAACTACACATTTTACATAACATCAATAGTAATAAAAAGAACATATGTATTAAACTTTATTAACGTACGAAATATTTTGTAATACTTACGTTTATGTTTCGTGCGAAAAAAAAATGTTCTCACCATAGACGCACTGCGTATTTTCAAATTTTACTTCTATGTTTTTCAACAAATCAGAAATCTTTAAAAAGTGTGAAATATAAACTAAACGTTAATTAATATCCATAAATTTCAGTGTTTTTCCTTTTTCGTTTTCCATATATATATATATATATATATATATATATATATATATATATATATATATATGTATATATATATGTATTGCCATTAACAGACAGACTGTTTCGTTGTATAACTGCTCTTTATTATGACAGGGCGTGCAAATGTGTTTGGTTCAAATTAAACCGTGTCGTTTTGTTTTGTTTTTTGAAAATCGTATATATATATATATATATATATATATATATATATATATTTATTTATTCTGGTACAGAAAAATTAGTACAACATTCGTACCGTCGGTTTCAAGCACGGAAGGTCTTACCCATCCGGCTCTCTTCAGCTTCTGTTGTCATCTGTTGTACTAATTTTTCTGTACCAGAATAAATAAATATTATGCTCTTAATTTTTAACTTTGATTCTTAATTAATCGAGCACTCTGCTGGGATTTTTCCTACCATTCTACAAAGAATTTATATATATATATATATATATATATATATATATATATATATATATATTGCAATCATGAAGGGAAGACGAATTCTATCGTTCATTATTAAAAGTTTATCAAGAGAAAAAAAAAGAATGTAAGCCGACCGGTTTCGCCATCTCTTAACAAAGGTTGTATCGAGGGATTTAATAAAAACAAGGGATTTCAAAAAACGGGGTGAAACGAGAAAGTACAAAAAATGAAATAGCGTTATGTTATATGTACAATGGAGGATGAATCTTAGAGACTGATCACATTTAGTCCCAATAGACATTCCCTTTTGCTTGCAAAGGGAGGGACGTTTAGGACGAACGTGGATCGTCTCCAAGATTTTGAGATGGTATAACGAGTGAGCATGGTTGAGAATGGTGAAGGAGTCCATGCTAAAATTCCTAGCGCACGGCGGGTTTTTAAGTAAATGGTCTGTAATGGAAGAGCAGTATGTGTTGTTTTGAACGTCTGTTGATCGGAAGGTTCCATTCCTGATCCTACTCGGAATGTGCTGTTGGACTCTTCTATCTAATCTTTACGTCGTCCTACCCACGTAGTCAGCACTGCAACTACATTTAAGATGATGAATTACATTATTTTTATGGTGGGGGGTAGAACGTCTTTACGAAAGGGCGCACATAAAGGTTTTGGTAACAAAACCCCCATCGAGTTACCTTACATCAATTTACCGTAAACCTACGTTTACATGATTATATACTCGCTGGGGTTCATTTTGTCCTAAAAACGAAAGGTAAACTTGATTTGGACATTAACACACATAGCCCTTATGATTTGCTCAAAATCAAAATTAGACGAAGAAGTTAAAACTATAACTAATACTTTGTCTAAAAACGGCTATCCCCTTGATGTGATTAGGGCAGTCACCCAAAGAAAAATGAATACTTTTTTTCGAAATAAAACCATATACGGTGACTAAAGGTCTAATTTACATTCGGTTACCTTGGTAAGGCACAGTAAGTGAGAAATTCGCCAAGCAAATTAGCTCAGCAGTTGAAAATTGTTATTTTTCTTCGAATGTGCGTGTTGTGTTTTCTACAAAACCTTTATTGGCGTCCTCTCGTAAACAGACACGTAATAGTAAAAAAAATTAAAAATTAAAAGACGCGCTTCTGTTTTACAAAAAAAATCTAAAGTTTAGAGAAGCGCCTCTGTTGTACAAAAGAATCACAAGTTTAGAGACGCGCCTCTGTTGTAAAAACTAATTTAAAGTTGAGAGATGCGCTACAGTTGTACAAAGGAATTCCAGATTTAGAGACGCGCCACTGTTGCACAAAAAAATAAAAAGCTTAGAGATGCGCCTCGGTGGAATCAAAGAACGAACAGTTTTCAGACGCGCCTCTATTTAAAAAAAAGAATCAAACGTTTACAGACGCTTCTCTGTTTTACAAAAGAATCTGAAGTTTGGAGACGAATTTTGTAGGACAAAAGAATCTAATGTTTAGAGGCTCAGCACATTTACACAAACGAACTCAAAGTTTAGAGACGCGTTACTGTTGTACAAAAGAATCACAAGTTTAGAGACGCACCTCTGTTGTATAAAAGATAATATTATTAAACAAGCGATCATTTTGTCTGCGGTACTAGAAATAAGTAATGAATACAAAAACTGAAACATGAGACTCGTACAAGATTTGCAATTTTGCCTCAGAAGAATGATTCCCTAAAATTGGCGTGGTCTTGGACGACTTTACAAACAAACTATAGATCCAAAGTAAACCGTTATTGTACAAATAATTCAAAGCTCGGGAGATGACTTTGTAACAATTTCGGCATTTTCACTGCTTATTTCAAGCCCCGTGAATTTTATAATCGCATGTTTAGTAATATTTTCAGCGCAAACAATAGGATAAATAAAAATGTAGCTTAATACATAAAATACTCTATACACTTACAAATGAATCTTCAATAAAAAAGACAGAAATATATGTATATGTATATTATTTGTAACTCTATATATAATGTTGTTACTACACATGAATGTTAATAAATAAATATATATAGAGAGAGATATATATTTAAACTATGTATATATATATACATATATATAGCTACACGAAACTATGTATATATATATATATATATATATATATATATATATAGCTACACGAAAAAATTGCTAAAAATAATTTTAAAAATACGAAATGTTTTATTCAGGGAGGGTAGATTCTTGGATCTTATAAGCTAGAATCTCATTGGATGTTTTGCTCCACTTTTCAAACTTTGAGTAGTGGTAGCAAAACAATAGCAGCTTCTTTGTCCATGGTTGGGCTTTTAAGCCTCTTATGTTTCTATTTTTTGTTGCTGCATTTGATGGAAATAGGGGGCCAGGACCTTTTATCTCAAGGCCTGATTGCTGACCCTAGTTGGCCCCTCTATTGGCTGGAGCACCATTTCCAGAAGCAGAAAGGTTTACACCATTGCTTACATCTTCCCGCCTGGTGTATGAACGGGTTGATGGGCCCTTTTTATCCTGGGTGCCGACCTGACAGTATTTATTTTTGTGTTTATTCATATTTTTGATTATTCATTTCCTCATTGTCAACGGCTTCTAATTTTTAATTCGAAGCTGCCCTCTATGAGTAGAGGGGGGCCCCCTTCCGCAATTCGGGAGACGTGCTGGATGGCTTGAGGAGACAGCACACTATTTGTTTTGAATATTTGCTCACGGTTTACTTCAAGTAAAAAGTATCCTCATGTCAGAGAGACCGAAGACCCCCAAAGGTGGTGTGCATCTGAAATCCTAACATGTAGTTCTAAAACAAACTCCCAGTTCCCTTCAAACATAAAATGCCTACCAATCCACAGTACGCATTAAATACAACACAGAACGAATACACATCGGAGTGCCAGACGGCACTTTAAAAAATTGCATTACACACACAAAAGCTCATATTTTTTTAAATAACAAACAGGTAAGGTATATACGACCACTTAAAATTCGAACCAAAACAAATGCGTAATTATGTGGATGGGAAATTAGCACACTCATCACTACTAACGAAATCATAAACTCTGCTTAAAACAGAAAATGGCGTTGATCACAAAGCTAAAACAGAGAAATCCATTGAAAATAATATCAAAACTTTCAACATGCCGGCATTAAAATAAGTTCATACAAAGTCATACTAATGCAAACAAATACGAAACACATAAATAACAATAGAAATAAATATATAATGAAAACGAAGAAATCACAAATTAAATGAAATAAACAAATATATGTGTGTGTATAATATCTACACGAGCCAATTAATTAACAGACCTCGGAAAATAAAGCCTACTAAAATAAACTAGGCGAAAGTACACATCATAAATAACGACTTCTCCCAAAATATAGGTAAAGTCCCACACAAGGGACTAAACGATATAGTCCGAAAACCTAAGGCAAGAAATACATGTTAATGCGTTATTGACCACATGTCTCAAAACTTATGTCGGGATTGAATAAGGGGCACTGTCTTTTTTTTACTATACTCGTAATACCATATTACGTACATGTTTACTCGCCGCGTTTTGCACCTTAAAATAGTTTTAAACAGTTGACATTTGAAAACTCACACGATTAGTTTAATTAGATTTGTTTAAATTTAATTAAAATAAGATATACGTATTTGTAATTTTAAGGATGTTCTTTCTCTTATAGCTCCTTTTAGGGGCACGTATATATTTTGCGCGTGGAGATTCGAAAACACGTCCATTGCCTACCCTGGAAAATCTTATACATATGATTTAAATTTCATCAAAATAAAATATATTTGAAATGTTATGGGAGCTTCAGCCCTACAACTCTCTGAGGGGCAACACACATTTTAGGACTGTTTCTATTGTCTTCGAAGGAGAATTTTACACATATTATTCAAATTTTAATTTTTTTCATTAAAATAGAATATATTTTAAGTTTGAACGCGGTTTTTCTCACATAACCAATTAGGGGTGCACTAAGATATTCGGGTATACTTCCATTGTTTTCCCGGACTATTTTACATATGAATACACTTTTATTTTTATGTAGATTCTCAAGCCATGTCTTTCTATAGGGAACACACATGTACTAAAATGACGGGACACCGAAAAAGATTGATATGCAAGTACATAATTGGAGATCTGCGTAGGGTACGATGAAAAAAATTAATCAGATTCTGAAACGTACTAGTAAAATACTGTTTTAACTTTCCGAGATTAAATTATTTCCGTTTCCAGAGAAAATGCTGGATATCTGTCATTGTTTGAAGGATGACATGCTAGATACTCGAGGTGTGATCCGCGCAAAGTAAATCTAGTCATCGAGAACGATAGGAAAGCTTAATGATGCATCTACGTCAAATAGATTGACAGAAGAAAAACCGTTCTAGGGTCGGATTTTGGTAGGTCGGTAACCAATGAAATAGCTTACTGCATGAGGGAAAAAGAACTTGGCTGGACGACGTGAAGTTACATTGCCACGTGATATAAAGTGCGAGAATCGTCAAATTAGTCAGTAGAGTGTTAGAGTTCGGAGGATTTGTAGTGTTTAATTTCTCAGAAAACCGCCGTGTTGTCCTTGTCGAGAAAATTGCCTTTCTCATCCGGAGAAGAAACCAACTTTTTGTCCCTCCATATAAAAACATTTAACCACCGACCTCCATTAAACCTAGCGAATCGAAGCTTGAACCAAAACCCAGTCAAACGACACAAATGTATTAAGCCCCCAACCAGCTAAATACTTATTTGGTTGCTATAACTACAAGTTTCAGTGGAAATATAAGCATGCTACATTCTAATTTTATAATTAAGACTATTTCTTCGGATTATCGATATCTTACTTGTCTGTTTTTAAATGAACTTCTCGTCCTTAGGTTCATAAAGAAATTTCTGATCGACCCCGATCTGGAGCTTGATCAATTAACACAACGCCAATGCAGACGATTCGACACCACCAGTCTTCTGCTGGGAAGTCGAAACTTTGTGAATGCCGGCATTCCTAAAATACTGCCGAAATTTAGCGACGCCACATCAATCAACACCAAAGATAATTTTCAGGCACGCGAGTGGAAGCGAAAGAGAAAGAGAAAAACTGAGGGGATAGATGGATGTGAGAGCGTTTTTTCTATCCTATGGATTTCTCACAAATGGCTTTCCAATTACTTATCTCCAAACTCGTCAAACTCTGCAAGAGAAACTAATTATTTCTGCAGAATTCCTTATTTATATTCCCCTTCATATTCCATACTAACTGCATGATGTGCAATCGTTTCTATTGCGACGAAATCACTCGTATTTTATTGTTTATATCTCTCTCCAACTACTGGCTCAGTACATTTGTTTATCTTTGCTCTTATTTCCTAAAATGCTAAGTCGTTACTGTCCATGCAATAAGTGCTAAGAATGCAAGTTCCAATGGCAAATAGTTGACCTTTTATTAGTCTCAGACATGTAGAACGGTGGTGATTCGGTTACTTATGTATTTTCATATTTTACTAGCAAGATGGCCGGTAAAAATGATGTGTTCGCCTCCCAGATACATACCGACACACACATCCAAGTTGTTGAAATTAATTCATAACGTAGTCTATGTTACAACGATATGTCTTATCTTTCTGATAATATCGATGGTTCAGTAGACGATAGTGTATTGAGAAAAGATGACCGTAGGAACATACATCAATACACTCGAGTAGATCAGGCACACACTTCAGTATCGCGTTTGTTTCTGGCAACGATAGCTAATTGCTTATAGAATCAATATAGTTTGCGATGAAACGCGGTTTTGATTCATCTGATTGAATACATGTATGTTATTGGACTAAAAATGAGTTAATAAACGTTTGTTGCCTAAGGTTTTTTTCCGATATATTTGAATCACACAAAATACACGCAAAAATATTCCTCAGTGTTAGGGATTTTGCTATGTTTGAAAAATATCAATTATACTTCATCTAATTAGCCACAATATTCTATAAACTCACCTAATAGCCCAGCTATGCTATGTATTAGTATACCACTCTCTTTTACTCTCGTGTATTGATTCAAACTTTCTTTTTTTTCATTGAAATTGCTCCAGACAAGACATTAAGCCACTTGCTGTAAAAAGCTCATAAGTATCTCGTCATGCTAAAAATCAAGCTAACGATAAGTGTTAGATGGATAGATTCCGAACGAAAAACAGCAGTTCTTCCCCCTTTATCAGAAATATTGCTCATTGAATGTGAAGAATAAAGGACAAAATAAAGGAAGCGAGAGTTATGAGGTTGCCGAAAGTAAAACCAAGGAGCACTTTCTACTCTCCTAAACTACTCTATAAAAGTGTTGAATGTATCTGTGAGATTTTTTAGAAAGAGTGACTCTCTTTTCAGCTTATTTTCATTCATTCACTCTGTAAACAGGAAAGTGAATTAGATAGCAAAATAATAGGATGTTTTAATTCTATATTATTCATAACGAGACTATGATTTATTTTAGTTATGCAAGAAGAGTGTCTTACTAGACGTATATATAGGGAAGGGAAATGAAAGAGAAATACAAAAAAATAACAACAAAGGTCAACTCCTGATTGAAGAAAAGCCACCAAAAGGTAAGAGAAGATCAGACGTCAATGAAATTTTCAGTATGTATTTGTTTTAATATTTAACTTAGTTCACCCCAAATAAGGCAAGTTGCTACTGTATACGTAAGGGGCTACTGAGAATTAGAGTGAATGTGTTAAGGGTCATCCTAAATTGGGAGCTTTGCAGCGAGATGCTTGTTCACATTTAAATTTCTACATGTCTATAGAGTCGGGGAAACAGTGAGCAGGGAGAGAGTTCCAAAGGCCGGCAGCTCGATTAAAGAATGTATTGTAATAGAAGGCTCTCTAGCATTGGGAGATCTCCACAGTCAATAGATGGGATTTAGTTGATGCTCGGTTTAGTGGAGTGTATTTACGTCGAGGAGAATGAGAGATGGCGTTCATTGTCCTAGTAAGGAAACAAGACCATCACTAGTTGTCTTTGAGATGTCCTTTTTCTAGTACCTCTGTGTTTGGCTTATAGACAAAGAAGGAGTGGAAAGGGCGGGAGATAGGCAGATAATATATAACCCTTATACAATTTTAGGTTTTTGATCTAGTTATTTTGTTCGAGCTCTATGAAGGTTGTCTATCAGGTAACAGGAGGGTCCCCTCCCAAACGGTTTGCTGACATGACACCAGTAGTCAGTAGCACAATTGGTTTTATCAGAGTTTAACTTCTCCTCAATTGATGACCAAACAATGTCTACTTGTCCATTACACCGAGAGGAGTAATCCTGCCCCCATGTACTAGTCAGGAATTTCAGAGCCCCCACAGGTATTAAAAAATAACCATACATATATATATATATATATATATATATATATATATATATATATATATATATATATATATATGTGTGTGTGTGTGTGTGTGTGTGTTTGTGTGTGTGTGTGTGTGTGTGTGTGTGTGTGTGTAGATAAGTTTACATGCTCCTTCCTGGAAATAACAGAAAATTGAAAATGGGTTCCCCACTGCTAAGTAGGAAAAAGACGGAGCGGGGAGTGATCCTTCTATGGATGGTCAGACCTTTGTATTTCTCGTATTTAAGCTACCTATTATTTATTTTTTTTTCATTTAACAGACATTTATCAGGTCAGTAGGGTAAAAATAAGGCACACATGTTAAAAAAATAAAAACATATTAATTACTTAAATAAATGTTATTATACATGTTTATTTCATTAAAAAATCTTATAAGTATTCAGGTTACTTTTATTAAATTACTGCTCCATCATTTCCATGGCGGAATACGTTTTCTTATACCTATAGTCGAAACATACTAGCAGTCAAGAATAGAGGAAAAGTAATAGGAAAACAAGAATTGTGAAAGTCATGTTTTTAATCAATTATATTTTCTTATATTTTATGCTTTGTATATATATCTTCATTTCTTTAAATCTTTTTCTAAAACTATGATACCACCTACATGCTAAACACACAGTTCCCCCTTCCATACTCTTTTTTTTTGAAATTCGAAACCTGACCACAAGTAAAGTAGCCTGTGTGTGTACTCCTAGTCTACAAAAGCAGGATAAAGAGTGCAACCCATATACATGGTGTTTGAAAAAAATCGATGTTTTGATATTTGTTACTTTCAGAAACATTTAAAGTATTAAACAACAGTTAAGTGCAACGAATAGCTGTTTCTGTGTCCGATTGGGTAAGAGTGTGTGGGCTTGAGACTACGGGCGACTGAGATGCCTCGGAATATTGAAAAAAATGTACCTGCTTAATTATGATTCGTATCAGATTCATGAATCTTAGCTGTAACTCAGTGCTCCTTGAATAAATGTAAGGCCGTAACATCTGAGCAGGTGAATTGCGACGGGAATGTAGAAGTAGTGCCTATTTTGAACGATCATAGCAGGCACCGTTACTGTGTTCGCACAACGAAATTTGTTGAGAAGCTGCAAAAAATGTGCAGACAGATCCAGGCAAAGCAATGTGGACCTTGGTGAGAGAGATTGACGTCGTAGTGGCGACTATAAAGAACACGCTTATTCACTACTCCTCATTGAAGGAATGCAATCTCCTCCTATCAGACTGAATGTTGATTTTAAGCTGATGTTTAAAATACAAAATCAAATCATGATGAGAAGGCGACGCACCCCCGCGACAGGTCAATTATTTAGACAAATAAAACTAATTACAAATTCATTTGGCTAAGGCATGACGCCCCATTTTTGGGAAGATGGAAGGGTCGAGAGTCATTCTTGACAACAGAAACCTTTGCCTTCGCTAAGCTTGACAACATAATACCGCATTCACTCCATGGCGTAAATCCTAATTAAAAGATCCTCAATGGTTTCAATGACTTTTTATTTACAATAATAAATATACATGAGTGATGATGGGGAGTGGGACAATCTACAAACATCCAAAAATAATGAAAACTAAAGAACCAAATAAAATGCTTCATGGGGCCGGTTAGTAAGGTCCTACCAACTGTCTGCTAAGTGTCAGACCGTCCACTGTTATTCCGGGTCAAATCGAGAAACAAGCAGGCCAGTCTCTAAATAGGAGTAGGGGCTAAGAGGAAAATCAAAAATAAAACAGATCAGGGATCGAATATGAGAATAGATGGTGTTCGCCAAGATAAAAAAAGCATTTACGGCTGGCCAAGGGCTAAATAAATGTGGGGAACCAGCCTCTTGGGAGGCTCCCTATTGTCAAATAAAAGTCCCTATTTATTCCACTAAGGAGTCTGTCTAAATAATCAAGTTTAATGGATGGGTTCCGTAGAACCCAGGGCCGCGCATGCCATACCTAGGCAGGGAACATGTACTTGTACCTGGCTCCTCGTCGGATGCAAGAACTAGAGTCATGCACTCACATTCTATTGAACTCCATGCGATGTAATCTTTCCAATCACATCTGATCTTCACTTTAAGCTGATGTTTAAAGTAAACAACTAGATCCCGATTGGAAACAATTCCATAAACCTCTTCAAGACGTGTAACCCACGTTACTAGTCTGGCTACAGCTAGGATAGCAAGAAAAAACATTCTATTCTGCCTAAGCCACGGCGGGGCTACATTATGGACAACAGATGCTACATCAAGGACCAACGGCTGCTCGGCGTCGATAGGAGCCGCAACCTCTCTGACATACTCCCAGAGTCGGCGAACTTTGCTGCAAGTGAAGAAGGCGTGCTCAGCCGTTTCTATTTCTCTGTCTTCACAGTGAGGACATAAACGATTGACTTTTAAGCCATCTACTCGTAGTTTGGCAAAGAGGGGCAGTGCGTTCCGATCGCCAGGTCAGAGTATTGTTGAGATAACCCTTGCCTGGCGCGCAACTCCACTGAAAACGGATCTCCTCCTCCGACAATCCAAGCCGCTCACAAAGCGGATCCGAAGCGGTACCCTCCATTAATCTCTATATAGTTTCTTCCGAGGCTGTGCAAGGGACCTGATCCCTGGCAGTACTTTAAGTGGGACTCAGCATTCGGTGAATATCTTCGATTCTCCCTTCTACGGCGATTTTCTACCGATGGGTCGGGTATGAGGGGGAAGGCGCTCTCAGGGACCCACGGAGTATCCTCTAACAAAGTGCGACCCAGGAAGGCCAATCTTGCAGCATGTCTATGACTTTCCAAATCAGACATTCTCCAAGTATCCCTCGCTCGGGTGTTGAGTACAGACCACTCTGCACACATATGGCTTTCCTCTCTCCCATGGAAGCGAGAAAAGTAGACGCGTGAAAGCCAACAAACGATACACAGGGAGAGGTAGTACAGCCAGTTGGTAAAAGATGAGAGGAAGTAAGTAATTGGCACACGTCTCTGCTCTACCCTTTAAGGAAAGTTTTCATTCGAATCCAAATACCTACCGACAATTCGACCTTTGACTGTACTTCCTACCAATTCTTATTCAGCTGAAGGCTCGGTCCGAACCAAATACCAAGACTCCGAACCAGGATATCTGACCAGCTAAAAATACCTCGAAGCACAGACTTTCCGCTCCAGGCCACCAACCGCAGGCCGTTGGACTTGCTGTGGTTGACGGCGACCCTTATAACTTCTTCATAATGAGTGAGCGCCTTAAGCACCGTTGCAATGTCAGAATGACTCGACACGAATACGATGATATCATCGGCGAACGTAGAAACCCTGACTCGCAATTCCGCGCAAGACTGGTCTTGCCACCCCGTCCCTTAATTACCAAAAGAATTGTTCCAACGCCAGAACATAAAGCAGGGTGACAGCGGACAACCCTGACGCATCGACCGAGAAACCACGAACGACTCCGAACCCCTACCATTTACTTGCACCGCTACCGTCGACAGACGATACAGAATGGTAGCCCACTTACAGAAGTTTGGATTAAAACCGGCGGCCTCTGGAACGGATCCAAAAAAACGGTTGTCGACCTTCTCAAAAGCCTTGAACTGATCCAAATTGATAAGTGCAGCTTCCATGTTGTCTTCCATTACTTCTATGATCGTGCAAATCAGATGCACATTGTTTTGAATTGATCAACATTAGTCTTCTCAGGTTTTACCAAGTCGCCAACAACAGTCTGCAAACGATTCGCAAGGACTTTTGCCAAAATATTTAACTCTGTGTTTAGCAGAGTTATGGGCCTATAATCATCTAGAACCTCCACACCATGCTGCCCCTTTTTCTTCAGCAACGTAATCACTCCCTTTGTAACCTGTCAAAGGATGGATTCCTGAGTAAATCAATTGCTGAAAACATTTATCAGAATAGGTACCAACATGGGTGACATCTTCAAGTAAAATTCGTAGGGCAAACGATCAAGTCCTGGAAATTTGTTTTAGCTGACCTCTTTCAACGCAGTAATAATCTCACACTCCGTAACAAGACACTCACAGCCAACCGCTTGAGCCGCCGGAAGGCGGTACGAGTCGGCTAAATAGCTATCAAACTCCTCGACGCAGAGTCTAGGCAGTTGGGCGAAGGACTCCTTTAAATGCTCATTGACCCCCTCGCAAATTTGACGAGACGATACTAGGGTACGTCCTTCCATAATTTTGACTTTCCGAATGTACCCGTCAAAACCACGACGTAGAGCAGCCTTACACTCAACAGCGTCAACGTTCACGGCTTCGTTTGAAACTTTCATTAACCTATAACTAACTACCTGACCTTCATACCGCTCGCTAGCTAAGCGATTCTGGTCCCCTTTAGTTAGTGCCAGATCTAGGAGATCCCCTCCAGCCACTACCCGGGTCAGTCTATTATCTAATCGCTTGTTCGATCTAGCCTCATCAAGAGCTAGGCTTTGGCTGTATTTGACGGAAAAGCGCCTAACCTTAGCTTTAGTAGTAACCCACCACTTACTATTAATCACCGCCCCCATTAGAGCCCGCTTAAGAATTAATATCACCTTCTCTTCGAAGTTGCGTTTCTCCACGAATATTTTTTTTTTAATTTTAAAATATAATGGAGAATTTATAGGATATCAACGGCGAGAAGGTTTGAATTTTATGAAAAACGTAGTGAATCTTATCAGTAATTAGATAAATATGGTTGAGTTGGAACTAAAATTATATAATACTATCGTGGGAATGTAATAAACTCTTATGAGATTTTTCTTCTTCTTCTTCTTCTTCTCCTCCTCCTCTTCCTACATCTCCTACTTCTACTCCTTCTCTTCCTTCACCTGCTACTACTTTTTCTCCTTCTTCTTCTCTTTATCCTCCCCATCTCCTCCTCCTCATGATTATCCTGCTCTTGATTCTTCTCCTCTTACTCCTACTCCTGATAATCTTCCTCCTCCTGTTCCTCCTCATTTTTCTTCTTTTCCAGTCCTCTTCCTCCTCCTCTTTCTTCTTCTTCTTCTTCTTCTTCTTCTTCTTCTTCTTCTTCTTCTTCTTCTTCTTCTCCACCTACTTCTCCTCTTTCTCCTTTTCCTCCTCTTTCTCCTCCTCATCCTACTTCTTCAACTTCTTTCTTTAATATGAACAAGGGCACAAAAGAAACATATGGGTTCTTTGATACGACAAGGACGCATTAATATGAGTTCTTTTTTATGATAGTTACGCTACTTGAATAGACATCATTTTGGTTCTTTGATATGAAAGAGACGCATTAACATGAGTTCTTTAATGTCATAGTGACGCTACATGGATGAACATGATTGTGGTTCTTTGATACGACAGGGACGCATTAAAATGTATTATTTTTATAATAATGACGCTACATAAATGAACATGATTGTGGTTCTTTGATACGACTAGAGCGCATAAATATGAGTTATGTTTTATAATAGTGACGCTACAAAAATTAAAATGATTTTGGTTTTTTGATACGACAGGGGGAATTAATAGGCTCTTTGTTTAATATCTACACTACATAAATGAACATAATGTTGATTCCTTGATACAACCAAGGCGCCATCGTGTGAGTTCTTTTATTATTACTTTAACCCACTCCTACTACCACCTTTTGTTGCTTACTTTTTTCTCCCACTACAAACCATCCTTGCTTCCTTTCTCATTTCTCTCCCACTACCACCTATTATTACTTCCTTTCGTATTTCCCTCACACTAACACCTGTTCTTTCTTGTTTTCTTATTTTACTTCAACTACATCACTTTCTTCCTTCAATCTCTAGCCGCACCTTTTCTAAAGTAACATGTGTAGTTAAGCAAATATTGCTGACTCAACAGCCGCACCTTTTCTGAACAAGAGTGTGTAGTGAAGAAGGTTTACTGAATCACAGCCGTACTTTTACTAAACAAGAGTATGTAGCGAAGCAAGAGTTGGCCAATCATCAGTCGCACATTTTATGGTTGCTGACTCATTTGCCGCACTTTTTCTAAACACGAGTGTGTAGTAAAAAAAAGGGTTTCTCAATCAACAACTGCACATTATTTATCCAAGAATGTGTGGTGAATCAAGTGTTGTTGAATCACAGTCTCAATTATTCCAAACAACAGTGTATAGTTAATCAAGGGTTGCTCAATCTTAGCCGTATTGTTTCTGAACAGCAGGAGGATAGTGGATCAAGGGAGAGGCGGGTCGACCGTCTGGGGTAAGGGATGAAGGGCGACAAGGTAAGACACAGCTTTTGCCTCCGGGAAGAGAGAGATCATTACACTTTTGTCTGCAGAGAGAGGGGAAACGGGTGGGGTGGTGAAGGCTCGGGCAACGAGAATACAGTGTTGTTTGGGAGTTGGAGGGCACCGGGAAAGACAAACTATTGCCTGCATAGGGGAGTATAACTGGAAGATAGTGGAGCGAGGGAGAGGAGTGTTGCCATGGGAAGAGAGAGGAAATTACAGTTGTGTTTGCAGATAGGGAGAGAAAAACAGGGGGAAGAGCCCCGAGAGACAGAAAGACAGTGGAATGAGGGAGTGGGGGACTCACTTTTGCCTGCAGAGGAAGGGTACAGAGCGGGAAGATACTGGGTCGATATATATATATATACATGTACAAATATATATATATATGTACACATACATATATACACATCTACACATGCATACATATGCACACAAACATGCATATACACACTCTATCCAATTTACTTTTTTATCAGTTTCTTCAACATCTTTTAATCTAT
Organism: Sepiola atlantica; assembly: GCA_963556195.1. NCBI lineage: Eukaryota > Metazoa > Mollusca > Cephalopoda > Sepiida > Sepiolidae > Sepiola > Sepiola atlantica. The sequence continues at coordinate 2,079,975 of OY744529.1, forward strand.
GTATAGCAGATCATTTGTCTCCTTTGTCGTTTTGCGACATCTTTTCTGTTTCTTTGGGGAGCAATCCACGGTTATTAAAGCAGTGATAAATCTGATTTATAAGTTGTGCGTTAAGTTTTCCATATGGTTGGTAGACAAGTTATTGTTTTTTAGTTTCTTGGAGTAAGTCCAGTCTCGCTGTGTTTATGTATTAATGTAGTTCTTTATTTCTTAACTCACTTTAAAATGATGTTTTGTGTATGCATTGTCTCATTTTTTCTATCAACTTTTGTTTCAAGTATGTTTATTTTTTAAACCAGTATACATGATTTTCCAGTTTTCTATTTTTCTTAATGGTCGTTTTGAGTATTTCTGTATTAATTCTGCTTTCTTTTTCTTCTTTCATACTTTCCAGCCATTCGGCATTTCTGTTGTGGTCTTGTTGATATTCCTATATCTTACCCCAGAAGGTCTTAGTTTCTGTCGTAGCCAGTTTTTATCGTTCCTCCGTTTAAATTTTAGGAAAATTGGCTTTCATTGTTTTCAAAGTCATATTCTGTTCAGATTTGTATCCGTAACGTTTCAATCTTAGTGAGGGTATTTTGTTTTAGTTTTTCATATTTTTTAAGTCTTTCCTGTTCTTTGTTCGTCATGATTTTCCCTTCTATCGATCTCTGTTGTATTCAACCTTATTTACAACTTTAACTGCTTTTTTGTAGTTTGTTGTTCTAGATTTCTAATCGGGTTTTCTTACCCGGGCTTCGTTGCTTCATCTTTATGGCGGGTTTGTGTTTTTATTTTTAGCCTCGTGATTACTGATTTGGCTCCAGCAAAAAGTAAGTTGTGTAGATCTGTAAGAGTATCTGTTGAGATATATGGAAGGATTTTGTTCACCAATTCTGTTTCTATTCTTCGTTGATTAGCGACGAGAAGTTTGTTTTGTCCTTTGTTATAATTTAGTTGATGCGTTCAACTCCTGCTGCTTCTTCCTAAGTGAATTCTAGAGTTTCAGTAGTTGTGTCGATTCTCTAAGGAAAAGAGCTACTTGACGTTATTTCACATAACTTTCATTTCATTTAAATTCCAATCAATTATTACTTGTATTATTATTATTATTATTATTATTATTATTATTATTATTATTATTATTATTATTATTATTATTATTATTATTATTATAATTAGCATTATTATTATTATTATTATTATTATTATTATTATTATTATTATTATTATTGATTGTAAAAAATGGAAAGTTAAATATTGGAACTGCCAGTCGGAAGATAACATCTGACAGAGATAAAAATAATAAAAAGAGCTATTTCTCAAGGACATTTCTATCTGCACTACTGTTTGCCGTAAGTGTAATGCGAATCGCCAGCATATGCAGGAGACGCTATGCATGGTGCAGATTTACGGAGACAAATGAAAGAAATAGACCACCCCATGTAAATGAATGACCTTAAGTTACATGCAAATGGGAATAAGCTTAAAGCACTAATAAACATGACAAAGATCTGAGAGAACTTGGTGAACGCAAGACCTATAAATACAGAGCATTCTGAAAGTGGACATCATCAAGTCAATAGAAATAAAGAGACAGTTTAAAATAATATCTGTAAAAATTAGAGAACTCCTGAGAAGATATATAGCAGAAGCCTAATTAAAGTAATAAATACTTGAGCAGTATCCCTATTAAATTACTCTAAACTCTTCATAAACTGAACAAAGCGATCTTAGATATGTGAATTAAATAACTATGAAACGGATTACAATCCACAGCACACTGCACCAGAAAGAGAATGATAATAATTATGATGATTAACTCTATGTAAAAAGGAAAGAAAGGGGAAGAGGGCTGGTATATATTGAAGAGTCTAATATACTTATATAATTGTGAACATTGTTATCTTGCTTGCTTGTATGTTTGTATTTCTATATGTTGTAATCGTGCACACTGGATAACATACTTTTAAAATGTATGACGTCACAATTTTGCCACGTATTATTATGACGTCATCTATTTCTAAGTATATATATATATATATATATATATATATATATATATAAGTATCATTTTTTATTTATACAAACATTATTGGTTACATATGTGCATACATGTTTTGGTTGCACTTTTCCCAGAAAGTCAACCTCATCAGACCAAAAATTTTCGAGAAATGGGTGATGAGGTTGACTTTCTGGGAAAAGTGCAACCGAAACATGTATGCACATATGTAACCAATAATGTTTGTATAAATAAAAATGTATACTTATAAACAGCTCTACTTGTTATTGAGCACTTTTTATGAACACTTGAGTTTCTACGGATTTACATTTACAGAAACTAATACAATACATGTTCAATATATATATATATATATATATATATATATATATATATATATATATATATATGTCTTCAGAATATTCATTCGGAAGAGAGCGAAAGGGACAGAGAGAGGAGTAAGATCGAAGAGAAAGAGAGGGGTAGAAATATATATTTATTAATATATGCAACAAATAGTGGCCGAACGCATCGCGAGTTTTCTAAATATATACGAGAACTGTCTGCCTCAATAAAAAGAACTGGCTAATCACGTAGAAGGCAAGAAATGGAACATCCTGAAACAGTTATCAGTGGTAGAACCTGCAAATGATGGTATATCTTCGTAAAGATTGTAGATTTTTCCAATGAATAAAAATGATAAGAAAAATAAGAAGGGGAAGTAGACGAAGGTGAATAAAGACGAAAGAATGTAAATAAAGAGAATGAAAAGAGCAAAAAAAGAAGGTGAAGAAAGATTAGATGAAAAACGTGAATAAAGATAATAAGAAGGAGGTGAATAAAGTGGACAAAAAAGATTTTTAAAAACCTAAGACAAAGTTGTGAACGGTGACTAATTAGAAGAAGAGAATAAATGCGAGGAAGCACAACGCAAAAAATGGTCTCGAGTAGGGCGGCTGAGAACCGGTTCTACGCGTGATAATGTAGAAGTAATCCACTCAATCGATCTCGAAGGAATATCCAACAGCAACATCAATAATTAATTCCTTTTTTCTGGCTCCTCATGGGCACATTGAAAATGCAATCTTAAGAACATCAATTAACTAGTATTTTGTGGGGCGAAATCCTCTAACGAACAAATCAAAATAAACATAAAAACTTACAATCACAAAGGAAAACTATGCCTCCGCCATTTTGACAAAAGAGATTGAAAAGCTTTCCCAGTGAAGTATCACCGAGGGACGGGGATTATTGTTTCGAACTTGAAAACTGATTAAAACATAGAATGAGCAGTGAAATTGTGATCATATGATTTTCACGCAAAGAATATTAAACTAAATAAAGTCTGACTAACGAGGATTACAAAAAACGTTAGCTTCAAATAAAAATAAATATGATATAAGTGAGCGATGTGTACGTATGTCTGTCTTGTTAAGTGGTTTTAAGTTTAACACATACTGTTTTTTGGTTAAATAATAACGGAAGACACAACTTACTTAAAACAATTCAGCAGACACAAGTAGCTACTTTCAACATCGTTCGAAGAAGTAAACACACAGGGCGATAGAATTACAGTGTAAGTGAATACTACAGATTCGACTGGATTGTAAATCGGCCAGGCTGATTTGTGACTTCGCCTAATCCATTATATCATTGGCGGTCTATTTCACGAAGACATGATCGTGTACCCTCTCTTATCGTTCTAAATGTGTCTGACAAGTCGGGTATATATATATATATATATATATATATATAGATATGTATATATATATATATATATATATATAGAGAGAGAGAGAGATATATATATATATATATAGAGAGAGAGAGAGATAGATATGTATATATATATATATATATAGAGAGAGAGAGAGATAGATAGATAGATAGATAGATAGAAAGATAGATAGATAGATATGTATATATATATATATATATATATATATATATATATATATATATATATATATATATATACTAGACTGGAAGGTTCATACGCATGTGTATTAACATTCTTAAATATAAACTTAGAAAATAACATATCAAGTAGAATTAACTCTTAAAATATTGAAGCTAGAATCGAGATTAAGTCCACTTTTTAAGGCATTTCAGTTTGAGAATGTACAATTTTCTATTATAATTTAAAAACGGAACAAATAACAAGACCCTGAAGCATCAGTGACCAGGTTCAACATGAGTCACCTATACTTTGAGGTGGTGTAAATGTTAGAAATAATTACTAATTGAGTTGAACGAAGAATCATGATGACATCACAATAATGACAGCATCTAATTCATTAGTCAATTAGCCGTGAATTTAAAAAAAATGAGTATATTTTGTATAATTATTTAAAACATTTACTTTTTGTGGAAAGCCTTACTACATTATTCAGTACTGCCCATAAAGACAAAGTGTCAACAAATAATAGTGTAATACATTTTAACTTTACTTTAAACATGAAGTTTGCAAAAATAATAACTTTACGTGTATATTTTGAAAAAATGTGTGTTTATTAAAATATATCAAATAAATCATGTGCATTTTCTGGACAGCCCTTCTACATAATGTAATACTGCCAATCAAGACAAATCACAAAGTATTATACCCATATCATATAAAAATACATTTTACAAATTAAGATATTATAAATTTCCTAATGAAGCTTGCAATTAAAATTAACTTCATATTTTAGTTTATAAAAAGTAAAAGTACATAATTAGAATATGATCAATGAAAACATTTTCCTTTTCTGTATATATTTCCTACATTATCCAGTACTTCCCATAGTGATAAAACGGCAATTGACTATATTTTAGTAATACATTTCGAGAGTAAGTTAAAAAGTGAAGTTATTTTGAAATACTAAATCGACACACAATAAAAATATATTTACTGAAGTAATTCATTAAAAATATATTTCTAGAATATTATTAAAAAAAGAGTTCAGTCTTTACTGGACAACCCTACTAAATGAGTCAGTACTGCCCACATTGAAAAAGTCACAATGACAATATTCTATTAATTAAGCTTGAGCTTTACGTAAATAAGTGAAGTTACGAAAAAATAAGTAACCAAGCAAAATAGATGATGATAACATTGTAAAATAACTCCAAATTGTCTTCTTATTATTTATCTCTTCTCTTTTTGGTTATTTTTCTTCTTTTAAATAAATTAGAGATTATTACTTATTTAAGAATTATCAAAATAATACTTCATTTTATTTAAATATCATATGTTTTAAATAACAAAATACAATTTTACTTATTAGTAATATATCACAATTTCAGGCTTTTTTTAAAACTCATTCCATATTCCAATTTAATTTAAATTATTTGCAAAGAAATTACAAATTTAAAAATTGTAATTTTTAGATTAAAGTAGAATAAGATAAAAATATGTTGAATATTTCAAATTTAAATATTAATAATTTCAGAAAAACTGATTTTCAGTATAAGTTTCAGAATAATAAGAATACATTTTAATTTCTGAGTTTCAAATAAGTTCAAATACTTTATAATTGTTTCGGAATGAATTAAAATATTAGACTTCAATTTATTTTAAACTCATTTTCATTTTATCTATTTAATTGTTTAAGATAAAATTGTATTACATTTGAAAGGTAAAAACCTAAAGTTAATCTAGCAAAGCCTAGTTCTACGTGTCGAAACACTTTTAGAATAGAAAATGTTTTTATTATGGCTGAAAAACACAGAAATAAAGTCAAATTTAAAATTTCAGGAAATCTTTTTTGGCTAATCTTTTGAAATAAAAATATCATTTTTTTAACTATCTCTAAAATTTAAAGACATTGAATTAAGATAAGATTACATACATTTTACTCCAAATTTAATAATTATCCACAAATTGTCCGTTTTATTAAAAAATGTGCGATCGATCAGAATAGCAATAATAAGTTTGTCGACTGACAACTTTGCATGGAATATCAAAATCGCTATAATATTTCATTTTAGTAATTCTATCTAGTATTTTTTAAATTTTATATAAAAAGTATGGATTTCTAATAGAACATTATTAGAACACAATCTGTCAGATGGTTTTCTTATAACTTTCTCATATTTGTTTATAGTTTTATTTAAATAAATATAAACAATTGATCTATTTTCTTAAAAAGTTTCGTTTTCAGTTTTAATTGGTCTCAATAAGATTTTTTCCCTATTAGATTTTAAAAGGATATTAAAATTCTTCACATATCGATGAATATATTTTTATTTTGTTTTAATTTAAAAGAATATAAACTTAAATTGTGAAACTTACATTTAATTTTTTCAAAGTGAAACTCGAAAATAACTTATCGTCTGTAAGTAAAACTTTGATTAAATCGCATAGTGGATAGTGTGTGACGGTAAACATCCCGTGTGTTTAATTGTTTATTATACTTTTTCTCTACCATACATTTGAAATTAAATGTTAGTAAATTTTATACCACGTTTTAAAATATTTTTTCGGAATGTTCCTGTTTTTTAATTTTACCAATTTTGTTTTGTTTTCAAGATTAAAAGAAAATTGATTATCTTACGCTAACGACTAGTCAATTATCATTTTGAACATATTAAAAAATATTAACTTAAATATTTAACGACATCGTGTAGAACGTGATGTCTCAAAATCAACAAAAACATGTTTGCGCGTGCCGCATTAATATTAAGGAACCATAAATATTCTTAAATATTTATTTTTTTAATAAAAGAGGTAGTTTGATTGAAGCATTGTGTGTAATACGTATAGAGGAGTAATAGCAGCCATTCACAATGCAAGGAAATGGAAATATGTCGGCGTTGAGAAGTAAAACAGAACAAATGATTTTAATTTATATATTTTTATCAAAATAAGAATTAATAATGTTTTTCCTATATAGCAAATGTTACTTGATTAGACAAGACTTCAACACTGTGATGTAATGTGTGTGACCGTGTTCCATAATATATTTCGAGGAAGACCTCTTTGTCAAATGGTGGGTGTTTCAAATATCAAAACACGTGCAAAATGGCAATACTGCTTATAACGCATTACAGAACAACATCGCATTATGTTAAGCATTAAAAAAGGTTACCGCTGGTTTCATATGTGATTTTGTTAATTTTAGGTTGTTGCGTTTTTATGTAGATAGCTTCGAGTATTTTTTTTTTTTAATTGGTTTCGACATGTATAATGTTAGTGTTATTTACTAGAATTTATCTTAAATCAGAGGGAGGGCAGTAATGTTGTTGTAGATGTTTGTAAATGAACTAGAGTTTATCTTAAATCAGAGGGAGGGCAGTAATGTTGTTGTAGATGTTTGTAAATGAACTAGAGTTTAGAAGATGCATGGTAAGGCGGCGGGATACGATAGCGCTTGTAAAACCAATGTAGGTATTAGCTTTATTATTATTATGGGAGTTACCTTTCTCCCAAAGGGTATTAAAACTTATAAACAACATTGGTTATTTCTAGTGGGGCGGAATTGTTTTTACTACAAGATTTATTGGTTTTAAATTTCTTGTAGTAAATAATGAGTCTAATGTTATTCCAATTGGGGATATATAGTCGTGTATACTATTTTTCATTGATTTCTCTTCTAATATGAATTTAAAATCGTCAACGACTTCTTGGAACAATGCGGAAAACGTTATATGCGAGTTTTTCCGCTGTCTTTTTAAACGGCTCTTATTTCTCCAGCTTTTTTGTGCATTTGCTTTTAACACCTGTTAAATCTATGGATTATTTATTGATTGTTTTGATTTCAATACAAAAATACCATCAGAAAAATAATTCGTGGAAACAATTGTAGGAGCATAAATATAGTGAGCGTAAATAGTTTTTTAAATAGTTTTTTTTAAATAGTACTGACCATCGGTCATGATCATCGTTTTAAAAAACGAATGACATGGACAGTTTTAGATGAGCCGTTTAAAAAAAACGAATGACATAGACAGTTTAAGATGAGCTGTTTAAAAAGAATGAATGGCATAGTCAGTTTTAGATGAGCTATGTAAAAGAATCAATGGCATAGACAGTTTCAGATGAGCTGTGTAAAAGAATCAATGCCATGGACAGTTTTAAATTGGCTGTTTAAAAAGACGAATGATATGGGCAGTTGTAGATGAGCCGTTTTAAAAAAACGAATGACATGGACAGTTTTAGATGAGCTGTTTAAAAGAATGAATGGCATAGTCAGTTTTAGATGAGCTGTTTAAAAGAATGAATGGCATAGTCAGTTTCAGATGAGCTGTGTAAAAGAATCAATGGCATGGACAGTTTTAAATTGGCTGTTTAAAAAAACGAATGACATGGACAGTTTTAGATGAGCCGTTTAAAAAAACGAATTCTATAGACAGATTTAGATGAGATGTATAAAAGAATAGAATGGTATTACCAGTTTTAGGTTGGCTTTTTAAAAGAATGAATGGCATGGACAGTTTTAGATGAAGTGTTTTAATAAATGAATGGCATGGACAGTGTTAGATGAGCTGTGTAAAAAAATAACTGGCATAGACTGTTTTAGATTAGCTGTCTGAAATAATCTAAACTTAGTCGAAGTTATACCAATCAGTGTAAAAGAAAGTGAAAAGTAGAAACTTAAGAAAACAAAAAAATAGTTTTCTTTAACAATAGAATTCGATTGTCTATGTTCTTTTTGCATGCGTTGATCAATAGTGATTTTTATGAACGGCGCAATAAGTTTAATTAAGTAATTACAATCATGAAGAAATCGTTCTAACAAAGTGAGGTATAAAAATATATCTAAATGAACGCGTTTTTTATTTTTCAAGTTAATGATCACACACCACGAAATTCGTGACAACCGGTTCCAATATCTCTCTTACTTTCTCCTCTCTCTCTTATATATATATATATATATATATATATATATATATATATATATATATATATATATATATATATATATATATATATATATATAGTAAGCAATGAAAATATATATGGCAATCAAGCTACACAGAAGCTCCCGCGTTTTATCCCCGGGGGGAATCGTCAGGCTAAATGCCTGACGATTCCCCCCGGGGATGAAACGCGGAAGCCTTTGTGTAGCTTGATTGCCATATATATTTCCATTGCTTACTAACTAGCTCTACTTATGTATCGAGCACTGTTGAAGTAAATACTGAAAACTGATACATAAAAAATTATATCTCCTTATAATATTTTATGTGGATACATGAAGTACTAATATATATATATATATATATATATGTATATATATATGTATATATATATATGTATATATATATATAACCTATAAGAATGCTCATAATATGCTAATATGTATGTTTATTTGCTGTATTTATTTGTTTTTATTTAACCAAACGAACGAGTAATGACTACTTTTTGTATTACTAAATTGTTCAGATTGAAAGAGAAGTCCAGAATGATGAAATTAATTGCCCTATCTTTCATTTAAAATAGCAATTTTCAGTTGGAAAAAAATATTAACATTTCTGGAAATATTTACAGTATTGGCATAGTTCGAGATAACGTATTTCTTTATGTTTATTGATGCGATTTTCAGATAGTTTCGACCGTTGTAATCCCCGGCCTTCAGCTGCATATTGTTGTAGTTGCATGGCGTTTGAACCTTAATGATTCATTCAACACATTAGGATATAGCTTCATTCTTTCATATATCCGATATCGGTGAATTATGCTTAAATTCCTTCACATGTGCTTACAATCACAGTATTTTGATTGAATTCATCTGAAATATATTTTACCCAACGCCTATACGCATTTTCTCATGTGTTCAGTAAGTCAAACTTGAAATATATGTCGTGATTAAATTTAAATTTTCAGTAATATTGTTGAGGACATCACGTTCGTTGCCGCTGTCTTCGATAAGTTGAAGCTCTCTACTTCTGAGCTTGAAGCCTCTTACGAGAAATGATGGATGAAAACCTTTTTATATTTTAACTTTAATCCAAACTAAAGCCGTGTTTAGCACACAATATCCGCTTGCTTTTTTATCTATCTATTTAACATGGGTTATATTGGTAAGTCAGCTTGTCACGTAGAGAGTGGGGTCTATTTCCATGCCGAGGATAACATTATCTACACTAATCAAATAAATGACAAAAATATGTGCAAAAATGTATTTATGCTATTGACATTTAAAAAATTGAGAATAACCGAAATAAAGTCAATGGTAGAGAACGAGGAAGAAGGAGTCTTATGTTGAACAGTGACAGAACAGACAAGTCATGGTAGTAGCAGAGGTCTGCATTGTGCACGTGCGTTCATCAGGCATAAGTGTATTTTTGGTTTGTTTTAACATTTATTCGTATCGTATTAAGAGACAGTAGCAGTTCCGACAGGCTTGAGTCGGTTCCCATTGGCAACGATTTGTGTGTGCTTAGAAGACACAGTTGTAAGCTATGTTTTGTTGACTTGTTCTCCTTTGTTATAGAACAGGGAACAATGAATTAGTATGTGTAAGGAAATGTGTATGTATATATTTGACTTCTGTCATTGTGAATATGTCTGTGCAATTTTATGTAAGTTCAGTTGCCTATGTATATATGCTTGCATTGTTTAGTCAATGTGAATATATGTGTTAATAAATTCGTAGTAGTTCTTGTTTCTTGTCTCCGGCGAAATGTCTAGTTTTCGATATGCGCGTCGTATATTGTTTTGGCCTCTTGGTTGGCTAATAAAATATGTTTATCTTTTATTTCTTATACGATCTTAAGCTGTTATTTTTTGCGACCTTTTATTAGACAAAAACATATAGAGAATAAGAGAAATAATTATATGGAAGATGAGCATCATAATGTAGATGTAAAACAAATGAGATATCGGTACACAAACGTATAAATAACTACATAGGAAACAAGTCTACGAAACCTTTTTTAGACATTTATATTCCAATTTTTTATGCAGATTCAAAAATCTCTCGGAGAAATTCAGACAATTATCGGGGCTTGCAAAAAATAATTAATTGAATTAAATAAATGCCTAACTGAATTGAAAAAAAATAAAGGAGACGTGACAAAAAAATATGGCAACCCAGGGATAAATGCTGCAGGAAACGCAGATAAGAACAATGTAGCTGACAAAAGGAATTCTCATTTTATCTCGAGTATCCTTACGATTCTTAACGAGAACTGGCGATTTTTTAACAGACACATCGTAGTTAACAAATTCCCGAATATCTTCACTTTCTCTGGGTGTTGCTAATTAATAAAAAAAATACTTCAAATTAGCACCTTAGGCTATGTTTAGTCATCTGTTTTATGTTCAATTATTCTCTTTTTTAAACGCATTATTAGACTAATTTAAGAAAAATGAATCAAACTCCCTACAATTATTTTCCGTCTGCCCTTCAATTGGAATCTAACAATGTATGTTTGGAGGAAGCTTTTTTAGGGTTCCAGTTTTGAGTGGAGGGTGATTTTGGGAGAGCCAAGTTTTATAGAAAATGTTTAAAGAAAAACAGTTTTAAGTAATATTGAAATGTGTGAGAGAGCGAGAGAAATGTTATATGATCAACAAACAAAATAACGAATTTAAAAAGCATAAATTCACAACATTTGTTTATATATGGTATACATGAATCACATTTACTTGAAAGTTATTACGTAGAGTCAATCATCATTTGTTTTCATAGTAGAAAGTTCAGTAAGAAATGTATAAAGTATTAAAAGTTCATAAGTTTGTTTGCAATCAGTGTAAATCAGAAGACGACATTGAAAGAGGATTCAAGTAGTGTGTGCGTAAGACAGTGAGAGAGTTAATGCATTGTGTCTGTGTGTGCGTTGGTGTCAGCGTGGCTATGTGTGTGAGTTTAGAAAAGGCGTTTTTCAGCATTCCAAAGGCCCTGAGGATAGGGGCTGTATAAATGTTGATGTTAGCTCTCTCGTGGATGTGTTCCAAACATGGAGTTGAAGGAAAAATATGGCTTTATATGAGGTTAAGGTGGCTCTCAAATGACAATTTCTATAAATTCAGAAAAATCCGCTGATTGGTTCAAAATATCATTATTTGTTTTTTTTATTAATTCTGGCGGATTCGTGAGCAAAGCGATATGCGCAGAAACGTGTTTAAGCACTATATTTTCGGAACCGAAGTTTACACTTCGCCTCTACATATGCTAAGTATATACTTGAAACGAACGTTTTAATGAATGCAAGACAACTCATGACCCGTTTGGTTAGTATTTCTTTCTATTAGTTAACATATACTGTCTTAACTTTGATATTGCTTCAAAAATTAAATCGAGAAGTTTCATGCGAGCATACACATTACGGATGCATATACGTTCACAGTTTTTGCAACTAACATTGATGGAGTAAACCTGTTTTAGCTACAACGATATTTTTGAAACATTTACCATAACTCGTATCCTTCACTTAACTGTAAGGAAAATCTCAAATAGTAAAAACACAGAATATATTAAAGATAACATAGCACGTAGAATATGTTTTAATTTGTACTAATACTAATATCGATGACAATATATATATATATATATATATATATATATATATGGGTGTGTGTGTGTGTCCAGATAAATGAAAAAGCTTATATACAAAACCAACAATTACCTAAACATATATAGTGAGTAGAATTTGGTATATTCGAACTACTGTTCTCATCTTGGGTGTTTTTATCACAACATTTCGGCCGATGTAAGCTCAGACCTTGTTCAGGTGTACCTTGTCGAACTCGGGAATTTTCTGTCGAACTCGGAAATCTTTCTGTTGAACTCGGGAATCTAGACGGAATTTCGTCTAGATTCGATAAGGTACACCTGAAGAAGGTCTGAGGTTACATCGGCCTAAACGTTGTGATAAAAACACCCAAGATGAGAACAGTAGTCCGAATATTCCAAATTCTACAAATTATCAACCCTCATCTAAAAATTCCGAAACATATATAGTGAGGTGTTAATATTTTGTCTTTATTACCAGATGCAATGCAATGCACTCATCTTTATTCTGCCAGGGCGGAGGTTATGTTTTCGGTCCAATTTTTAACTACGCCTGTACAGAAGTACAGCCAATCGTCTCCATCGCTCGACGAATCATCATCAAGCTTGGTCAAAATGTCGATCATGTTTCAACTTAGAACTGATTTAATTTTGGGATATCTAGGTCAGAGGTCAACATCAAGGTTACGGAAAATGTAACACTTTTGGCGATAACTTCAGTTCTGTTCATAGTAGAAATCTGCTATTTGGTCCATATTGTAGCCTATGAAGTTCAGAATTTGATATGACATTAATCTTGACTATGACTTTTACTTTGAAAAGTCCGGTCACGTCGAAATTTTTATGTAATTTCATTTTCTGATTTTCTCTAAATTTGATGTATGGGTCGTATGCACTTTGATAGCAGTAACAACCATGCAGAATTTCAGCCTTATAAGATAAATAGGTTTTGAGTTATTAAAATATTTCATACAATATGTAGAAGTAAAAGGCACATAAGTCTTTGGCTTATCCTCACGACTGATTTATGTGCTTGCTCTTTGTTAGATTACAAACTTTCTATGTGCGATGTTTTGTGTCAGTCCATCGTTATTTCACGCTTAACTATGTCACTAAGTGGTAATAAAATGGTTGCAATCGTTCTCGATATCTGCTTAAAGTCGAGGTTCGATTATTTAAGATTTTAAAATTATTTCTTTTTTAAAATGCACTTTTCTTCGCCCTATCTCGCTTAAGTTTTTTATTACTAAACCCGCAGATAAAATGGAGGCATGTTGGATATGTCCGTCTCTTTTTACTTCCTTCCTTGGCAGAATCCTTCTTCCATTCCTTCGAACATTGACCTCGAACGCTAGTTGGTAATAGGTTACTGTTTGTATGACAAGGGAGGTGAATGCATTTAATATGTCCTTTATAAAACATATTTATAAACATGGCTTTACTTTTGCGGACAAACGCCACCGGTATACAGACATATGTAACTACTAATGTTACATTGTTGGCAATCCATTCACTGCTTCTTCTGTCTTCTTAGCTTTACATTATTAGCAAACTGTTTTTATTCTTGTGCACAAATACCGACCTTTCGCTCAAGAAAAAACCATGCAGTTACAAGAGTTCCAAATCAAGCCAATAGATCCAATTGCTGGTTCTTTTAACATTGTTAGAAAGCTGTCTATATTGCATTACATTAACATCAACCGTTGGTTCAAGTTAGAATGTGTTCACGTTGTCGATCATTTTACCTTGTTAGAAATCATGTTTATTTCTGGACAAAAATACCATCCATTGGTTCTAGGCTTAAATATGCAACTCTTTCAGTTACGAAGGAGGTGGCTACCCTTATTGTGTGTGTTTATAGAGGGTATCTATGACTTTTGTCACATAAAAGCGGCTAATGCCAATCGTTTAAAACACGTCACATGCCGGCATTTATTCTTCATAGCTTGTAAATATCGATCAGCTTAAGTTTTCGCTGTAAATCGATACTTATGTTTATCTCAAATATGCATTGTTACTATTCGTAATGCTTTTGTAGTAATTACTTCTTTGAGTTTTGTTACCTAGGAGTGATTGCCGTTTGTGCTCAGGTGGCATTGGCGCAGACATTATTCGTCGGTGTTAGAGTCTGCAGAAAGATTCCGCTGAAAGATAAATCTAGATATATTTTTGTTTTCTTTTTTCGTGCAGTCTTTACAATTGAAAGTTGGCAACTATGTCCATCCAAGCAAATACATAATCGGTAATGCATTCTTCCTATTAAAGGGGCTGAAAATAATAGTAGGCTTCCAGCTTTTGCGTGTTCAGCTCAATAAAACTTGATGGTAATAGAGCCGCGATAAGAATGTGTACTAACGCATGTCACGAAAAGCTTTGATTTGTATACTTCCCCGCGTTAACATACACAGACAAAATGAATGAGATTTTAAATATATTAATTTTCTAAGTGAAATGAAATGCTTTGCAGATGATTGTACAGGTTCATTTTGTCATTAAATAATTTGGAAGATTGCATGTTTCATAAAATAATTTTTGCTACCAAACAAAGGATGACTAACTTTCACAAAAAGTTTTTCTCTAAAAATCTCAAATTATTACCTGAAGTTGAAGAGGATAACCTGTGACCAGCTAAAATACTGGATACGTGTTCCGTGGAATAACGATCCCCCACCAGAATTGCTACAACTGCTGTTATTGTGGAGTTTCTTTACCTGGCATTTGAAAAAGATGAAAATGTGGTATTTCTTCTATCATCAGTCAAAGCAGACAATGAATATCTTTATTTATGTATCAATCATCTTTGCGAGTTTGATTTTCTTAATATTAAAAAACCTTACATGTGTCTTTTCTTACTTCATCGTAAACTTTACTATAATAAACTATTCAACTAGGCAAAGTAGATGATTAAATTTGAGTTGTTGTTTATTTTTTATTTCCTTTCAGATTTATCCTAAACAAATTATAATGTGTAGTAAAATAAAACCAACCGATTACAAATCAGTATAATTATTTATCATAAGATTCACTCTATAAACAACGATGTTGTTGTACAGGTTGTAAACGACCAATTTGTAAGTTTTAGAAAAAAAGGAAAAATCGTAACATCTTCACCAATAATTGATGAATTAATTCTGTGTCTCTTTTCGAAGATGCGGGGAGGCATGACGGGGATTTCGCTAGAACCACACTCAAATACCATCACAATTTGAGCAAACATGGTCTTCATGGCGAACGGGGCCTAATGCAGACTGTAAATTGGCAACCTCTTGTTTAGAGTATTGCGCATCTGGTCCTGAAGAAAACAGAGCATGCTTCGCTCCACAGAGATTGAAATTGTGTAGGAGTTTACTGACTTTCGTAAGGCTGATTTCCTGGGCTTTGGCGGTGGGTAACTCGCCCTGGCGATTTTTGTATGAGAAGTAGCACAGATTATCGCTCAACGCATTCCTCATAGTCTTCACTCCGGTGCTTAGCTCTGTCATCAGGGTTCACATTGGTTTGTCTAAATCTTGCTGCTCCTTTTTGCAGTTCCGAGACGAATTTAATTGTGCGGACAGTTAGAACGCCTTCTATGACCTGTCCTGAGTATCACTTCTACCACATCTCCTTCGCAATTATCCAGCTCTTATCTCATGACCTTAGAAAGTATTCATGTAGCACTAAACTGGAGCTAAAATTTGTGATATTTTAATCGTATTGCAGATCACGCTCTACCGATATTCCGGTACTTTCAAGTCGTCTATGTTTTCACGCCTTTTAAACCACAATGGTACATAGAAACAATTACCAGGTGCACTTTTTTGCTGTTTAATACATCACCATTTTCTGACATTAAAGGATATTAAAAGATTATAAAATATGTCTGGAACAGTTTATATATAAACATTGAATTATATATTAAAATATAGTATATAAACATTCAATTATATATTGAAACATAGTATATAAACATTAAATTACATATGAGATATGGGGCAGAGACATAGAAATACAGAGGAAAGACAAAGTCTAAGAGTAGGTGAGTCACAGGAAGAAGAACGGAAACTGAGATACGTAAAATAAGTGAGACAGAAACATACCCTGCCAAATGTAGGCAATGGTAAAGAGAGAGGGAGTGGTAGTTGGAGTAGAAGTGAGACAGGCATTGAGTAAATGGCAGAGCGGGAGCTAGGAAAACATATAGAGAAGATGAGACAGACAGCGGGAGAAAGAGAGGAAGTGCGATCAGAATACAGAGGGGTAAATAGAAGGGCAGTGAGACAAATAGAGAGGTAGAGTAAGGGTAGAAAATAATAGTAAGAGGTGATGTGAGACACAAACAGAGAAAAATGAGAGATTCAGAAAGAGGGTAAGTTTGACAGAAAAGAATAAGTGAGACAGACAGAATCTCCCTCTGGCTGTCTCGCCTGCAAGACATATAGAGAAATGGACTTACAGAGATGAAGGAGGTGACATTACTAATCAGAAGAAATCAGCGCTTAGAAATACGACAAAGTCATTTAAAACTATTTCTATACTAAAATTTGTGTGAACTATGAGATTACACACGTGAATATTCAAGCTTCAATGTGAGGGTCTTAAAAGAAGTGAAATTTGCTCAATTTTTGAATCGATATAATTTTCTGCATGTATTTGTTGAAATTGTGTAGCTTAATTTTGTGAAAATAGATATGAGTTCTAAAAGGTTTTAATTGAGTTAAGTTTCGTTTCTATTAAAATGTCTTAGAATTATCAACTGTTTATACGCACATTATGTATAATCAGAACTTTATGAAATCGTTTATCTAACATTTTTATTTATTTCCATGTTTATTCCTTCAGATACCACAAATCAGCTACGCGTCCACAAGTATCGATCTCAGCGACAAGACGCGCTTCGATTACTTTTCCCGTGTTGTTCCTCCAGACTCCTACCAGGCCCAGGCGATGGTCGATATCGCCAAGCATTTTAAATGGAACTACGTTAGCACCCTCGCCGATGAGGGTAACTATGGTGAACGAGGTATCAGCGCTTTTGAGGAGCGAGCCAAAAAGTCAGGTAACGAAGCATGTTTTTCGTTATGTTTTGTTAAGTTCATCCTGTGAGGACGTGGTGTAAATATCAAATAATGAGGTTTTTGAAAGAGTCTGAACAGGGCCACATCAATTGATCGATCGTATTAGGTGGAAAACGACGTATGAAACTCATGTATTATGTTACGCGGACAAAAATATAATAAACTAATCCAAGGAGAATAATCAGAAAATCACCGAATGATAATATCGACACTGAGGTTTAACCTTCTGAGTTATTAGAGAAGATACGTTCGAGTCTCTAGAATTGAAAATGATGATTGCGATGATGATTACGATAATGATTACGATGATGATGATTTTGATTCTGATGCTTTATGATTCAATTTAGACGATAATATTTCTTATTTGATAAAGGTATCAAGAAGGCTGAAGGCAATGCAGTGGGCGGATTGATGAGAAGCTGAAAATAACACAAAATCAACAAAATCGTAGGTGAGATCTTACAATGATTTACTTATTGTTCTTGTCAATTTTATATACTACACAGCAAGTATATTATTAACTGTTTATAGTGTTTAAAAGATTAGAGATCATTTGATATTTCGGGAGCCGCACCCATTGTCAAAATAAACACAAGTAAAGTAGAAATTACAACAGAATCACGCTCGCAGATTGGTGATTCGATGTGTTGCAGCAAATAATAGTTTTAATATTGTTATCCTACACATAGAGATAATGTTCAAAAACATGTGTAATATCAAATTAATTAACCTGGTGTTATATAGTTAGTAAATTATTGTTTGTTTGTAATAATTTAATTTCATTTACATTTTTTTCTAAAAATTCTTTTTACCGCAAATGTTCTACACATACTCGCCCACACACACCATTTTTACTTGTTATACTTATATGTATTGCACTTAATAGCGATCCACTTCACTTTCATAATATGTTTTGAACTGAGACTTTATTAAATTTCATATATACTCTATCTCTGTATATCCTTTGTCACAGGAGTATTAACCAAACCCTAACAATAAGGACACCCCTATCTTATTTTAATTGTATTCTTATTGTCTCATCACAGTAATCTCCTAGTCCATGTATTAATTAATTAATTAATTAGGCCGCCATCTTAATATGCATACGTGAGACTTTATTCAATGTAATGTCTACTCTATCACAGCATATCCTATGTTACAGGAGGAGTAACCATGATGGAAAATGAGAATCCATACCGTTACCAACTGTATTAGTGTTCGAGTGGATATTAGGTTGTATTGAAGATGTTAACTTCCAAATTAAGCGGCCATTTTTTTCACAACTAGTTTTGCCTGTTTTTTGTAGTCGTGACAAGTCAAAGTTGTCCTCTTTTGACTTTAACCATGCAAAGTATTTTTCCACGTTCCTTTTTTAGGGAGCTTTTTTCATTTTTATAGAAAGTCGCTAAATTGTTGTCTACTGTTAACTAGCCAAAACTCTTCCTAAGAGCAACTTTTAAAAAAAAACTCCGTTAACCCTCGACAAAGTCGAATACCACCACTAGTGATTAATGATCAAGAAATGTATGCACTTAATTAGATCTTTACATGAATATAGATTTCATAAAAACCCTATTTTATTATACTCATGTTGTCCCATTACATTAATTCTCGTATCCCCTTGATTGATTGATTGATTAATTAATTAATTACCCAAATCTAAATTAAAAATAATGTTTAATATAACATAAAATATAAAGATTAAAATATATTTTTTACTTCTACTTCTACCCAACTTTCCTTTTAAGTGTGTGCTCGGTGGGGTACATAACTCTATACATTTTTGTGACTGAATCTAGAGAATGAATTTTCAAGCATCTTAACCCTAAACCACGGACTTCTGTTTTAAGTCTGACATACTATTACATTTATTTAGGATTTAAAATTTGACATGAAAGTTTTAACATCTGATATGTTAAGACTTAAAATAAGTTTCACTCATAGTCATTTCTCCTGTGCGTTTCATTGTTTTACGGTTGAAATTTCTAATTTTGAATTAGTTTAATCCACTTCCATGGAATCGAATATAGGCTATAAATATCTTTTAATTAGTAACATGATTCATTATTTCTATAATTAAATTAAAGAAAACATGCAAACAATAATCTTACTTGAATACACGATAATCATAAGAGTTTATAATATATATATATATATATATATATATATATATATATATATATATATATATATCATAAAAAATGAATTGATTAAATTAAATTATTACTAACAAAGAATTAAGTACTGGATATATAGTAGACAGTTTATTAATTTGATATTATCCACTTATTTTTGAACACCATATCTAGAATATTAAAAGTTAGCGATTTATGTATTTGCTGCAGCACTTCCCATCTCCATCTGCGAGCCTGATTCTGTTGTAATTTCTACTTTCCGGCATCAATGTTGCTGAATTTCCGAAAGTCGAACTTTCTTTTTGTTTAGTTTTGACAAGGGGAAGCATCTCCCGAAATATCAAATGATTTCCAATCATCCGCTTAATATCATACTTGATTTTTATTATGTAAATCTGAAAAGGAAAATAAATAGAAAATTGTAATACCTTACCTTCGATTGTTTATATTTGTTCTTTCTAGCTGTTCACCAATCCGGGTCTCTGCATTGCCTTCAGCTTTCTTGATACTTTTATTTCAATTTTCAGAAAGTCATCCAGCAAACACACATTTTCTTTGTTTCTTATTTATTTTTTAAATTGAAAACAATCCTCTGAAATATCAAAAAAAATAGTAATGAACTTTGTGTCAGATTTGGAATTACACAGATTGGAACGATTGTTTCAAATTGGTGTTCGTATGTAATAGATAGCGTCTTGGTTATGAGTGAAAAGATCTCAATCGAAACTGTTAGACGATGGACGATTTAACAAAACATTAGCCAAGTTTATGAATTGTGTGTATTAAAAAAGTTTAATCTTGCACAAAATCCAAAATCTTTTTAAAAACTTTTTTGAAAATGCAGAAATACTACTCCTACTACTTCTACTACTACTACTACTACTACTACTACTACTACTACTAATAATAATAATAATAATAATAATAATAATAATAATAATAATAATAATAATAATAATAATAATAATAACAGTTGCCATGGCATCTGTTATTATCACAAAAAAACGTCGTTAAAATCTCAGGAATATTGAAAGCCCGAGCAGGAAGAACACCACCCAAAACCTCCACATGAAGGTACTAGAATTCTGGGATAGATTATTTTGACTTAAATACCAGAGAAAACCGATGACCGTTATTAATGGTAAACGAATGTTTCGAAAACGCAAAGTGATTTGCAACGGTAATCAAAAGAACCTGAAGGAAGTAGAAATCTGGAGAGACTTGTTATCACGCAGACTCCAGGAAATATGAAGAAAGTAAATATAATACTAATAATCGTAAGAGCACTAGGGATCCTAGACAAATGACTGGGAGAAATGAGAATTAAAGGGAAGACTGGGATCATACAACAGACGGCAATGATAAAAACAGCTGACATCTTGAGGGAAATCTTCGAATGCGGAAAGACATAAGACTCACCAATCGCATGCAAGGTGCAATAAGAAGAAAATGAAATCACGAAAAGAGCACCACAAAAACCCAAAGAACAGAAACATCAAAAAAATTCATAAAATACCCCCCCCCCCCCAAAAAAAAGTGATGGCACACGCCCTGCTGATACCACACAAAACAGTCGTAAAGGTTTAGGGATATCACTAACCAGAAATCCGCTCGAAGAGTGCGGAGAGAACTGGAACATTGGGGATGCTTATTGCCATCAACATCTCAGAAAAGGCTAATGGTCGTTGCCAACGATGGAATCCATGGTAAGCGTATGTTGTGATAACGCAAATTCGTTTGCAGTAGTTATCGAAAGAGGTGGAGAGCACTGGAAATCTGGGGAGACTTGTTGTCACTAAGACTCCAGGGAACACCACTGGTGATTATAAGTGAGCAATCACTGATGACGGCTTGTGTTAGAACTACCAGTGAGTAAACATAATAATAATAATAATAATAATAATAATAATAATAATAATAATAATAATAATAATAATAATAATAATAATAATAATAATAATAATAATAATAATAATACTATCTGGATAACAACGTAAAATACAAAATTACATAAAGTGATAATTTTATTTGTCGCTAGATGCAAAATTATTATGATAAACATAATTTTGATGACTATAACGTAAATAGTTACTTTTTAATGTAAATCTATATTATTTTTAGATATAATACTATTGCTTTTTTCTCTGCATCATTTTTGGGTTCACTTCATTGATACTTGTATAACTGATTAATAACTAATAAATACTCGTATCAAAGTTCCATAACTTTAGCGCTTCTGGCTTTTTAAATGTTGATTCTATTCACTCAAGCGATGAAGATCGAAATAGTATTGTAAATATACTATTAACATTCAACTTGTGAAGTTCCTAAACATTAGGTATTGCACGAACTATATTTGAACTGAAAAAGGTAGTCAGATTTCAGAAATAAGTGTGTTTTAATATTTTTAAAGTATAATACTTATTAGGTTAAAAACTTCGAAATAAAGTTAAAGAAAATGTAGAATAGAAAACTATTTGTATTAAATTTATGCACATCACTTTTTATAATTACCAAACAGTTTATCTTTTTGTCAGCCTTGGGTTATAGCCAAGGAATATTCTCATTAGAAAGCTATTTAAATTGATTGTCTTTTTCCCGCTTTTTTGTTGTTGGCCAGACTCCAAAATGACAGTAGATGTACATTGAAGATTAGCCAAAAGTTTTAGATCCACAAATTATATTCATACAACACGCGTATTGTTGTTCTTTAGCAATGCAAAATCAATATTTCAATGGGCGTAACTGCTACCGTTTTGATAAAAGTTAATAAGCGTGACACCAGTGGTGGACGAAATGGTAGAGGGGCCCAGGCTCCAGGCGATAAAGTTCAGAGGCAGCAAAGTGCCCGCCTTCGTGATCAAGCCCCCGAAGCCCACGTATAGTTTTAAATAATATATTAACTGGGCGACACCATTCGTTAAAATAGCATTTCACAAATTGAAATTTTATTAAATGTTTTCCATTGAAAAATCTCATTTCCGGCCAGACGAAGTAAAAGATCTCGTCAATAACCCATGTCTTCGATTGACTTATACAGTCGTTTTTAAGTCAAATGGAACTTTCAATTAGAGACTCAAGAAGCGCTGCCTTTCTGTTTTCGACAGCTTACAGTACACATTGATTAGTTGTTCGCTAATGTTCTTTTAGTTTGTTGTGATCTTGAAAGGTCGATAATAAATAAGACAACACGGTGGTATATTTACATGTGTATGTATTTACAGAAGTACAGAATAATATGTTAGATAAACACTTCTCCGAGCCTGCCTAGAGATTTGGTCGTAAACTCTTCTGTACATAGTGTCTCGAAGAATCAATATAGTAACAAAATAGGGCAGACCACCATCACACCATAACAACCCTCTTTTTAGTCTTGCTCTGTATAGAGCCAATACTCTTTTCTTTTATGGTTTATTAAAATCATATCCGTAATCTTACGTTTTCTTTGTGATCTTTGCTGTTCAGAACCTGTTTGCGATATTGATATTTCAAATGTGCGAACACGACATCCACCCTTTGGAGTATTGTTCTCGACACAATCTGAATAGTAATTCCTATTATGGTGCATGTGTGTTTTGTCGGTAAACTTGAGTCTCTTTACGATGTAAATTATATTTCCAATCCGTTTATCCACTATATTTGTTTGTCAGAAGGATTTATTGTTTTTAAACATTCAAAAGAATACGTTTTCTACAAACTTTGAAGCGTCAATTCGTGAATCTTTTTCCAATCTTGGTTTCGCATAAATTCTTGCAAACATTGCTTCTGTTAGTGTCATGGAAGATGGAACATTTTTATTTGGGGTCATACTATATACCTGCAAAAGTTCTTGAATGGTCTCTTTGGTAAATGTACTTTTCACTTTCCTCACGTACCAACGATCCGTTCTGCCTGGCTATTACTTATTGCATGGTACGGTGCGATCGTAAATTGGGTTAATACAAAATATTTGACAGAATATTTTAAATGAAGTGGACGTGAATTGTGTTTCGTTGTCTAATACAATACAGTCAACGACCCCGAATCGGACGAAAAGTAATGTAAAAGAACTAATGGTTACTTCCGTAATTGGTTTCATACATTTTAATATTTCCGGCTATTTTGTAGAACGTGTCCGCAACTATAATTCAAAAGGAATAAGCCCTCAGATGCCGTACAAAACTACTTCATCACAGATTGAATACAGTTTAGAGATTCGTCGGTGTGTTTCTTTTATTTCATTTTTTTATGTTCTAAAAGAAATCATCACACATTTTTTAATTACTTCGAGTATTACTAGAATCCTTTTAATGGCGTTAAACAATGTATGTTTTACTTCTACCTCAGTTGGTAGGGAGGCAATCACTGTCTTAAAAGCGTTCAGTAAATTGTGGGATAAGTTTTGATAATCTGTTAACATTATTGATTTATCCGTCAGCGTTACTGAGCAGCCTGGAGTTTGCGACAACCTATCTGGATGATATCTTAATAATTATTAAAAATACAGAGCAACATAGTGCGCATGTGCATAAATGTTTCAAAAAAATTCATAATGACGGTTTCAAATAAAAAGAAGAGAAATGTGAATTCCTTATGCAGCAAATTAAATATCTGGGGCAAATACTAGACAAGAATGGGAGAAGACCCAACCGAAAGAACAGACGTGATAAAGAATATACAAACGCCAGAGAATATATTGTCTTTGCAGAGTTTGCTTTTGTTAGCGAATTACTATAACGTATTAATCCAAAGTATGCACAACATACGAGCGCCTTTAAACGAACTATTAGAGAAAGATAAATACTGCATTTAGACAGACGAAGGACAAGAGGTATTTGAGAAAATTTTTTAAATTCTCACATCTGATTTATTTTTAACTCATTTTTATCCAGAACACGAAATCATTGTGCCGAGCGATGCGAGTTCTATGAACATAGGAGTATGTATTTTACACAGAATGGACGACGGTTCGCTGAAGCCGATAGCGCATACTTCTCGGGAGGAGCTACTCAAGAATAGAAAAATAAACGCTTGGCATCATTTTTGTGGTAACAAAGTTTCACCGTCTCAGATACGGCGAACAGATTACAGAGATGGGGAACTATTCTCCTAAATTACAAAATGGAGCATCGGAGTATCTCCCATGATCATAGATCAGTCATGCAGACGGACTGTTTAGATTGATACCAAAATATGTGAACAAATTGAAGACACGTAAATCACCTCTCTACAGAACACATTGTATACTATTGTAAGAGAACTCCCAGTGATACTAGCAGAGATAAAGACAAAGGTGATGAACGATGATTTTATTAAAAATATTAAAAAGAGCATCATATAAAAAAAAATCCGGAAGTATATTTCATTTACAGTGATCGTGTGGCTATTCTGGCGACATTGAAAAACTTATTCTACGAGAGTTTCATGTTAGGCATCCAGGATAATAACGGATGTAGAGTTTTATTCGAAGTTACGAATACTGGAAGAACATGGACATAAATATCGAGAACACAATTAAATCATTTAAAGGCTGGACATTGGCAGAAAAGACACCTCATATAAAATTAAAACCCTTGCTTAAAACGGACTGACCGTGGTCAAGAATACATATTGAATTTGCTGAGCAATTGACCGGGTTCTATTATCTGTTTGTAGTAAATAGCTCACTGAATGGCCAGAAATACGTGTAAAAACACACGACAGTAATAACAATTGGGTGTCTGCATGAATTGTTCGCACTTTACGATGTCCGTGATTGTGTAGTATCGGAAAAAAGTTACGCAATTAACATCCAATGAATTCAAAATGTGTTGTTAGTCGTTTTTAGTGGGACACTTTATAATCGCGCCGTATCATGCAGAAAGCAATGGTCTAGAAGAGCGATTTATTGGCCCTTTTAAAAGAGCGTTAAAAAGCGAAGAAAGCGATACAGGAGTGTCTACAAGTGTATACACTAACCCCGAATGATAACTTTCCATATTGTGTGTAACCAGCGGAAGCACTTTTAATAAAACGCGTTTTGACAGACTGTAACCGATTAATTAGAACCGGGCAAAAAATGTCAAAATAGACGTTTTGAAATCTGAGAAAAGATATATGTTTTGAATGTTTAAGAATAACAAATCATTTTGGGAAACCCAAACCAGAAAACAATAGTTCAGTACTGTAGAGGACAATACTAAAAAAAAGTGAACATTATAAACAAGCGCTGAAGAAATTAGAAGACAATAAGTTTTTTTAAAGGGGCAAGTCACCGTTTTACAGTGCCTCGAAAAATATGTCGGAAAATTGAAAAGAAACGAATCACAATCATTTATATATTTATATGTTTATAATTGTTTATAATTAAGGGGCAAGGATATGACCATTCTTTCTAAATAATTATGGTATATTAGAATGTAGAGATAACCATTATAACGATCGAGTTAATGTTGTTAGTATAAATCCAAGTGTATTTCAACGAATAATATTATTTATCCAAATGAAGAAAAAAAAACGGTTAAGAATGTCATATAAATTCGTTTACACCGAAAAGAGATCTAAGTTCGTGGTTACACTGAAATAAGATCTAAGTTCGGAAAATACGCAGTTTTTATATTATATAATTAAGAAGAGGTTTTGCAAAAGAATATTAAATGATTTTAAGTGTAGTGGCTTGATACTACAACTAATACTACTACTACTACTACTACTAATAATAATAATAATAATAATAATAATAATAATAATAATAAATAATAATAATAATAATAATAAGTAGAAGAGAAAAAAGAAGAAGAATAATAGTAATGAAAATAGAAGGAAATACTATAACATATTATAAAAAGGTATTAAAAAAGAATATAAATCCTTTGATATATTTAATTGTGAATAGTGAGAATTATCGTTAGAAATTTAATTTTTTTACTATTATAATTATTTGTTTATTAAATAATGCTTATCTATGAAGTAAGGAACGGTAAAATACATTATTGTGTTGAAGGGAAGATTAATAGCGGTAATTATGAAAGAAGAACAACGTCAATTTTAAGTAAACAGATTTATTTATCATCCGGTCGACCTGGCGTTGCTCGGGTTAAGTGCTAACACAAAATAAGAGTTCAAACCGTCGTGAGAATTAAAGCTGGCTTAAATAAAACATTAATTCAAGTTCATATAAACAAATGTTGTTTAAGATATCTATTAGTAACATATTTTAGCTACTGCAACAAGAAGGGATTCATCAATTATCTGTTTAAGAAATGTCTGTGTATCGTTAAAAAGTAAGAATTATCTCTCTTACTTAATTGATTAATAAAGTTAGAGGCAGTTTTTAGATTGACATTCGACCAATGAAACGATGAGAAGGTCACGTGTGTCATGATTCGTTTTTTCTATAAACAATTCTTTAGGTGATTTATAATTAGTATAACTTTTCTGTGCGCATAGCAAGGGCAATCTGGAGAATATAAACAGCCAGACTTAGAATAATGATGCATGTTGATCTCCCCAAGCCGTAATTCGGTAGCAATAGCGGTCCAAGGTTCATAAGGAAGTGTTGTTAAATCATTATCGTAATAAACACTAACAAATCTTCAACACCACCGCTTTCTCTCGCTGTCGAAAATTAGACTCACAGTTCGTCTCTACGCACATGCAAATTATAAAAATCTACAATCATGAACACACGTAATTTTCCTTCTGGGATAGATCGCGCGAAACACAAAACATATATTCCAGTCGGAGGTGAAAACCTTTCTATCATACTTAAGTAACGTGATGCATCAATACATAATTTTACACTTATCTTTTAAAAAGTATTGCTGTTATGTGATATGTAACACAGATACGCACATTCTTCGTAAATATTTGCAACTAGGTCTTCTTTAGTAGTAGAAAGGTCTTTAACATTTAGACGACTTACTGCCAGCTCCGGGTTTAATGAAAGCCAGCGCAGCGTGAGCTCTTTCGATGGCGCTGACCTCTCCCATTTAAAATCATTGAAGATGATTTTCTTGACATATAAACATACCCTCTATGTCTGTTTATTTCTCCCTCTCTCTCTCTCTCTCTCTCTCTCTCTCTCTCACACACACACAGACACACGTGCTGACAACTTATATCCACATTATATATTAGCATTTGACGATTATTACGAGTTGTTGCTATCTATATGTTACGAACTGGAATTCATGTCATGGTAAATAAAATGTCGGTCACCGAACGCTCAGATTTAAAGCAACTACCGGTAAACATTTAAACTGAACCCATTTTTGATACGCTGAAGTAGATGGATATCATTGTTAACTAGCAAAAATATGCGACTCTAGGGAACATATTTTGGCAATTATATATAATTAGAATAATACCCGTCCCAGGACAAGTAAAATGAATTACAACAAACGAAACAGTGTTGCACCATGTTTATGTCGCCTTACGCAGAGTAAAATTTAGATATAATGATACTAAACCTTAAGTCTAGAATCCGTATTATAATGTTGATCAAAATCTATTACATGGTTTTGATTCTGGATCTTTATTTTTAAAATGTCTGAAATTAAAATCTTAAGGGTTGTAAAAAGAAATTAAAATTTACGGAAGTTTTCTTAATTTGTGTCTAATGACTTTAGATGAAATTCAATGCAAATCTAATATATGTAAATTTTAAAATGAGACGAAGATCTCATATTATTATTCTCTCTAAACGTCCTTTAAAATATTTCAAAGAAACTGACATTTGAGAGAGAAATGATGTGAAATTTTGTTAACATTTTTGCTTATTACTTTTTATTTTATATGGTTAAAATTTCATATGAATCAAAAACATCAAGCTTTTCACGAAAGGTTTTGCCCCTTGACATAACATTAAATGAGACTAATTATAGCTACATCACTTCTCATTACACCTAACAGCTGTATTCTAAAGTGTGTAATGGTAGATTAATTAGTTTAGAAGTGTACCCTTCACATACAAATACATAAACACATAAATATTTAACTTTATATATATATATATATATATATATATATATATATATACATATATGTATATATATACATATATGTATATATATACATACATGTATTTATATATATGCATATATGTATATATATATATATTTGATGGTTGAATAAGAAATCAACATATACTGAATAAAATACACAATATAACTCAACAAAATTATATAGGAGTAATGTCAAGAAACGACTATATACCCACACTTTCATTGTATGATACTTTAACAATATGAAAGTAAACGGATATGTATGTGAGTTACAAACATCACCGCCAAAATCATCTGTGACAACATATTAATGAGATGCATTCTCTTTAGATGCGAAATTATAGCTCTAATAAAACATCTAACACATAACATTGCCTGACCTAATATCAAAACGAATATCCAAAATTTGACATAAAAACAAACGCCTCCTCACCAGCCTGTCTTAAAAGACTACAATAAACATAAAACAGTCATTACTACAGGAAATAATGCACATAAAAAACAACAACACTAATAAAACCGTATAAAGCAAATAAAATAATAAGTACTTCACGTTAAAATACAAAAGATTAACGCTAAATCACACAAAATAATCAGATTAAAGATTGATTTTCTATAAAAAAATGATTCGATCTCAAAAACTAAATTACACTTTCTAATACTCGGAAAACAACCATTTTTCAAAAATGATTTAAAAAGGGAATATCTATTTTTATTTCAAAAAGGTTTCATTCTGTGTCTATTTAAAAAGATCTTAAATCTATAAACAACATTAACAGAGTATATACCAGACTTTATAAGATAAATAATATTTAAAATAGAAGTATATTTCTCTTTTGAGAATTATTACAAAAAACTCATGTGACGCTAGTAAGAAATACTAAAATGTAAAAACAAAATATTGTTTAAAAGAATTATGACTGTCTTCACAACCAACGAGAACACATGCAGAATAAGCAAGCCAACGTAGCCAGTTCAACTCCACCGCCTTACTGTCTGGCACACACATAAATTATTTAAAGAAAAATACATTATAACACTCACATCAACACACACGCAAATGCACACCGGTACCCTTAAATCGATTCACAATATTTCATGATTAAGAAATACGTAGCCGACTGTTCACGGTGCAATAAATCTTTCTAAAACGTACAAATATATTTTTTGTTATATATAATTTTATTAACAACAAATATTCACGTTATAGATCAATAGAGCACTACTAGAGTCTTAATTTTTATTTGAAACTTATATTAGTATACTAAAGGAAATGTAACTTTAAAGTTATATACATATATATATATATATATGTGTATATATATATATATATATATATATATATATATATATATATATATATATATATATATGTATATATATATATATATGGGAAAGGAAAGATGAAGGTAATCCGACGTAATGGGATTGAAAAAGGTAAAACCAAAAAGGATGTTTGTTTATGTGTTTATCAACGTTTCGTCTTTATTTGTAGGACTTCTTCAGGATGATAATATAAAGAAACATGTCATGCAAGTACGTGAACATATTGGGTTGACATGATGAGTTGATGGGAAGACGTAGTAGCCACTACTGGAAGCATTACCAAGCCCGGACGTCGGTCCTACTGCCTCCAGTAGTAGCTACTACGTGTTCCCATCAACCCAACATGTCAACCCAATATGTTCACGTACTTGCATGACATGTTTCTTTATATTATCATCCTGAAGAAGTATTACAAATAAAGACGAAAAGTTGATGAACATATAAAAAACATCCTTTTTGGTTTTTCCATTTTCATTTCCCATATATATATATATATATATATATATATATATATATATATATATATATATATATATATATATATATAATTTATTGTCTGTGTGTATGTGTGTGAATTCTATTTGTGTTTTCTCTATAGAAGGAAACATTAGAAAAGCTACATGAAATCTAAAAGTATGTCAAATATACCGCGGAAGAAAAGGGATGTAGTCCGGAATTTTTATATGCATCGGTATGAGTCAATGATGGCATAATCCCTTTAAAATTACAAATATATCTTATTTTTATGAAATTTAAATCAAATCTATCAAATTTTCTGGAGAAGACAATGGAAGTAGTCCCGAGTCTGTAAGTGCACCGGTAAAATATATTTCTAATATCTGTAGTATGTCTGGAGTTACCGAGTTTAAAAAAGGTTGGAAAAATTATGAACATGGAAAGAAAAAAGGGGTAACAAACAAACATAAAAGAAATTTAATAGGTTCTCTCAACATTAAATGTTTCTAATAGTTCTCGGGGTTTATCCTAAAGATAACTTTTTTCGTCCGCCTAAATTTCTACCATTGCTTATTCGTATTTCTCACATGATTCTCAAGTACAAAAAATTAGAGAAATCGGAATATATAATGTTTGTGTCTGTCTAAACAAATTTGACTTCACCCTTATACCGAATTAATAGCTGAAAATTTGTTAAAGGGGGATTATTATGAAAAACGTAATGTATAATTATATCCATTGTATAAAGAGTTTTCTGCAGGTGTATTGTAAGTGTGTGGTTACACTATCCCACATAACTATATAACAGCTCATGTGTATAAATATCCTAGAATATTTTTTAATATATATCAAATTTAAATGGTTTCCAAATATATATATATATATATATATATATATATATATATATATATATATATATATATATATATATATATATATATATATATTAGTACTTCATGTATCCACATAAAATATTATAAGGAGATATTTTTTATGTGTCAGTTTTCAGTATCTACTTCAACAGTGCTCGATACGTAAGTAGAGCTAGGTAGTAAGCAATGAAAAGACAGAGGCTCCCGTGTTTCATCCCTGATGAAACACGGGAGCCTCTGTGTAGCTTGATTACCATATATATTTTCATTGCTTACTATATATATATATATATAAAATATAATAACACGAAATCACATAATTGTCGATGCAATAATTTATTTCAACCGTTCGGTTTTTTCAAGCATCACTCAGACAATTACATTTTTGAGACTGATAGAAAATTGAATTTCCCTACCACAGTTCCAATACAATCATAGATGGTAGTAGTAGCAACCAATTTGATACATCTTTTATAGAGAGGGGGAAAAATTTAAAACTTATATTTAACTATGGCGGGCGAAGGGGAGGGATCTTTAAGTTAATCAACTAAAAACTGCCATGTCAAAATTATGACACATACGACTTGGCGATATCAACCATATAGGCAATTTTACTCACGCGCATACACAAAACTAAATACGCACACGTCATATGCGCACTCACATACATAATCTCACTCGCACATTATCATAATTAAGCATAATCACATACGCAACTTTTATTCATCTCCAGCCAGAATGCGTCCGGCGAAACCCGTGTTCTCAAATTCGGTTAGAGAAAAGAAAGAAAGAAACAATTAACAGGCACAGAGAATATATAGACAGACCGCGTGTCATAAATTCTCAGTCCGTCTGGGTTGAAATAAGATTACACGCACATACATATATGTATACATACAAATCCATACGCACATACACACACATATATACACATACACACCCACACATATACATATCTATACACATATACATATACACACATATATACATATATATATATATATATATATATACATACATATACATACATGAATACACCCATATATATCTCTGAATCTATTTGAAATATTGACCAAATGCATACGCATGTAGTTGTTCACACATGTAAACATACATACACATACACACACACACACATATATACATATACGCACATATACACCCATATACGTACGCACACATACATATATATCCACACACCTACACACAATATTTACATAACACTCTATATTCTTACTGATGTAATATGAGTTCTAAAAATTAGTCTTACCTTATTTATATTTTAGATTAATTTGATAATCTATTATTATAAATATCATGCGGGGGGGGGGGGTTATCGTACCTAATGTTATTCAATTTGGTATCTTCACCGTTGTAATTCTAGAGGCCCATCGGATTACTAATTCAAGTCTAATAATGTCTATTGGTAATATTTGACATTTATACTTATATTAATTCAAAAACTAGTGTATTACCTGCAGAAAAAATTTTCATACCACTATCTTATTTTAAGTAAATAATAAATATCCGCGTATCCACAAATACTATATATCACCAAGTCAGTAAATCTGTGTCTATCACAGATATTATTATAAATATTATGGGGGGGGGGGGTTTTACCGTAAGTAATGTTATTCAATTTGGTATCTTCACCGTTATAAGTCTAGAGGTCCATCGGATTACCAATTCAAGTCTAATAATGTCTAGTGGTAATATTTGGCATTTATACCTATATTAATTCAATAACCGCAGAATTTTTTTAAAAACACTATCTTATTTTAAGTAAATAATCTGAATAAATAAATATTTCAAAATACCATTATATACGCATACACACAAATACTATATATCACCAAGTCGGCAATTCTGTGTCTATAGCAGATATTATTATAACTATTATGTTGGTGATGGGGGGGGGGGTTACCTTAAATAATGTTATTTAATTTGGTATCTTCACCGTTATAAGTCTAGAGGTCCATCGGATTACTAGTCGTTGATTATTTTAAATTTATATTTATGTCTGCACTTAGCCATAAGTTCATCTCGTTTATTCAAGAGGTTATTTCGATCATATTTTAGGATTCTTATTTTTTCTTCTAGACATAAGTTGCATCTTTGTCTAAATCCATCTGGAATATTCGAAAAACATAAGATTGACCACGAAATCACCGGGGACCTGTTCTCATTTTTCAGATGCCACCATTGTTTAGCTAACTCCGTTTTGCTCTTGAGTTCTGGGTTATTGAAAGAGTGTTTGTGGTCATAAAAACGTTGTTTCCAGTTTCCCGCGGAGATGCCGATGTAAACCTTTTTATCCCTGTTGTTATCTTCCGGATGAATAGTGGCCTTATAAACCACACACTCAACTTTACAGTTACCGTCCAGTGGGCAGTTATTTTTCACTTGACAATTACATTTATTTACTGTGACCTTATTCTTACTAGGATTGTTAAGTAATTTACGATTATGGGTGCTGATAATTCTGTCCATGTTCTTGGTGCAAGAGTAGCTGATTTTAATGGTTTTTCTATTAAATATCTTCCTAAGTGGATTATTTATGCTAAAATGTTTATCTACCAGGTTCAAGAATACTCTCCCGATGTTGATGTTAGATAGTTGGCAGTAGGGAGGATTGAACCATATTATTTTTCGGCCTCTATTCCTGGATTTATTTTTATTTTCTTTCTTGGTATATTTGAGTTTTTCATTATATCCGCTTTTCTCTAGCGCTCCATTGTATAAATGCTTATTTGCTTCAAAAATGTCTCTGTTAGCCGAAAGCTTATTTATTCTAGTATTAATTGTTTTAGGTATTTGTTTAATTATGCAGTTCGGGTGGTTAGATCTAGTGTTGATATAAGATGGTGTGTGATTATCTTTATTGAAGGGTTTGTATGTCCCCTTTCCTAAGTCTAAGGTAATATCTAGATAGTTTACTTCTTTACAATTTGGGGTTATATCTATTTTAAATCCAAGGTATTTGAATGCTCTTATTAATTTTTTATGTATTTTGGATACCAGGGGGCCGTCACTATTGGGGATAACAATTAGTCCATCATCCCTATATAACCCCACTAAATTAGGCTCTACAATTCTGCTAATAGTGTACATTATAAAAATGCCCACCAGATCGGCAATCTGGGCTGAGTCAAAAGCACCCATCGGGACATCAAATTTGTTGTTGTTCAATTTAATCCATGTTTCTCGATTGTTTATAAGGATGGATTTGCGACAGGCCATAATTAATCTTACCTGCTCATCGGATATATCCACGAAATTCCCAGCATAGTTAATGCTGTTCGTAAGTAATTCCTTGGAAATCGAGGGGTAAAAATCCATAATATCGAATTGTATAAAGCAGGCATTCCTCTTATTTTCAATTGATTTAAACCATTCGATAGTATCCGCCGAGTCCTTCCAAAGATTAAATTTGGTAGCTTCTAGAGTTACATTAATAATATTTCGTAGAATCTCCCTAGATACATGGCCGAGTTCCGATTTCGTAGAGTTGATTATTCTCGCTTGTTTCTTAAGAAACAAGCGAGAATAATCAACTCTACGAAATCGGAACTCGGCCATGTATCTAGGGAGATTCTACGAAATATTATTAATGTAACTCTAGAAGCTACCAAATTTAATCTTTGGAAGGACTCGGCGGATACTATCGAATGGTTTAAATCAATTGAAAATAAGAGGAATGCCTGCTTTATACAATTCGATATTATGGATTTTTACCCCTCGATTTCCAAGGAATTACTTACGAACAGCATTAACTATGCTGGGAATTTCGTGGATATATCCGATGAGCAGGTAAGATTAATTATGGCCTGTCGCAAATCCATCCTTATAAACAATCGAGAAACATGGATTAAATTGAACAACAACAAATTTGATGTCCCGATGGGTGCTTTTGACTCAGCCCAGATTGCCGATCTGGTGGGCATTTTTATAATGTACACTATTAGCAGAATTGTAGAGCCTAATTTAGTGGGGTTATATAGGGATGATGGACTAATTGTTATCCCCAATAGTGACGGCCCCCTGGTATCCAAAATACATAAAAAATTAATAAGAGCATTCAAATACCTTGGATTTAAAATAGATATAACCCCAAATTGTAAAGAAGTAAACTATCTAGATATTACCTTAGACTTAGGAAAGGGGACATACAAACCCTTCAATAAAGATAATCACACACCATCTTATATCAACACTAGATCTAACCACCCGAACTGCATAATTAAACAAATACCTAAAACAATTAATACTAGAATAAATAAGCTTTCGGCTAACAGAGACATTTTTGAAGCAAATAAGCATTTATACAATGGAGCGCTAGAGAAAAGCGGATATAATGAAAAACTCAAATATACCAAGAAAGAAAATAAAAATAAATCCAGGAATAGAGGCCGAAAAATAATATGGTTCAATCCTCCCTACTGCCAACTATCTAACATCAACATCGGGAGAGTATTCTTGAACCTGGTAGATAAACATTTTAGCATAAATAATCCACTTAGGAAGATATTTAATAGAAAAACCATTAAAATCAGCTACTCTTGCACCAAGAACATGGACAGAATTATCAGCACCCATAATCGTAAATTACTTAACAATCCTAGTAAGAATAAGGTCACAGTAAATAAATGTAATTGTCAAGTGAAAAATAACTGCCCACTGGACGGTAACTGTAAAGTTGAGTGTGTGGTTTATAAGGCCACTATTCATCCGGAAGATAACAACAGGGATAAAAAGGTTTACATCGGCATCTCCGCGGGAAACTGGAAACAACGTTTTTATGACCACAAACACTCTTTCAATAACCCAGAACTCAAGAGCAAAACGGAGTTAGCTAAACAATGGTGGCATCTGAAAAATGAGAACAGGTCCCCGGTGATTTCGTGGTCAATCTTATGTTTTTCGAATATTCCAGATGGATTTAGACAAAGATGCAACTTATGTCTAGAAGAAAAAATAAGAATCCTAAAATATGATCGAAATAACCTCTTGAATAAACGAGATGAACTTATGGCTAAGTGCAGACATAAATATAAATTTAAAATAATCAACGACTAGTAATCCGATGGACCTCTAGACTTATAACGGTGAAGATACCAAATTAAATAACATTATTTAAGGTAACCCCCCCCCCCACCACCAACATAATAGTTATAATAATATCTGCTATAGACACAGAATTGCCGACTTGGTGATATATAGTATTTGTGTGTATGCGTATATAATGGTATTTTGAAATATTTATTTATTCAGATTATTTACTTAAAATAAGATAGTGTTTTTAAAAAAATTCTGCGGTTATTGAATTAATATAGGTATAAATGCCAAATATTACCACTAGACATTATTAGACTTGAATTGGTAATCCGATGGACCTCTAGACTTATAACGGTGAAGATACCAAATTGAATAACATTACTTACGGTAAAACCCCCCCCCCCCATAATATTTATAATAATATCTGTGATAGACACAGATTTACTGACTTGGTGATATATAGTATTTGTGGATACGCGGATATTTATTATTTACTTAAAATAAGATAGTGGTATGAAAATTTTTTCTGCAGGTAATACACTAGTTTTTGAATTAATATAAGTATAAATGTCAAATATTACCAATAGACATTATTAGACTTGAATTAGTAATCCGATGGGCCTCTAGAATTACAACGGTGAAGATACCAAATTGAATAACATTAGGTACGATAACCCCCCCCCCCGCATGATATTTATAATA
Organism: Sepiola atlantica; assembly: GCA_963556195.1. Taxonomy (NCBI): domain Eukaryota; kingdom Metazoa; phylum Mollusca; class Cephalopoda; order Sepiida; family Sepiolidae; genus Sepiola; species Sepiola atlantica. Next base: position 2,116,967 of record OY744529.1, read on the forward strand.
ATAGATTATCAAATTAATCTAAAATATAAATAAGGTAAGACTAATTTTTAGAACTCATATTACATCAGTAAGAATATAGAGTGTTATGTAAATATTGTGTGTAGGTGTGTGGATATATATGTATGTGTGCGTACGTATATGGGTGTATATGTGCGTATATGTATATATGTGTGTGTGTGTGTATGTGTATGTATGTTTACATGTGTGAACAACTACATGCGTATGCATTTGGTCAATATTTCAAATAGATTCAGAGATATATATGGGTGTATTCATGTATGTATATGTATGTATATATATATATATATATATATATGTATATATGTGTGTATATGTATATGTGTATAGATATGTATATGTGTGGGTGTGTATGTGTATATATGTGTGTGTATGTGCGTATGGATTTGTATGTATACATATATGTATGTGCGTGTAATCTTATTTCAACCCAGACGGACTGAGAATTTATGACACGCGGTCTGTCTATATATTCTCTGTGCCTGTTAATTGTTTCTTTCTTTCTTTTCTCTAACCGAATTTGAGAACACGGGTTTCGCCGGACGCATTCTGGCTGGAGATGAATAAAAGTTGCGTATGTGATTATGCTTAATTATGATAATGTGCGAGTGAGATTATGTATGTGAGTGCGCATATGACGTGTGCGTATTTAGTTTTGTGTATGCGCGTGAGTAAAATTGCCTATATGGTTGATATCGCCAAGTCGTATGTGTCATAATTTTGACATGGCAGTTTTTAGTTGATTAACTTAAAGATCCCTCCCCTTCGCCCGCCATAGTTAAATATAAGTTTTAAATTTTTCCCCCTCTCTATAAAAGATGTATCAAATTGGTTGCTACTACTACCATCTATGATTGTATTGGAACTGTGGTAGGGAAATTCAATTTTCTATCAGTCTCAAAAATGTAATTGTCTGAGTGATGCTTGAAAAAACCGAACGGTTGAAATAAATTATTGCATCGACAATTATGTGATTTCGTGTTATTATATTTTATTATTGCTCTGTTTACTACATTGAGCTCTCATACCCGGATTTCCTCCTGGAATTATTCCACTATAACACAAATATATATATATATATATATATATATATATATATATTAGCAAAAGCTATCCGCTCTCCGGGCAGCATTTTAAAAGGCTTTAGTCTTCTTTACAGAAACAAAAAATAATTTTCAATTGGAATTTTAGTAATTTGGAGGAAAACAACAAAATGCCTTCTTGGCTTTTTGGCTAAGAACGGAATGGGTGCTTATCCAGATTAAGGGAGACATTCGAAAAACATTTTTTTAAAGTGAAGAATATCTGTTTGATGTGCGTACGTGTCACTGGCTGAATTTATCTTATACTAAATATCACATAAATTAATAAAGTAGTTTTTATTTTCTAAAAGAAAGAATATTTTACCGATTGAAAAATAACGTGGAAATACGGCCGACATTACGCCTTATTATGAATTTCGTTGTTTCCTTTGAATAAGCAGTAATGGCGGGCGTATTTCTACTTGATTAATTTACGTGATTTTTGGTATGAGATATATTCAGCCAGTGAGACGTATTTTTTCTTCAAATGTCTCCCTTAATCTGGATAAGTACCTCGAAATGTAATATCTGTTCTGAATCCGCACTTTATTTTATGTCCTCGCTCAGTGACTGAAAATCCTTCTAGGCCGAGATAATTAAAATGTTTGTTCTAATGTTAAGTGCCCTTTTGGGGGGGAGCGGGATATCCCCACGTTTAATATTGACATTGTGCCTAACTCTGCTCTCGTGGGCAGAATTAAATATAAATAGCAACAACAACAACATAATAAACGCATGTATTTAATGATGAACAAACACCATTTTGTAATTATTAAGTTTAATACAAACTATTTTTAAGTTATAATTCGAAAGTTATTGAGGGTGTTGTTATGTGTAAATATATGCGTGCGAAAACAACAAAATAACAACAAATAATGACACGGAAGTTATGATTTTGAATTTTAAACTTAATTAATTGAATCGCATAGCATAATATTACTACTGATAATAATTAAGAAATTAATATCACGAAAAGTGTTTCGTATATATAAGAAAAGAGAAGAATCGAAGTATAAGTTAATCCTACTGGTGTTCTGTGAGTATGTATACTGTATGTGACAATATTTTAGTGTATAATTCAATTAGCTAGAGTTTATGTTTTGATATGATTGTAGTTAGGATAAATGAAAAGCACTTTCGCGTTTATTCATATATATATATATATATATATATATATATATATATATATATATATATATATATATATATATATATATATATATATATATAGGTAGAAGGATGAAAAGGAATTTGAAAAGCAAAAGGCAGATTTTTTTTCAATTCAGTTGCTCAGAGCAAGGTATATTCCGCAAAAAGGCAATTAAGCAAAATCTTATCATCAGAGGAATTCGCTGGGATAGATAAGTTGGCAAAGGCCAAGATTTAAAATTTGCAAAAGTAAAATAAAGATTTTGGGAAAAATAACACAATGCAAAACTCTGCCCGAATGCAAGCAAATGTCCGATTGCAAAAAAGTCCGGTGTCAAAAAGTCCAGCGGAGAAAGTGGTAGGTAGGTAGGTCGTTAAAAGGCACAAGAAATGACATGAGAGGATTCAAAGTTAAACTCCATAACCCACATCTTCAGGTGCGGCGAAGATAGATAGAATCCAGAGGGTAAAAGATCCAATAGAAGGTTCGTTCATGGATGCAACAAGGCTCAGTAAAACGTGAGGTGGGGAATATACCTTTCCTAAAAGTTCGCTTTTAGATCACCACAAAAAAAAAAAAAATTTTCACTCATATTTCAATATTTACGCAGACGGCAACAAAATAGTGGCCGACGACTAAACAAGGGTATCAAATGAATGCGATTTATTTAAATAACAACGAAAATAAATAATAAATAGTTATTTTGTGCAAAATTGATGTAGGCATATACACGTACTTTTGTTTGTAATAAAGAATAAAACTTAGCTGGATTTGTTTTTGTGTCTGTCACTTTGATTTTGTTCCTATTTTAATATACATTATTTGTCTGCACCACATATAATCTCTCGTTTTCTTTACTTGAATTAACACATAATGGGAGTTTTGTTCTTTTCGAGATTGATTTTGCGTTTCCTTACTTAAAAAATAAATCATTTCTCCATGCCGATATATTCTTTTTATTGTTACCCTGTGAATAATCCATGGTAATGCTTAGATGTAACGCTTTTTGGTCTGATGAATTCAGTTTAACTGCGATGTATGAATAAGTCAGTAAGTCGGAGTCTTTCTTCAGCCGCTTTTTGCTTTGTTGACATTCTCTTGCTATTGTTATTTGCGTTGACATTTGCTTCCTTTATGCCGTTTCGTTGGAAGTTAGCTAGTACAAGGCAAATCGTAAGATATAGTTCTATCTCGAGAAATGCATATATAATATAGTTTTATTAACATACACATAGTAAATTAAAAAAACAGTGTGTGATTGATTGACATTGTGATAAACTAGTAAACTATCCAAACATCTCCCAATCATAAACTCTACAACATTATGTAGATTTTGTATGCAGGAAAATGTCGCTATGCTTACAGACACTTCAGAAAATGTCTTACTAAATTGCGGATCGGAGATCTTAAGTTGGTGATGTCACACTAAATGTCATCTACTTTAGGACCTTGACTATATAAACTATATAAAACGTCTACCGACGAACAGCTTTGGAATATTGAACAAAACCTACGCACATTAACACTGCACTACCCACTACGCTACATATATATATATATATATATATATATATATATATATATATATATATATATATATATAGAGAGAGAGAGAGAGAGAGAGAGAGAGGGAGAGAGAGAGTGAAAGAGAAGAAAAAAGAGTGATAAATATGCGACGATTGTCCAAATTTATTTCAAATTTCAATTGTTCAATGCAAGGTGTATTCAGTAATAAACTAGTGTTTATTATTCTTTCCTTAAGCCAAGGCTTTTCAAAGATCGAAATCTTATCATCAGAGGAGAAATACAGATGGATAAGTTGGCTTTCGAAAAAAACAAAGTTCAAATATTTGAAAAATATGAAAATTATTATTAAAGGAATTTTTGTTAAAAAAAACGCAGTGAGTGAAAAGAAAAATTCCGTGAAAAATATATGCAGATTGTCCGGGTGGTAAATTTCCGTTGAAATTCGGTGGAATATCGTTTTAAAATAATTAAAAAAAAAAAAAGATATTCCACCGACGTTCCCCCCCCCCCTTGAAAATGTGTCGGACGAAAGGTACCTTGGGTTGGGTTTTTTTTCCACTTCTATTCGTAACGAAACATCTTAATTGTTTTATTCGATAATTATACTTGAACAATTTTTTTTCTCCTCTTCTTACTTTTTACTTATGATATGGCTCTTTATTCAAGATGGCTCCACTTATTTTATTTAAATGTATAATAAAATTGTGTACCACAAAAAATCTATTCAAATATATATATATATACATATATATATATATATATATATATATATATATATATATATATATATATATATTTGTGTGTGTGTGTGTGTGCATATTCGATTCCGGTTTAAAGCACTTGCCTGTCAAATATTGTGATACAATAAAACACTTAATTGGTTTATGATAATATATCAGGGAGTAAATATGAAATAAAATTTTAAACAAAATGGAAAATTAGTTCATGGAATAGTTGGTAAACAAACAACATGCTAGTAAAAATAAGGACACAAACACATAATTATAGCTGGACGAAGATATTTCTGTCGATTTGTTCGACTATATTTATTTGGTAAAATGAGCTTTATTAAACAGAATTCGACAATTTTACAGTGAAGCTTGGATGAAAACCCAAGTGGAGAAAACGGTTGTAAGAGTTGAGGGGTGAACTAAATGGTGTATGTAGCCAACTAGGTACGCGAGGCAGGAGGAAGGTGGATGTGTAAAAAGGGAAAGATAAGGAGTACCTTACCTACTTCATACAGAATCTATTCCTCTCTTTCAGGACTGTTTCTCCTTTCAAGCTCCACTATATAAAATGTATATCTTAGTCAAGCTTTAAATATATGTTCATGTTTTTTTTAATTTTCTCTAGCACGTTTCCTTGCTTATCCAACTAGTTATATATATATATATATATATATATATATATATATATATATATATATATATATATATATATATATATATATATATATATATGTACATACACATATAGACAGAGAGAAAGAGAGAGAAAGAGAGAGAGAGATGGGGCGGAGTTAGTAAAATAGTGCATTATCATTTTCGATTTTCTGTTTCAAGTTCGCATGTAATCATATAATTCTCCTGGGGAATATAAGGAGAGAAGTAATGCAGATGAAAGAAGCTTTATATTGTTCTTTTCGTTGCCAGAAATGAGAGATCTCTTTTTCAGGTTACACATCTCCATGGCAACCGTCCGTTGGAGATAAGCCGGGCAATCACGTATATATTGTATGTAATGTCATTTAGAGGGGCTACTCCGGTCCGCTAAAGATTACACAGATTGAAAGGAAAATGTATCTTCTACTAAAAATGTGCGCATCTGTAAACCAAAGGTTAAATCAACGTAAAAAAAACGTGTAATGCACCGAATAGTCGGCGCATTGTTGTCAGATGTTATCGTCTCAATCCTGTTACGTTGCCTTCTCTGTAATAGTTGCAGTTGCGTTGTCCCTCTATCCTTTGAGTGGCAAATACGTTAACAGTCTTATTTTTAGCAACCAAATAATTCCCTAGTTTAACGATGCTAGTATTTATTCTTCATACTCTGCAGAATAACAAGCTAAATCGTGTTTTGCTTGTTCCTCATTCCAATGCAGGCCTACTGAAAATGGGGTTGTCAGACGCAAGGAAGCCGTCGAAAACACGTCTCCCTCGAATCGAATCTGCTGAACCAAAAACGGCCAAATAACTTTTTCTTTACGCCACTTCCTGTGTCACATTCTGCTGTTGATTCGTCACGTGACTTCAGTGTCACCTATCATTGCATTATATACGTTACCTGCTTATTATCTAAATTATAACAATTTATAAGTAAATTATCTTAACAAAAATGAAGCCGGTTAATATTCGCTCAGATGGTTTCACGATCTCAATACAATTACAATATATGGATCAATTACAATATATAGAACGATTACAATATATAGAACAATTACAATATATGGAGCAATTACAATATATAGAACGATTACAATATATAGAAAAAATACAATATATGGAGCAATTACAATATATAGAACGATTACAATATATAGAACAATTACAATATATGGAGCAATTACAATATATAGAACAGTTACAATATATAGAACGATTACAATATATGGAGCAATTACAATATATGGAGCAATTACAATATATAGAACGATTACAATATATAGAAAAAATACAATATATGGAGCAATTACAATATATAGAACGATTACAATATATAGAACAATTACAATATATGGAGCAATTACAATATATGGAGCAATTACAATATATAGAACGATTACAATATATAGAAAAAATACAATATATGGAGCAATTACAATATATAGAACGATTACAATATATAGAACAATTACAATATATGGAGCAATTACAATATATAGAACGATTACAGTATATAGAACGATTACAATATATGGAGCAATTACAATATATAGAACGATTACAATATATAGAACAATTACAATATATGGAGCAATTACAATATATAGAACGATTACAATATATAGAAAAAATACAATATATGGAGCAATTACAATATATAGAACGATTACAATATATAGAACAATTACAATATATGGAGCAATTACAATATATAGAACGATTACAATATATAGACGATTACAATATATGGAGCAATTACAATATATAGAACGATTACAATATATAGAACAATTACAATATATGGAGCAATTACAATATATAGAACGATTACAATATATAGAACGATTACAATATATGGAGCAATTACAATATATAGAACGATTACAATATATATAAGAATTACAATATATGGGTCAAAGATTCAAACTCGCAATCAAGTTCATTCACACTACTTTATTTAAGCTGCGGAACCACGTTGCAGCTAAATTAGTACATCTTAGAATACGGTATTTTGACCATTTCTCCAATCATGTTCTTGTAAAGTCCTCGACTATTTGAAAAGTAAAAATCGCAGAATCATGGAAACTGATGAGGTCCATAAGTTGGTTGCTTAACGAACCAGATAAAATTGACTCGTTGCAAGCTATAATCCTCACAAAACAACACAAGATATAAACAAAACACCACGAACAAAATAGAATTGTTCACGATCGAATGCGCACGTGTCCGTGCATGTGAGCCAATAAAGAAAGAGGAAGTAGGATTCGAACCGTGGAAAAACCCCCGTCTCTTTAGTTATATTATCCGCTCAAATAATACTATAAATAGCAGCTTAATACATAATATAGTGTATATATATATATATTGCTTATATGCACTTCAACAAGGTCACAATCTCACAGAGACATACATTTCTACTGTGAATTATGGACCAGATGTATAGAGGCATGCTAACCGGGAACATTTGAAGCGATAGGTCTGCATTGTATGTATAACTGTGCATGTTTATACGGTCGAGTAAACAGGTAGCAGTGAAGGAATCCTACAGGCAAGCGGTTCGAGGAAAGAAGCTATTAGAGTAGAAAGCTTTCTGGCATTTGAAGGCCTCTACAGTAAAAAGGGGTGTGGTTTGGTCCAATTGTCGGATTTGTTCGGTGTATTTAGGTTGAGTAGGCATAAGTGCATCAATCTACAAGAGCACATTCCATTGAAGTACTTTTAATCAAACCACATCGATCAGTCGTGAACCGACGAAACAGCTGCATATATAACGCCACAATTAATCGATTATTTCCCTTCTTCGCACGCATCGTCAATTAACACGCAAGTTTATTACTTGCGCATCTTCCCGCGGATTAATGAATCAACGACTTATACAAAAATGATAATAGTTCATCCAAACTCAATTTGCTTGCACCAAAACCTCCCATGAATGAAAAATGATATGGTATTTCAAGTATCTTAAACGATACTTACCTTTTCAAAACGCTCGTCGTTGTCTATATGTTCAGACCCCCACTCCCCATGTGTCCCATTGTGACGTAGTAGATTTAAACTGTTTTCGATTGAACACAAAACATATTATTTTACATACACTCTTTTAGCTGATCATCTAAGAAGTATGTATTTATTAAAATAGGAATTGTACATATTTCTTTTATAATTACGTATGGCTTAAATAATCTATAATTCCCAAAACACGAGTTAATTCTTGGTATAATTCAGGGAAGTAACACTTTTATAGTTACGGATGTCTCTAAGAACATAATTAAAAAAAAAATTCCTTAACATCGAACCAGTTGTATTATAGTTTCTACACTGCTAACGTAACGTATAGCTACAATGAAATAAGTGTTCTCCACCTCTTCTGAACACTTACTCTCCTTATAGTTTTAATGAAGTAGTGGCACTGAATGTATAAGTGTAGAAATTAAGTGATAGATTTCAAGAGGTAAAAGCGTCTATAAATATGTTACATAGAGTAAATAGCAGAAGGAACAAAGATCTAAACTGTGTGAAAAAAGAATAGAAAATACTAAATTTCTAACAGTGAGATCATGTGAATCACTGCTCGTCTAGTTGTATTAGACTTAAATCGATCCATACAACAGGCCTGGTAAACATGCGACTGGGGTCCATAACTGGGGCGGACACATAAAGATCAGAATTACTACTGAATAATAAATACAGAGAAAAGTGTTTGTATGAAATATCTTGGTAATGTCCAGTAATTACCAACTATACATATTATTAGGAAGCAGCTTACAATAATTGATTTATTTTCATCAAATCAAATGTAAAAACTATAAAAATGTAAAAGAATTAAATTCACAAACCATCACGGCATTCACCATGAATTAGACACATATTTGATATTTCAAACATTATTACTCAATTTGTTCATATTGACTAATTTATTACAGAAAATATAATGGCATAATACAATCAGAGAACAAATTCAAACTTTTTACAAAATAAAATACTTTGTGAACAAAATAATGTTCGGTGAAACAATTATGATAATTTTTACAAAAGTTGTTATCTTTGTTACATATACAATTTTTGTTTACAGAATATGAATAAAATGCTTATTTATTCTTTTTTATGATATATATAGTCTTAATAATACAGTCTTAATAATAAAATCAACTTACATTATTATGAAGAAATAAGCATTTTCTCATATTTTGTAAAAACAAAATTGTATACGTTACAAACATAACAATTTTGTAAAATTATCAAAATTGTTGTTTCGAACATTATTTTGTTCATGAAGTATTTAATTTCGTAAAATGTTAAATTTGCTCTTTTATTGTATTATGTCATTATATTTTCTGTAATCAAGTAGTCAATATGAACATTTTTTCATTTGATTTGATAGAAATAAATTAATTATTGTAAACTACTTTCTAATAATATGTATAGTGTGTCATTACTGGGCATTACTAAAAAATCTTATACTAAAACTTGTTCTGTAATTATTATTTAGTAGTAATTTTGGTCTTCACATGTCCGATCCCAGTCGTGGACCCCAGCCGCATGTTTGATGAATCGCCTTGATTAGACTGAATTCAGAGTCCTAGAGAAACATAAGATTATAGTGTTTAAAGTGTTTCCTAAACAGAAGTCTCATTTTCATTAAAACAGTGTGATGACGGAATAAACATAGTGGCAAATGTATATATATATATATATATATATATATATATATATATATATATATATATGTATATATGTGTGTGTATTTAGGCAGCATATTTTCATTTAGGCAAACGTTATTAAAGGACACGGAGTGTGTTTGCTTGATAAAACTTTATTAGTTTTCTAATTTTTCTGAATGGTCCATTTAGTGTTTCGATCAAATTGCTGTATTAAGTTCCGTGGGTTTCTTGTTCAATTTCCTATGTTATTGATGTTAATAGTAATAGAGTGTGTGGTAGTAGTAGAGAATGGACCAATATAGAAGTAAAGCAGCAATGAATTGAAGTGGGAGTGAAAAATGAAATTGGAATACAAGGGAATGTTAAATATGAGGGTTGGTCAGTTGGTGAAAAGATAGATTCTAAAATGAAGGGTGAGTAGAGATCGTGACGTTGGTTGGGCGAGGGGTTTGATCTGGAGATAAGGATTGATTCCGTTATCCTTATGTCCCCATGATAGAGGCATAAATAAAATTTAACAAGAATCGGAGGTATATGAATTTTCATGAAGAACTTTCACCCCTTTTTATTCCCTTTGCAAAAAATTAAATTTAAAAAATATAGCCAACATTTGGAACTTTTACGCCTAGTAACCTTGTTACAAAATTCATAATGATCGGTTAATTAGTTAAACAGTGAATCTGTACATAAAAATATATAAACATACCTAACTTTATAACGATAAAGATATATGTGTGTGTGTTGAGATTCAATACAAAATACTTTAATCCATGATGTTTCAAATATGAATTATACTAGAATTGTACAACTGCAAGCCTTGAAATGCTAGCAAATTATATGTTTCATCGGAGGGGAATGCGCTCTGAGTTGTTATAGCTATACGTGTGGTGGTCATAAAATGAAAGTCTCTTATTTTTTTTATATTGCGACATGAGAAAAAAGAGATAACAGAAGAAAGAAACAACTCGAAGATTATGAAGATCGGTACAGTGGCTTTGGCCTGGGATGGTAATTTCCAAAGCTTCTCGTACCCATCCTTATGCTCTTTGAAAAATCAACATCTTTGCAGACGCGCGGATGAAACCTCGGACCCTAAAATGAAGAGTTCAACAAAGCGCAGACAATTGGTATTTGCAGCTTGTTATTCTCTTAAACATCTCTATATAATTCCAGGATTTAAGCAGCAGAATGTTACTTAGAAAACCACTGAATGTTAGAATTATCTACCAAACAAGCATTTTTTCTATGAATAAAATACGTTGTTGTTATTTATGGAACGCCTTAATAATCTATAATGTTTTATGTTTCTCGAACTCAACGGAAATCTCGCTCAATCATATAATACAAAACTAGTAGCAGCAATAAAATATCCGTTTGTTCTCAATCTCATATTCTAGTCTCTTTGAAACATTCATTTTGGTACTGTTTTGATTCAGTCTGTTCTAAATCTCATATCATAGTCTTTTGTAAACGTTATTTTTCGCACTGTTTTTCTACGTCTACTCTCAATCTCATATCCTAGTCTTTTTAAAACGTAATTTTCGCACTGTTTTGTCTCCGTCTTCTCTCATTCAAATATCCTAGTCTTTTTGAAACGTTCATGTACGCACTGTTTTGTCTCCGTCTGTTCTCACGTTCATTTCCTAATGTTTTATCTGTCTGCTCTGAATGCTATATCTTAGTCTTTTTGAAACGTTCATTTCCGCACTGTTTTGTCTGTGTTTGTCTCTCAATCTCATATCCTAGTCTTTTTAAAACGTAATTTTCGCACTGTTTTCTCTCCGTCTGCGACAAATCTTATATCCTAGTTTTTAAAAAACGTTTATTTTTACACTGTTTTGACTTCCGTCTCTCCTCAATCTCATATCCTAGTTTTAAAAAAAACGTTTATTTTTACACTGTTTTGGCTTCCGTCTCTTCTCAATCTCATATCCTAGTTTTTAAAAAAACGTTTATTTTTACACTGTTTTGGCTTCCGTCTCTTCTCAATCTCATATCCTAGTTTTTAAAAAAACGTTTATTTTTACACTGTTTTGGCTTCCGTCTCTTCTCAATCTCATATCCTAGTTTAAAAAAAAACGTTTATTTTTACACTGTTTTGGCTTCCGTCTCTTCTCAATCTCATATCCTAGTTTAAAAAAAAACGTTTATGTTTACACTGTTTTGGCTTCCGTCTCTTCTCAATCTCATATCCTAGTCTTTTTTAAACATTAATTGTCGCACTGTTTTGTTTCAGTCAGCTCTCAGTCTCATATCTTAGTCTTTTGAAACGTAAACTTTCGCACTGTATTGTCTCCGTCTGCTCTCAATCTCATATCCTAGTCTTTTAAAAACGTTAATAGTCGAACTGTTTTGTCTTTGTCTGCTCTTAATCTCATATCCTAGAATCTTTGATACGTTAATTTTCACACTGTTTTGTTTTCGTCTGTTCTCAACTACATATCTTAAACTTGTTCATACGTTAATTTTCGCACTGTTTTATATCCGTCTGTAGTCAATCTCATATTGAAGACTTTTTTAAACGTTCATTTTCGCAGTATTTTGACTCTGCTTTCAATCTCTTATCCAAGTTATTTTTAAACGTTCATTTGCGCACTGTGTTTTCCCTAGTCTGCACTCTATCTCATGTCCTAGTCGTTTTGAAACGTCCATTTTCGCACTGAAGTGTCACCGTTTTCTTTCAATCTCATATTTTAGTTATTTTGAAACGTTTATTTTCGCACTGTTTCCCTCCGTCTACTCCCAGTCTTATATTTTTTTTTGTAGCGTTCATTTTTGCACTGTTTTTCTCCGTCTGCTTTCAATCTCATATCCTAGACATTTTTAAACGTTAATATTTGCACTATTTTCTCTCCGTCTGCTCTCAATCTTATATCCTAGTTTTTTGGAAACGTTATTTTCGCACTGTATTGTCTCCGACTGCTCTAAATTTCATACCTTAGTCTTTAAAACCTTTAATTTTCGCACTGTTTTGTGGTTCTGTCCGCTCTCAATTCTATATCATTTTCTTTTTGAAAGGTTCATTTTCGCACTGTTTTCTCTCCGTCTGCTCTTAATCTAATATCTGAGTCTGTTTAAAACGTTCATTTTCGCACTATTTTTTAACTGTCTGTTCTCAATGTCATATCTTAGACTTATTACAACGTTAATGGTCGCACTGTTTTGTTTATGTCTGCGCTCAATCCTATGTCCTAGACTTTTTGAAACATACATTTTTGAACTGTTCTGTTGTCGTCAACTCTTAATCTCATATCATTATCTTTTTGAAACGTTTATTTTAACACTGAATTCTCCCCGTCTGCTTTTAATCTCATATCCTAGTCGTTAAGAACTGTGAGTTTTCGTATTTGTTGTCTCAGTCTGCGGTCAATCTCATATTATAGTCTTATTGAAACGTTCATATTCGCACTGTTTTGTTTTCGTTTGCTTTCAATCTCATATCTTAGTCTTGTTGAAACGTTCATTTTCGTACAGGTTTATCTTCGTCTACTCCCAATCTCATATCTAGTCGTTTCAAAAGTTACTTTTCGCAATGTTTTGTCTCCGTCTTCTCTCAATCTCATACTCTAGTCTTTTTGAAACGTTCATTTACGCACTGATTTGTATCAGTCTGCTCTCAACTTTATGTTTTAATTTTTTTGAAACCTTCATTTCTGCACTGGTTTGTCTCTGTCTGCTCACAATCTCATATGTGGCCATTTTGAAAAGTTAATTTTCGCACCGTTTTTTCACTGTCCGCTCTAAATCTTATATCCTAGTCTTTTTGAAAAGTTAATTTTCGCAGTTTAATCTCCGTTTGCTCTCAATCACATATCTTAATCTCTTTGAAAAGTTCATTTTCGCACTGTTTTGTCTTCGTTTGCACTCAATCTTATGTCCTAGTCTTTTTGAAAAGTTCATTTTCGAACTGTTTTTTCTCCGTCTTTTTTCAATCTCATATTGTAGTTTTTTAAACGTTCGTTTTCGCCCTTTTCTTCCCGTTTGCTCTCAATCTCATATCCTAGACTTTTTAAAACGTTTATTTAATCATAGATTTGCCTCAGTCTGCTCTCAACTTTATGTCTTAATCTTTTTGAAACATTCATTTTCGAACTGTTTTGTCCTTGTCTGCTCTTAATCTAATATCCTAATCTTTTTGAAACGTTAGCAGTTGCATTGTGTTGTCTCCGTCTGGGCTCAGTCTCATACGTCTTTCTTTGTTAAACGTTCATTTTGTCACTGTTTTGCCCCCGTTCTTTTTTAGACTGCTGGTTTCTTGTCTAATACATTTGCAGATGTTTACCTCACCGTTATTTGCTATGCTTGTTCAGTATAATTTCACTAGTGTACACGTAAGATGTGGAAGCATTATAGGTTGCTTCAGGTATTCTTATTCATGAAATTCTGTTTTCGTGTGTAAAGGTACCCGGTAATTAGTATTATACTGTGATAGAGTCGAGTAGAGATAGAAAAAGCATTAATGTTATGTGGGCCCTCTATAAAAGGCTTATTTTCATGGATAATTGTTTGTAAAGATAATTATTAGACTGAAGTATTATTAAGAGCGATGGAAAAATATAGGTTATTATGGTCACCTGTAACTATTAATGTATAATTTGGATGAATAAATTCCATGAATGTTATAATTAGACTGGGCAAGTGTTCAGTAGAGACGCAGAGACAAACTTGGACATTTGGCCATTTGTAACTACGAAAGTAATCTTATTTATAAATCAAAGTTTGAGGGATGATTCGTTGTCTGGACTCGTGCTTAATGGACGATGGATAAGTGTTATAGCCTATTCTAGCCACATGCAACTGTAAAAGTATGATGCGTATAAATGAATGCTAGTGGGACTTATTATATGACTGGGCTAGTGTTCAGGGGAGATGGAGATATATTATGAATATTTAGGACCCCGTAGCTATAAACGTTTCATTAAAATCAAACGTATATATTACGGGTAGGAATTATTGTTAGACTGGACTAATGATCAAGAGAGATGGACGCAATTTTTGGTAGAGAAGGACTAATCTTATAATGGACTATTCCGGAGTGTACATAATCGTTTCCGGTATTCATCTGATGCTGTTGGGTTTCCAGAATTCATAACGACTAGTTCACTGGCTGGATTTATAGAAATCGAAGCTATGTCATTGCCATCACTTTTCCAAGAGTGAATGTTTCGCTGGTCAGCAGGCACTAATTTTGTCAGGATACGCTATGCTAGATTAGTCATGAGAATCGAGGTTGTACGCAAACATTACAAAACACAAACTGCTACTTAAGTCAAACAATTTTAAATATACACCTTTTCTTAAGATGTAATTATCTGTATCCGTCAGTACCTATGGTATCTTCCTTATATCGCATGCATATTTTTTTTTATTTAATTTGTTATATTATATTTTAGGTATATTATATGAATCTATTATTACTTTTTAATAATTTATTTCGCTGTTTTTTTATTATTATTACATGTAAACTATTTTTTAAAATTATTTTTTGCAATAAAAATATAATCTAATATATGCTAATATATGGGACTCTTAGAAAGTCAATTTGATTTTAGTCGATATAACCACCGTTATGTTAGACGACCAGAGTCGTGGTAATGAACGCCACTGACATGGTGGCTACTACTGGCATGGATACTCTCAAAATACTGTTGTGTTTGTCGCCAGAATCACAATTGAAGTAATACTGCCAGCCAATATCATATTGACCGCTTTCTACAACTCTTGAATTAATTATGTGCATACAAACAGGCACACTTTGAATTATCTACTAGACACCGTCCTCGACTGTATTTGGTCTCTCTGTACAAGGGGGTGTCAGGATAACCTTACATGAGGATACTTCACTCTATAAGTAAACCCTGACCAAATATTAAAAATAACATAGTATTCGAAGCCTAAATAAGATCCACTCGACACAGCTATACACTGGTTCATACGAGGAATAGTATATCTTCTCTAAGTTATGTTACCTTAAGTAACAGCACTTAGCTGAATAATCCACTAGACTAGATCAATTATTATCCTGGAATCCGGTAAAACTAAACAAATCACAAGAAATATATACTATAATATAGTTAGCATGTCAATTAGGAAGAGGAAAAGCAATATTATTAACCATTTCACTAACTCAACATTTGACAGGTAAAAATGTTAATGGAATATTCAAATATCTATATATCTCATATATAGATCAAGTGTTAGCCCGAAAAAGAGGCTCCTTAATTTATGAGAACTGTGATTGAAGAAAAATTTTAAAAATATACGTCCGTTTCTATTTGTATTTATATATAAGTTTGGCTTAAGAAGCTGTTTACGCGAGATAGAGGCTATTAATATGATATTAAACAATATGATATTAAACATAAACCTTATATATATTTATATAGCACTAACTAAAGCACATATTCTCAAGCATGCCTTTCTACACTTCAACTTAAGAAAAAATATTTTTTTACTTTAACATTAGTGCTATGAAACCACTACCAATCTTTGGAAAGCGATTACGTATACAGATGGAAATTGTGTGGGCGAGCGAATTGCATTCAAAATATAATAAGGTTGGAAAAGAACTGTAACGTGCTTGCTTCAGCTAAGGAAAGATACCAACATCTTTCCATATCTCTCTCACCCACACTTCTATCTTTATTTATTGATCTATCCTTCTTTATTTCTCATTTTGTTTTTGTTGTTCTTCTTCTTTAAGATAAAATATATTTAAGACAAATATTGTGCAATGCAAGTTTACCTATAGTCAATCATAATAAAGCTTTTGGTTGCAGGAGTTGCATATATTTTTCTGCAGTTCCAAACAGTAAACGAAATCTTATTCATATATATATATATATTTATAATTAAGTAAACAGAAGAGAAAATTATTCTAACCTATAGGAAGTCAAAGATAGTAAGTATTCTTAGCTCAGTGCATGCCCTCATAAAACCATGGTTCGTTTCATTACTTTATTTTCATTTTTATTTTTATATATGAACCTAAAACTCCAGCTAGTCTAAGAAAAATACGTGGAACTGATTACTTTTTTGTAAGTTTCATCTTGTAAGAATAATTGGTTTTGAGAAATATGTCTTCTCCTTTTTATTTTTAGATTGTTTTGTCTTTATCTAGCAGAAAAACTTGGCCTAGTCCGAAAATACATAAGGGCGTCTGTGTATTCTTACTATTATCTCTTACCAGCATATTACACTGTTTTAATTTCTATAATTTGTAATTCTGAAATAATAAATGAAAGGAAATAAAAACAAATCTAAATAAAGTTAGAACCTTTACGTTGCTGTTTATAAATGCCCAGCGCGAACGCAAATGACACGATATTATTGTTAAAAAAGCTAAAACGAAATGTGTACCCTCAATGAATTTCTCGTAAATTTTCTTTTAGAAAAGTCATTTTTGATATTGATGAAGTGCTTTAAGGGGAAATCAAGAATATTGAAATGTTTGAGGCGTATCCTTCTATTCTTTAATTATTTCTATCTTTCGTTTGTATCTTTCTTCCTACACTCCAAACAATGTTTATAATAAATTCACCGAAATATGTAAATAATACATCATTGGAATTTGCCGTGATTTTGTTGTGGATGAACATAGCTCAGGGATAAAAACGCTGACTATGAGATAAACAATATATATATATATATATATATATATATATATATATATATATATATATATATATATATATATATATATATATTTAGGCAAACGTTGTTGAATTACACGGAGTGTTTCTGCTTTGTGATCTTTTTTTTTAATTTTTTCACCCTTCCGAATGGTCAACTTCGTACCTCGATCAAACTGGTGTATTAAGTTTCCGTAGTTTTGTTGTTCCATCTTCTTTGCGAGTACTTTCGATTTGATATCCTCAAATCATCTTCAGGCGTGTTAGTGTGAAAAAAAATATGTATTTATAGAATGTAAAGAGAGGAAAAGAGTATGTATTTACTTTTTATTTTATTTATTTATTCTATTTATTAATTTATTTTTTATTTTTATTAATTTATTTATTTATATTTATTTTTTTATTTCATTTTTATTTTTTAATTCATACAACTTAAATAAAAAAAGGAGCGTCTAAAGTATTGAAAAGTTACAAGGGCGTGATTATGTTCGAAGGGGTGTGAAGTAAGAGTTTTATTTCTTAAGCGCAAAAAAAATAAATAAATAAATAAAAACACGCCTGAAGATGATTTGAGGATATCAAATCGAAAGTACTCGCAAAGAAGATGGAACAACAAAACTACGGAAACTTCATACACCAGTTTGATCGAGGTACGAAGTTGACCATTCGGAAGATGGAAAAAATTTTTAAAAAAGATCACAAAGCAGAAACACTCCGTGCTATTCAACAACGTTTGCCTAAATGAAAACTTGCTGCCTAAATACACACAATATATATATATATATATATATATATATATATATATATATATATATATATATATATATATATATATAGAGAGAGAGAGAGAGAGAGAGAGAGAGAGAGATACATACAGCAATCCACAAACAGTTGTTTCGCTGTATCATGGTTCCTCAATGATGTTCGTTTCATAGTTATATCGAGATTAACGAAAAAAAATTCGTTTAAGTTTTACCAGACGACAAATTTGGTCTACAGGAGCACAAAGGAATAAAATAGGTAACGTCACAAAATGATAGACTATTACTTAAAGCGATAACCTTGTTGTCAATACATATCAAACTATATCTTACATATAATAATGAATGTCTAAAAAGTCTATGCCTATTGGGCAAACATGTTGATATGTAACATATACGTGTACGGACGTCATTGTATGTTATACTTTCAACTGGTCAAAAAATAAGGAATCATATTTTTGAGCATCGAACGCAAAAAGGACAGTTTCGTATATGTTTGAGAACAAAACGGGAAAAGATCTTATTCCAAGACATTTTTTCTGAAGCCATTCCTGCCAACTGATAAGAGCAAAAATCAAAGATAATCTTCGTAGGTTTTCCTGATGCGATGAGTGACGTCAAATCATTATCACACTACAACACGGATTTGATTTTCTTTTTGTTTCATTTTTTTTTTCATCTAAAACTTAAATACTTTTAAATCTAGTTTGGAAGAAATATCATTCACATTTCAGTTTGATATTCTTTGGCTTGTTTGTTATGCGGCATATCGATGCTTTCACACCATTAGATACGAAAATATAAATATATATTATCAGCGATAAATTGCATACAATGAATTGAACGGAAGTTACTATTTTATAGCTGAGTACATAGATCCAATAGCGGTGGTAGCGAAAAAATGATTTAATATTATTTAGACTGACATAGCTGGTTCAATGACACCTATGAAGACAAAGACGCACATTCAAACACACATATATATTGATATCTTGCTTTTTTATTTTGTTTACTTATGTATATATGCATATATACACACACATACACACACAGACACACCCCCAAATATATATATATATATATATATATATATATATATATATAAACTAGAGTAAGATAATAATTTAAAGATGTAAATAATATCTTAAGCCAGTAGACTATCAGGATAAAAACGAAGGTCAATATAGTGTATAGAGCCATAATATTAATTGAATGACATAATAAAATGAGAAATTAATCAGATTTTATTAAAGTTCAACAATCTCCTCCCCAGAGGACCATTACCGCAATGACATTACTGCAAGTAATGAAAATTAAGCTTTGAAAATATATCAAAATATATCAAAAATACATAAAGATACATATAAAACATCAAATATATTGGCCAAAAACGCACTTTTGTTGTTAAACTTATACAGTTAATCCAAGTCATAAAGTTTAAAACAATATATATATAGTATATATATAGAGAGCGACAGGGACAGAAAGAGAGAGGGAGAAAGAGGAGAGAGAGAGTAGACAATAGGAAGAATTCTGATGTTTTGGGGTGCTTTTTCTTTCTTTTTTTCTGAGAAGCCTTTGTTCCAAAACATATATAACATGCTTGAAAATCTTGATTGTCTGGATAAATAAAAACACGACTGTGGAAATAAATATATTTACTGGAAAATAAAAATATACTTGCTGGAATCTGCTTATTTTCTATTCTCTATTTAAAAATATAATGGAATTATACATTGAAAGTTTGATCATAGAAATATTACACATTTTGATAAAAATTAGAATAAAGCGTCGAGTTTAGTGTAATTATATCTTGATTTTAAGCTTCATAAGTGAACATAAAAATGGGGTAAAACTGTTCTATTTGGGGAATGAATTTTATTCGTCAGAGGACAGGTATCTTTCTATGTTATATATAAAGTTATGTATGTTTATATTGTTATATATTTGTATGTACAAGATTCACTCCTAAACTAATTAATAGATTTTTATGAATTTTGTAAGAAAGCTGCTAGGTGTAAGGAGTCGAAATGTGGGATGTTCGTAGTTGAATTTTGTTTCATGCAAAAAGAATAAAAGATGGAAGGCTTGCGTGAAAATTTAGGTACCTCCGATTTTGTGTGAAATTTAAAAAAATTGGTATCCTGCATCAATTAAAATTAGTCCCCACATATAAATTTCCCTGAGGCATTTTGAAGGGGTTTAGAGTGCATACTATGGATACAAACTCCCATTAGAAAACTCGAATATTTCAGAGTTACATTAAATTTGATCCTTTGTTTTAGACACTAATTAAGAATGTTTCCCAGGATTTCAATTTCTTCTAAATACTCCTTAAGCTTTATATTTAAGATATTCTAACTAACTGCATAGTTGGAGTCATCAGGAGAAAATGCACTCTATTTCGGGGCCTACCTCTCTAGAGATTTGATGCACATCGCCTCTCTTCATTTATGCGAGGCCCCTGCTGTTAAATCTAGTTGTTAATTGATGTAATGTTCAATTCTCGATCCAACAGTCACACTTATTGGTTCTTGACTTACACGTCTTAGCCAAGCCTGCCAATGCAGTTGCATCAATCCATCCACTGTAGTTTGCGTCCGATGATCCACATTGCCTTGGCCGCTTCTTGCATCCTTTCCCGTCCACACCATCTATCAATTATGGGACTGTCATTCACTCTAGTTTACGTTACAATTATTTTCACAAGCTAGAGTTGTAATCCCTGTTAGCTATGTTGGTTATTTACAAACCAATAATTTTTCCGATGGACAATCTGTTTTTCCAAGCAATTATCTTTAGAATCATTATATCCTGATTCACGTGAGGGCTTAAAAGTTGTATAAAACTTTTGCTGGCAATATTCATTTTACTCGCCTCTGGACTCTTATTATTCTAGTATATATAAACAATTTGGATAAAGTCGAACAAAATCTAGAGTTCAGTGATAAAAATTGATATAAAAAACAAAACGATTACATTAACCCATATGGTAAAATTTTAATATTCAGTCTTTCGAACGACTATTCAATCTGAAAATTTACAATAGAAAACAATTCTGAGAAATAACGAGTGAGTGGAAAGTAGAGGAATTTTAAGAAATACAAAAAGTGTATTTCTACCAAATATGTTTGAATTGCATAAATGATTTCTATTTTGTAACTGCTCCGTGGGCCCCATTGCTGATATTGGTCAGCCTGTATGTATAAACTCATGGGAAATATATTTGCAATACATTATCGAGTGAAAGGTATTCTAGCTAGTATGTATATTACATAATACAATTAAACGCCTCTTAATAAACGCTTGAATATTCACGATGTATTAATAAAAGTTCAAAATGTTAATAACATATTATGTAATGTGATTATTGCTCCATCTTAACAAATCATTGCTGTCCTGCATATCTACATCACTGCTGTCACCTACATATATTCTTCTTCCTATGACTACGTTGGTGGCTTTTTAAACCAGCAGCTTATTTGCATTGCTTGAAGTAAGGGTGAGATATATAAGGGTGTTGAAAGGGTTTCTTTTTGAAGTATTGCCATTGTGTACAGCCATATGCTTTTTCACGCCGAAAGTTGACTTGCATTTTCTGTAGCATATTACACAAGTCGTGTAATCGAGCTGTGGAGAGACAAGTATATGAGGCCGTCATCTGGGTCACTTCGCGTGGTTCACATTATAAGCTCTAGACAATAGAATACGACCGTATTGTCACATTTCCTACTAGCTTCACTAGCATCTAAATTCTTCACAACTGTTTTCTGCATATTTCGTTTAAATTCTGCATGTTCACAATTCTTTTGCCTCTGATACTTCTGAGACTACTCTTTGCCACTCATTTACAGCTATCTCTTCCCAGTGTTCGAAATATATTATAGGTATTTTTGATTGTTTGTTACGCAATACCTGCACCTTTTCGTTGGCGTGTACTGCGAGCGCTTATCAACTGCTACCTTGCTATAAAATTGCTGCTTTGGCTATATAAAGGCATCAATGCAGACAACGCGTGCAACTCAGCGCATCTGACTGATTGGGCAGCATGTTCTATGAAGTGCAGCCGGGTCCAGTGCCATTTATTGCCATTTTATAAGGATCCTCTGTAAGTAACTCTGATAGAACCTTTCAAGTCATTTCGATGAAGCATTCAGGCTTCTGACGTCTACAATAAGGTTGTTATTGCGCAATTTTTGTACACTCTCACTTTGATTTGACAAGTAACACCTCTATCACACAATTACTTCTTCCCTAACGTACCAGAATAAACAGAATTTTTCTGGATGCAAGCATGTATCTCAAGATCAAGCGAACCATCTTTTCACAGGGTGCTCACGAGGTATACAAATGTATTAACAACACCCAATCTGGTGCAATTAATATAAGTATTAGGTTCGCAGTACGTGACACTTGATCGAGAAGTAAACATCTCCTTGTTGGTTTTCACACTTTCAGTGAGACTAAAAATAGAAGATGCTGCTGAAAGTCTGTCTATAAGCAGGGACATGTCATCTTTAATGTTATCGATGAAATCAGTTTCATCAGCACCACATCAACCACGTATAAATGTTTGGAAGGTTCTTGATCGGCATTAAATCTTGTAAGATGGAACACTGCACCAGTGCCATAGTATTGAAAAACATATGAAAGTACTACCGCACAGTATATTGGCAACAGCGTTTGAGCAAGTATATCACCTTGCTTGATACTATTTGCTACAGCTATCTCTTAGGATAGTTCCCGGTTGAATGTTACATGTGCTGTCATAATTTCATGTAGTTTTTTAAGAATGTGGATGAATGTAGGTGGAAACCCAAGTTTGCTAAGGACTTTCTACTGCTGACAATGTAAAGGGTATTTGAAAGGTTTCTAAAGACTTTATACATGTTGCCCCAAACAACATTCTTGCAGTTGTCTAGACTAGAAGTTCACTGCTTTTCAACAGACATATGTGAGTCAACAGTCTATTAAGAAGAAGTCTGGCTAGAACGTGTCTAGTAGCCTCACGAGGATCAATGCTACGGAGTTATCAAACTCTAACCTGATAACGTTGCTCTTGAATAAGGACACCAGCATACTATCTACCTACTCTTGGGGTATCGGTATACCTTCCCAAAACTTTGGAATGCAAACTGAATACAGTTACATTAACGTTGTCATCTCTCTTCTGCAAGAGTTTTCTAATATACGGCCCAGACCAGGTGTTTTGTAAAAGCAGGATCTGTTACCTCTCTATCGACAAATCATCGAATCGCACAATTAGATATTTCTGTAGTATGCTATAAAAGAATGATCCATCTACCTCTGAGGAATTGAAAATTACATCGAATAAATGTTCTTGCAAGCGTTCCATAACACATTGACTCTATTTGATTGGTGCTAAGCCATTTTTAAACTATACTGGAACAGAAGCAGAAAATGGGCCAAAGACTGGCCTTAGTAGAAAATATAGTGTGTTAGAGTTGTGTTGAACATCTGCATCTTAAATTTAAATTGAGATGTCGGACCACCACTTTAGAGTATTCAGTTCAAGCTGACGAGTAGCCTTGCGTGCTTTGAGTAAAATCTCAACTTGCATATGTTTGTTAGGTTTTAATTTAGAAGTTACTTGTTTAGATGTTGTTTTCTATCATCACAATAATGATACTAGGGTTTTTCAACTCAAACATTAACATCATTCGCATCAAACCAGTTTTCTTCTCCTTTTGATGGTGAATACCCAAGTCAGTTTCGTAAACTTGTTCCTTGAAGTTTTCTCAGGTGTTATCATAATAGATGTTGTCAAGAATGTCACAGAACTCTTGGCATACATCAGACTGTTTGAGATTTTCACCATTGATTAACTTTTCATTGTTGTGTGCCTTACATAGGAAGTTTATTCCTAACTTTCAACTTAAATTTGCCACGTACCAGCATTTGATCAGTATCACAATCAGAACTACGCAATACAAACGCTGTAAAATCCTATAAATCACTTTTTACTTACTATATAGTATATCATACGGCCTTGTTTATAGCTTGGAGTGATCCAAGATGCTTTATGTTTCTGCTTTTGCCTGATGAATTTGTTACAGATGACTAAGTAAAACTTGCGGCATTATTGTGTAAAGTTCAAAACATTCTTGTTTGGTTTGTAATTATCAGAATCCTCAGTTGCCTGACAAACTAGATGTAATTTCCAACACCTGCTTCCTAGAAATGTACGATTACCTGCTCACTTACTGATAAGGTTGGAGCGTAGACAGAAAGAATGGTAATGTATCGTTCACTTACAAGTGGTATTCGTACTTTCATGATGAGATAATTTATACCAGACGTAGAATAAAGTTTGTTAATCAAAGAAGAGCTGATTACAAAACCGACTCCCCCTCCAGGTTTCTTCTCTTTAACCTTTCGAGTTCAGAAGACGGTAAATCCAGGCGGATTTTCTCAATAAAATGATCCTCATCAGAAAAGCCGGTTTCACAAAATCCTGCTATCTATGTTCACTAGCTGCAACTCTTTATTAAGCAAAAGGCTTCTCCGCTCTGCTCTTCTAGAAGTTTTTAAATCAAACAAGGTTCTCACATTCCAACATCCAATATTGAGTGATATGCGTTTCTCAACATATAGTTCCGGGTTTGTTCTCACAATGTTGTTCTTGCTATGATTAACAGCCGCTAACTTGCTAGCTTAGGAGAATAACAGGATCTGTTTAATGCTTTCGTTTTTAATATTTTTTAAAACATTTTCCCCAAACCAGAGTGAACAGTGCACTCCCTAAATAGGGTTTCACAGACACACGGGTCTCTATCGGAATCAGCCCCTGTCATCTTTTGTAGGAAAAATAACGATGCTAAGGTAAATCTCCTCTCGGCGTTGTTCAGATTTATGATTACAGACCCACGACTCGTTAGGTCATCAAAGGTCATTGATAAATTAGATTGACAAGAAGTCTGTACATCAATGGATTATAGTGATATATCGTTGCACAACACAAGCACGACTTTCTATATTTTAATAGCTAGTATCTAGTTATAAGCATGTGTAATATGGCTGGTAGCTACTTCGATCGCAGTTTATTTTTTCATCAGAGATTTCCTTCTAGAAAGGTTTCTTTTACCACAGCGTATGGAAGCCCCTTCTCTATTAAATGCACACGATAGTTTTTTTGTTATTCCTGTAATCATTGTAAAATGCTTAAATAAATGCAATTATGTAACGATATTTTTAAATCTGACTATAAATCAAATAAACTATCATTATTCAAACACATATTTGGAGGAATTATCCTCCAAATATGTGTTTGAATAATGATAGTTTATTTGAATAATGAATTAATAATATAATATTTCTAATGTAAATATACATTTTAAATTAATTTCCTTATGTTACCCGAAACATAGACATCACGTGGATAAAACATTGTGACATTTATGTTTTCCTTTCGAATTTGTTGCTCATTCATAAGATAATGTGGCTAAAAAAGTCTGAAATAAAAAAGTATATTTGTACGATAGGCATAACAAAATATATTGACTTTAAAATGTTTGTTTGTATTTTTGGATCGTAAATATAAGAACAGAACAACATTCACTATTTGGTTGAATTCTAACTTGTTAATCAATCAAAAATCAATTAGTTACTCAGTTCTAATAACATTACCGATACGCATTTTCCTGTATATAAAATTTTATTTCTAAAACATATTTTAAAACAATTAATGTTGTACAATTTAAAGTTGACAATTGTAATGTTAAATACTTCTGTTGTCTAAATAGGGTTATTATTAATAATCTGGGAGAAATATCCAGTGTGAATAACTACAGTGACAGTAAGCTGATACACGTTTTGAAATATTGTGTATTTAATGCATAAATAGACTGAAAGTTGGCCGTAAATGTGATGCAGCATTTCGAATATTAATGCAGGTTTTTAATTGTAATAGTCAGGTAATTCAAAACCAAAAGGTCATTTATTCTTGCATGAATAGGTAACTCCAATAGGTGTGTGTTATTGAACGCAATCAATTATATTACTCACTTTAATAAAAAAGATTAATACGAAATTATTAAGTCATTATCTAAAATGATAAACACACGATTTAGATCGTGTTTTTATTATTTTAGATAATGACTTAATAATTTCGTAAACTTGTACACTTTCGCTTCGTATAATCTGTGAGTCAACCGACATTTCTCACGTAGATACGATGCGAACCTTATCAAAGTCCAGGAGAATAATCCTACAGACATAGCGTATGAAAAATGTGAACTGATCCATTCTGAAGATGCTTCAATTCAATCTGCGCGTTTTGCGTCGAAAATCCTATTCACAAAATTATCGTTGACAGCTAAAGAATATCACATTATTTTAAATGTTCCAAAACTCTTGAGTAAATCTAACTCATCTTTTAGGCACACATTCAAAACCACTCCGACAAAAAACACGCACAATATGACGAAGTGTTATGTTGTTTTTTAAATGTGTTGATTTACTGAAACAAATGTGTGTAAGATTAAAATAAAGCATTCGAGAGATAAGCTTGAGAAAACGCCTCTCGTAGAGATACGGGAGCTATGAGAAAATTGAATAAAATACTTTACTTGCAACTCGTACATAGTTATGACTCTGAGAGGCCTTTTGACTCGATCAATCGGTCTGCCAGGGTTGGATTAACTCAGAATATTGGAGCTATTTCAGAAATGCGATTGGTTTGTCAAGCTTGTTTAAATAGCATTGTTTGAATCGTATTCTCATCGCTAGACGCGAATACTAAATAGAGGTGTATTGAAAAGATGTATTCTTGTCTAATGTTTGCTTTGGTTTTACTATTTCATCAAGTAAGACCAATATTAGAATCACTTAAAACAATGAGAAGGCCATGCCTGCTTTATGTTTTACTATCTGATGACTTTAATATTCACATTTAGAATGGCTAGTTCAGTTTAAAAATACTGAGCATAAAGGAAAGCTTTCTCATGACTTATTCCTTGCAAATGAGCTCACTTCAATCGTTGACTAACTCATTCTCATACTCGATGCTGTGGAATATTTTTCAAGCCTTCTTGCTCTTTTTCTAAAGCTAATGTCAGCAAATATGTGTTGAGCCGTCCTCTTTAGTTATCACATATGGCCTATTCATCGTTTCCAATCCTCATAATATTGTTAATCATCCAACAGGCAATCTGATTAACCCTTATCCTCAAATAGTGTTCTCCTTAGTGAATGGTGATTAATTAGTATAAACACTCAAACAAATGTGTTTGAACTAAATAATGGATTGAGCATTGTTTGCAATATTGTATTTTGTAGTCAACGTTTGACTACGTAGTACGGTAAATTTTCTCCGCAATTTTTCTAACGATAGTTCTAAAACATGGATACCAAATTCTATACGAGGTTTACTGACTACAACGGAGATGTTGGAGATACTGTGTATTGAGTAAAGAAATACGTTTCAAATTCTTTGCCAATCTAATGAGACATTTCGGAAGTACATCCTTATAATCATGTTGTTGGTAATACGAATCCAAAAGTTCATTAATTCTCGCGTGAAAGGATTCCTTAAAATTGAAAGGGATCTCGAACGGATTTCCGTTCTCGGACTAAATACATTCCATTAATCATTTGAATTCAATCTGTAATTTGAAATAAGTTCTTAATTCCTTTACATAATGGCTTTCCTTAATTATACTGTAAAATCCAACATACGTGTTCCATGAAACGTGTTATCCAACCGAAACTTTCATGCAGGTTAGATACGAACTTTACCCAAGCCAATCAGAAATATTCATCAATGCATATTTTGTTTGTAAAGTTTCAACTAGAAAAACAATGCAATGCCACCCATAAATGAGCGCCCACTTAGAAAGTAGTATAGGCAGTATTATATTTTTATGGATAGTGTAAAATTTTTATTTACTGTATGATTTTCTATATAAGAATGAGGTTTTTCTTGAAAATGCGATGTTTTTATGGAAAGTATGATAGTTTTACGAGGCCTGTCTAACGAGTATCCGACCTAGCCAAATAACTGACGGGGTTGGGACCCTAATACTCTTCAAAGTAGGCCCGTTGTGCTTGCACACACTTAGCCCACCGATCCATCCACTGTCGGAAACACTTCTGGAAGTCTTCTTTTGGAATGGGGTTCATCTCCGCCGTCGCGTACCGCATTATCTATTTACTAGTCTCAAAACGGGAGCCTTTCAGTGGCGTCTTCAATTTTCAAAACAATCAGAAGTCGCAAAGAGAGTAGAGAGCTTGCCGAACGACTGGAATTCTATGATTGGCCAAGAATTGTTGGATCAATTGGGATGAATGTGCGGGGGCGTTATCGTGATGCGGTTGTCAGTTTTTCGCCGTCCACATGTCTGGTCTTTTGCGCCGAACTGTGTCACGGATAGCATCACTTTGATTTTGCTTGTTTTTGTCTTGGAGACTCGGGATGCTTCCATTGCGACGACTGTCTCTTTGTTTCTGGGTCGTACCCTTACACCCATGTCTCATCTCTAGTTATCACGATGTTCATGAACCCATAATCAGTGGTGTCGGTTTCCAGAAGGTTCTGTGCAACTTGTGCGACAGTAACTTGAGCACAAATTTCGCAGCCACTCTGTGCATGTTCAAATCATCACACAAACTTGCATTTGCGGAATCTTTACTCACTTCGACCTCATTGCGCGATCCTCCGCACTGGTGAACGACGATCTTCCATCACCAAATGTCACACCCTCTCAAAAACAGTTGCACTCCCAGCAGTGTAGGGCCTGCCAGAACGCTGATCACTCTCCAGTGATGTGCGACCATTTTTTAATCGGTTGAACGACCCCTTAATTAGTATTACACCCACCACATCTTCTCCAAGCACTTGCTGAATCTTACGAATTTTTTGCTTGTTTTGAGAATCAGCAAGCTTTTGACAAAATTTGATGCAGTACCTTTGTTCAACACGTTCAGTCATCTTGAGAGAGTCGGTAATCCGACGTCCACGTTGTGTAACACCTCACTCAGCGACTGACAGGCAGCGACTAACGTGCAGGAAGAGGTGATAAAATTCACACATACTCATGAAGGTGTCTTCCTTCACTGTGTAGAGTGGCGCCGCCTGATCGTCTCTATTTCGCTCGGAAAAAAAATGGTAGGATACTTTTTAGACAGACCTTGTATATATGAAATATTTAATTACATGCGATACCTAGCAATAGAAGTAGTTATATTCATCAAGAAAATAGATTCTATTTATTAAAGCGACGGTGCAGATGGTTAGCGTATATCAAGCCTTAGTGTTAAGAAATAGTTCAACCGAACTGCTCGGCAATTAAGATGAAGGTCAAATGCAAAGGTGATTGGGCCGACCTAATGAAAGCATAAACACTCAGTAACAGAGATGCGAGGTCCGCGTCTAAAACTTAAGAAAAATAAAAAGGAAAATTGCTACATTGAAAATGTTTCTTGGCCTTTTGGCCAAGATCAAAGTGTAGTATATGTTTCACCCCATAGACTGGTATTGTCTTGGCCTTCGGGGCTTGATTTACGCCGGTCTATGGGACGGTCCTGTGCCGTTCTAGGAGGTCCACCCTCCCAGGCTTTGCCTCCCCCCTTTGGTGAAGAGTAAGTTTATTGCTTACTGTCTAAGACGCCCCTACAGGAGAATGCCGACGGGGCTGTCTAGGCAATTTTAATGGGCATAGTGCTCACCTCTCGGGCGCTGGTTTTTCAAACCCCACTTTCCCGACCTTGTGTCACATTTTACCTTGTGGGAGGAAGATAAATATCTGCTATATTAAAAATAAGTATTTATATAGGAACCCAATTTCAAAATGACGTGAACATTTAAGAAAATATTATTAATTTTCTGTGAAATTCCTCCAATAATATGATCAATAAATTTGCAACATTTAAAATACGGGTCGAAATAGAGAAAACACATATTTAAAGTAAATATACAAAAGGTTGCTACTGATACGATATTATAAAAGAGAGAGATGAAAAATAATAAAAGCAGAAAAGTACAGATGAGAAGAACATTAAGTGATGTAAATAGTGTCGGGACGTTAAAAGTTACAAGTAATTTTGTCAAAACGCGATCTTTTTCAATGTGTAAAACATAAAACATATTAGCGACACCTACGTCGGAGTACAGATTTGCTTTTTGTGTGTTTAGTCATATATTTAGTCTCATTTATTTTTTGTTTGCATATCAGGACGAGAAGTTGTTGTCTTTTAGTATGTATTTGATATACCCTTATATAACTAATTAACCTATAATTACGTATTTTGGAATATAGTTGCTCAGCGTAAGGGTAGGTAATGTGGGCAATTTTTTAAAAGTTAGTTTTATGCAAATATGGCAAAGAAGTGAGAAGCCCTTCGTGAAAATGCACAAACCTCTGATATTTGCAAAAGTTTAACAATAGGTTAAGTGATTATAATATAGACATTCTCCAACTTTGAGTTTCTTTGGAGTATTTTAAATGGATCTTAAGGAGAAAATTAAATGCATAATTTTCCATTTAAAAATTGAAATATTAAAAATGTGCATTAAATTTGATCCCTAGTCATTGGACATCAATCTAGCAAGATTCGCTGAATTTCAATTTCTTCTTAGAACATCTTACACGCATTAACCAAAACTAAATTTTAAACTTTAAGTATTTTCAAGATTAAAACAGTAATGTAATAGATTTTTTAAATAATTTGAATAAGATCTGACATTTATTTTAATACGGAGGCATGAATATGATGCAAAACTTTTCTGTTTGAATAATTTTTTTTAGTCGTCCTAGTGTATATATATATATATATATATAAATATGTATTTACAGTTTCAAAATGTATTTTAAAAATATCGCATTGTTTTGGCTTTCTAGAATCGTCAGTAATTCATATAAAGAATAAGAGGCATCCCTTATAGTCATACTTCATGTAGCTACGCGCTTCTCTTTACCAGACAGTACACCGTCGCCGTATAAAAAAACCCAGATTTTTAACTTTCAGTAGCTTTTAGTTATATTATTTTATAAAAAAATTATTGGAAAGAAAAAAAAAAGAAAATATATGAAAAAAACGTCTTTAAACTTCTGATGATGGCGAAAAAATGTTAATATCAAAATAAATAATTATATATATATATATATATATATAACTTATTTTGTAATATATAAAACTTATTTTGTAATATATAACTTTTAGGCAAATATTGCGGCTTGGTAAACCACAATATTTGTCAAAGAAAGACCAAATAATAAGAAGTACTACGTGGGTATGCCCTCCCTAGATGTTAAAATTAGAAATTATGACCACAATAGCACATTTAAAAACAACGAACATCGAATTAGACCAGCACTAGCAAACAATTATTGGGAACTCAAAGAAAACGGACGCTCACCAATAATTGAATGGAAAATAATACGACAGACAAGTACATGTAGAAATTTAGACGACCCGTGTAGATTATGTCTGAATGAGAAATTTGAAATCCTAAACTTTAAAGACCCCCAAAATATATTAAACTGTAAACGTGAAATAGCAAACAGCTGCCTGCACAGAATAAAATTCATCTCAAGCTCACAATACATAAATAAATAAACAACTAAACCAATATAAAAAACTAAAATCTAAAAACTTAAAAAGTAAAATCTAAGATAGAAATACAAGTAATTACGCGTTTAAATAAAATCACCCATTATATTGACACAGCAAAGAAACAGGGATAGGTCACTCTATAGGAAACAGAACGATAGAATAGGAAATAGGAAGTAAACTCAACCGAACCGTTGCTTATGAGAAGCCCAACGATTTACTAAAACAACAAAAATGAAACTGGAATGAACTATCACATAGAAAACAGAACAATAGAATAAGGAAATAGGAAGTAAAATTAACCGAACCTTTTTTCGTGAGAAGACCAACAATTGGCTTAGAGAACAACAAATAATACGATTGGTTAACTAGCTAGTGGTGTATATAAAAACACCCGGCAAAACTAACTATGCATTTAAGCCTGGCGATTCCCACCAAGGATGGAACACGGGAGCCTCTGTGTAGCTTAATTGTCATAAAATATTTTCATAACTTACTAACTTGCTCTACTTACGTATCTAGTACTGTTGAAGTAAATACTGAAAATTATACATAAAAACTATATCTCCTTATAATATTTGATGTGGATACATGAAATAGTAATATATATATATATATATATATATATATATATATATATATATATATATACTGCTTCCGGTGACGATGCAATACGTGAAAAGGGGACATAGAATTATATATACATATTCTCGTGTATACCCGTTTGGTATGTGCATTTAGGTAGGTTACATGTATGGCTATCAAATTCATAAGAAGATCCACAGACTTAACATGGGTGTGCTATATTGTTCAAAGAAGTAGATCATAGAAAGTAGTTCCATGCAATATGATAACGGTGCGCAAGCTTGTCGACATCTTGATTTACTTGTAATGTAGATTGATTACGTTGAATACAAACAACGTTATATATTGATAATATCAATTAATGCAATTCTTGAAAATATTATCTCCGATCGGGTTGGTCGACTGAATAAAAAGTTTCAAGCATATTTCCATTGATAGTTTCTTATGTAGGTGCGGCACACGTCACCGCTTCTCAACACCAACTACTTTAATATAACTGCTGGCTCGTTCCTAACATCCCTCAGTCCAGAAAAAATAAAATAAACAAAACATTTGATATTCCGCTCTGCAGACCTCTAGTATGTAACAGTGGAAGTAAATATACGCTGGCTCCGTTTTTTGATTATGATGTAATTTTTTGTTCAGAATTGTCTTTTTGCATTATGTTTTCGATTTGTCTATTTTATTGACTGATCGATTTTGCCCTAACACCTGTTCTAATAAGTTGACATAACTGTTTGATTTTATCAAAGTATCACACAAGCATAATTCGAATTAACTCTTTATATATATATATATATATATATATATATATATATATATATATATATATCAAAAAGTCTTTCCAATATTGGAAATAAACACCTATGTAAGATTTTTTTAGTATAGCAGGTGTTGCCTCTCAAGTTTGTCTGTGAATATCGAACGTACATTTAATGAACTGTCTAAAGATGTAAATAGGTATCTAGAATGTTCGTTCTTTTTTTGCATCTGTTCTTTGCTACAGAATGGGAAATAATACACCATATTTTAAAAAGAAAGAGAGAGAGAAAAGTAATTGCATTTCAGTTTGTTTCATGATATCTTTCTAAAAAAAATAACGAAATATTTTATCTGAATCTTTATAACATTAGATTGGCAAGAACAAATATCCATATACTAGAAATGCTTATAAAAAAGTGTTTAACTATCTCGGCTTTATTAATCGAAGTAAAACTATTGCAATGAACGTATGTTTGCTACACTTAACCAAGATGATTTATTCCAGTTAAGAAACCCGACACCCAAGTCGGACAACTATTTAAAACATCTTTTATGTTCAATATTTTTGTGACGATTTTCACTCGCAAGAAATGGTTGGTAGTTTTTAAGAAGTTAATAGGCGAGTTGTCTGGCTGAGGTTATCATTTTGTACTTGTTCATTTGTATCATTTCGATTATTTGGACTCTAATTTTAATCTTGGTTATTATGTTCACAGTCTATGAAATCGCCAACATTCTTTAGGTACATCTTTTCGAAATTGTGAACTTTCTAGTCGAATTAGTGTTCTGTATATCGAACTCAGGACACTGTACCTATAAATGGCGTGTTAGAATATTTATGCCTGGAACTTGACTTGAATATTTCAAATTCAAATGAATACGTTTTGAATATATCGAATTGTGCTCTATTAATATATAAGTTCTTACTCATATAACTTATTAATTATTGTGTATATTTTACTTCCATTTCATAGGTATTAAATAATATCTGTATATTTTTACGAAAACTTACATAAATTAGTTTCGCTAGCGAAAATTTTAGAATTATTGATTCAATTTGAATGCTTTCCAATATATATATATATATATATATATATATATATATATATATATATATATATATGTGTGTGTGTGTGTGTGTGTGTGTGTGTGTGTGTGTGTGTATCTACCCTCAATAACACCCGGGAATCTTTTTAGTTTCACTCCTATTTCGCTTTGGGTTTTTTTTAATATGATATAGAAATATAAGTTTAATAATTACGTTAATGTTTGGTCTTCAAATTATAAATTGAAACAACTGTTATGAAATTATTACTAAGTATGTAAGTTATTTTTTTAATATGGGGCTAAGCCAAAGATTTTATATCAATTTCGAAGGGGAAAAAGATAATATATTACTTTTTTAACTATAAACAAAAGACGCAGCGATTGGTTAAAACTATGTCGCCATGCAAAACGCGTCTTACGCCATTGCAAATAAAAATGATTCTTATTAAATCACATCTTGTTTTAATTAATGACAGTGTCGGATTATAATCTTTTCCACCTCCTTCTAAATATTACTAATCTAAAATAAAATACCGCTCAAGATAAACGTTAAAATATTAAAATAGATTGAGAACACAATTCATTTTTGCTATAAATGACAGGCGAAACCATATTATGTACATTGTGTTAACAAAGCTATTAATAACAAAAATCATGAACGAAGATTGGTTCTACTATGTACACGAGATATGTATGGGTTATAAATATTCGACACAATATATCTGATGAAACCTTTTGAAAGTAGATATATTTTATTAAACGATACAAAGTTTATATATATATATATATGTATATATATATATGTATATATATATATATATATATATACTTTTCTAATTGTTGTGAAGTTGTTCCACAGTAAATAATAAATAAAGGAAGTCAAGTCGAGGGTTGGTTTAACAAGTGTATTAACAAAGTAAGAAAGTGACTAGCTCTTGGCTAGACAGTTACAAGACTGTGCTTTGTCTTCTGGTGACTCGCACTATTTATAGTGACAACCGGTGTTGTTTCTCCTGTGTAAGAACGGCCGGTGTAACACTAATATTAAAGTCTTTTTCACTTACAGACGACGTCGGTTTGGGCTCTCTTAAGCTCATCCGTGTAGGAGTGGTGGTTGCAAGCGGTCGCATGGGCTCAGACACAGTTCGTAGATAGAGGCTAGAATCACGAGACAAACGCTTAGGATCACGCTGCCGCGATATATTTTATTGATAAATGTTCTACTACATTTTTCTTATTAAATGGGCGTCTTAATGCGCAAAGCATAAATTGAAGTAATTCCTATGTACACATACACTAATGATCGTTATAAACAACGTGTTAGCACGTCTCTATGCAATTCGAAAAAACTAAACCTGTTTAGGCATAAAATATACCCTCAGGAAAAGTGTTAATTTCAAAACAAACATGTAACTGACGTTAATATTCTTCAACCCAAGCAGAACTATGTCAAACAATAAAACCAAACAATTACCTTGATTTTACGAATCGCTTATCAAAAAGAGAGGAGAATATACATAAACGCAAACAAGATGGCAATGCGCTGATGGTGATCACCGTTAGACGATCCGGTCTACGTGTATACATACGAATGTACGTATTTTGGAATGAAAATAAAAATAAAAACGCTTACTTTTAATTGCAAAAAATAGTAATTTTTGTACGAAATTCGTTATATTTTAATTAGCAAATTGTTTTTATAGAACTTCTCAGTGAATGATCTTTCGAATAATGTATATACTGAATAACAAGTTAGTCTCACAAAACAAAATAAAAATGAAAGTTAATACTCCCCAGCAAAGTCAAGTATTTACAGCTAGTGTGTATATATTCGCGCCGCCCGATTGTCTGAAATTGTTATTTTCCTGCACTGATGAGAGCAATAAGCTTGACACTCTAGCACCTGTATGTAAAAATATTTTGATATTTATTTATAAAAATATTATAAGTTCCTTTTAAAACTCAAACGTCGAGCACTCTCGGGGATGTTAAGATAGACTTTAATCAGCTCTAAAGCGAAGTTTTGAATACGTTCCGCGTACATTCTTTAATCACGTCACAGTTTCCGGTGACCGAATGGATATGACGAATGGAATTCTAAATCTAATTCATCACAAGGATGTGATGAATTAGATTTAGAATTCCCATACTATCATTGGATTGGAATGGTAACTTGTAAGCGGTATCTTGAATGGTTTAGGTTTTTGGTTTTTTTAGGGGGGGATTTTTTCATCATTGTGCCGCCCGACGTGAAAGTGTATTATCGCACATTGTTCCGTTTTTTAGGGTTTTTTATGCATTTGGGACCGATTATTTGCTTTTTGACTTGGTGGCAGAAATAATGCACGAGCTACTTTTCTAAGACATTTTCTAGGACCTCCTTTTTTATCGTTGCTCTTTCTT
This sequence comes from Sepiola atlantica, assembly GCA_963556195.1. Taxonomy (NCBI): domain Eukaryota; kingdom Metazoa; phylum Mollusca; class Cephalopoda; order Sepiida; family Sepiolidae; genus Sepiola; species Sepiola atlantica. Next base: position 2,153,548 of record OY744529.1, read on the forward strand.
GTTTTTTAATTTTAACTTTTATTTTTATTTTTTTCCTCTTCTCTTATTAAGTGACCTCAACTATTGCAGCGCCACATTGTGCATTGTCGGCAGTTGAACCCCTTATTCCAGACATTTAATTTCGCTGATGAATGATCTGCCAAGCAAGTACCTGCTTGGTAGTGAAACATGTGTAAGAAAAACATTTAATTTGAATAAATAATATTTGTAAGAAAAAATATCTTAAATGGTGATCATTGGTGTCCTGAAAGGAATATTTTGGTAAGCCTTCATAAAATCACATATAAATGCTCTGTACTCTGTAATCGAGTATCATCGAGCTTGTTTTTATTGGAACAACCCCGGTCTTCACTGAATGATCTATTTTATGAGTGAAAATCTAAATCTATATATATATATGTATGTATATATATACTTTCCAAAAGATTGATGAAGCTTATATATATATGTGTATAGGTGTTAATTGATGATCATCAGGTATAAAATCATAATTTCCTTCACACCTATATAAACAATGATTTGTTTTGCAACAGGTATTGTGCTTTGGCTTTACATAGCAGAAAAGTTAAACAGAAACCAAAATTCGATATATTACCATGTTCACAGCTACACTACATTTGTGAAGAAAAGAAGAATAAAAACAAAATGCTAAGATAGAAAAGAGCGATGGGCTAAAAGTACATTTCAAAGTTATAGGTGACTGAGTGTGATTGCCTTACCCAAGAGTGTCCGAAGCAAGTTTACGTTGTGCCAGATGACATACTGGATTCGAAAGTGTTTATGTTACGACTGGCTTAACTAGTACCTATAGTTATGTTTAATACATTGATTTGTACTATAACATGGCCGCTTGTTATCAATTTGAAGATAAGTTCATTAGATTTAAATGTATATTTGGAAAAGGTATCGTCAGTTATATTCATATACAACAGTTGAAATAAGCCAACCGCACATAGTTTAGGATTTCTCTCTTCATTATCTTTAGATCAAACCATTGAAAAGGTCACGGTCACCAACTAGCATTATTCAATATTAAAAGACGGATCGCATCAAACAACAAATTCTTGAATTGGAAACAGATAGACATGAGCTGAATTACTTTGGGATACAAAAAAACAATATTATCTAAGCCTATGCCTTTTCTGAATAAAAAAGATATGTTGTTCTTAAGAGATGAAGCAATAAATACAGTATTATTGTATATATATATATATATATATATATATATATATATATATATAATAAACACTGAAGTCGAAATATGGTTTGATCTTTGGAAAATTAAGCCGATCTAAAGTAAGCCTTTCTCGGAGATGAAAAAAATACACATTTCTTTTTAAAATGTATATATCATATTCTGAAAAAAGAGTGAGCGAACGAAATAAATGTCTTACAAGGAATCAATATATATATATATATATATATATATATATATATATATATACATATATATATATATATGTGTGTGTGTGTGTGTGTTTGTGTACATATGCATGTATATAATTATATATGTGTGTGGATAACAAAACTCTCTCTCTATCTCTCTCTATATATATATATGTATATATTTATATATATATATATATATATATATATATATAAATATTTATTTTTAATTTAGAAAATGAAAGATGAAAGTAAAACAAATGTATAAATAAAATATTTATTAAAAGGTCAGAAGTTCAAAAGCAAGGAGTTTCATTATCCTTAACCCATTTATTTTCAAAGAAGAACTATTTTCATCAGAGGATAAAACATGGTAATGTAACTTGAAATATTACCGGTAACATATTGCTTTGAACACTAATATATATATATATATATATATATATATATATATATATATATATATATATATATATATATATATATAATCTTTTTGGCTAAGAGGAACGTAAAGTTAGGACAGTCACCGTCAGCAAAAATGCTTCTATGATAGAATATTTTATAAAAATATTTATTAATTTCTTTATCTATTTAAACATATAATCAATCGGTTTAGTAAACACCAATTAAATCTTCCAATTAACGGGTCTGAGTATGCATTTATACATTACACCACAGTTAAATATAGTGTGAAATTAAAATAGTTTTAAATGACTATGCAATTTGAGTTTTCCTTAAACCTGCTTATAATTTTATTAATTCAGAAGAATAATTTCAGGTTTAATGAGTAAATGTGTGTGTGCTATTGAAAACGTTTCCCTTATAAACTGTGTATATAGACATGTTATGCCCATCTCTAGCTGATGTGTGTATCTAAATCTAGGTTAAGCTCGCATGCTATAAATCTGAGTAGACATATTGTCTGGGCATATAATGGTAAGGTCTAAGAAAGTGTTATGCGTAGAGTGTTGTGTGTGTGTGTTAATGCATGTACGTGAGTGACAGCTATGCTGTTCTAATGTGTAAAGGGTATGCGAGGCGGTGTTGATTTCTGCGGGTCTGTTATAGTGACACGCTTAAAAATACTTAACCTTTTCACAAATAACTGCAACCTTAGAATGAAGTTTACTTTTGCTGGTCAGTTCATTTTGTCTACTTTCTTTTGAGTAATTTATTATTTAGTCAGTTTCACAGCCCCGTAGTTGTACTAAAATCGAAACGCATGTTAATTCGTGTAGGCTGTTCTAATGTTTATATAATTTTATGATTTATAAACCTCTAATTTTGCCAGAAAATATGGGTTTGAAGTATATATATATATATTTTTTTTTTTTGAGGTATAAAACTTATAAATACATTTAAAAATTATACGCGGAAATCTCTCTAAAGCCCTTTCGACTATCATTAAACTGACTTTTAATCGCTTTAGCGCTAATTTTGCACTTTCAACTTCCCCATTTGCTCTTTCTTTCGACAATATTATTTATTAAAACTATCGATTTTCTCCTGGCGAGATTATTGTCGAAAGGGCCTTAGAGAGATTTCCGCGTATCATTTTTAAATTTATATATATAAATATGTATGTATGTATGTATGTATGTATGTATGTATGTATGTATGTATGTATATAATATTTGTTTATTATCTATGTACCTATACGTTTCGTCCTTTATAAGCAGGACTCATTAGCATAGAGATATGACTATTCACTACTTGTCATTCGAAACTCCGGATTCCGAGTATTTTACAGCTCTAATCCCGACATCTAGAACCACTGGGCCAAGTTAAATAGCGAATAAACAGTAATAATTTTAACACTTAATCCGGCGGCTTGACGTCATAAGAGCGTTCAACTTAATGAAAGGAACGAGGCATTTATAGTTAGCGACATCATGCTGTGTTAATACTACACTTACAGTGCCCATCTAGACGGGTTTTCTAAGAGTTACAAATAATAACTATTTATTTTGTTTATTATGTATGTACATATACGTTTTGTTCTTTATAATCGGAACTCATATATATACATATAATTCACACAGGGCAGTGTGTGAATAATATGCTTAACGTCAACATTTACCCAATTGTGATCAATTCTTCAGTTTGTAATTAACTCAGTTTTCATGCAAACTTGATGCGGTGTTTGGCACTAGAATGGATAAAAAACGTTTATTTTACAGTTTTAATTTGTCTCAATAAAGACCAATTAAAACTGTAAAAGGAACTTTTTAATCAAAATAGATTAACTGTTTATATTTATTATAATAAAACTATAAATAAATTAGAGAAACTTATTAGAAAACCATCTGACAGATAGTTTTTAATTATGAATCCATACTTTCTATATCAAATTTAAAGTACTAGAAAAATTAATAAAATGAAATATTAGTGTGATTATGATATTCCATAGTTAGTTTTCTGTCAGCTAACTAATCGTAGCTATTCTGATCGCTCGGACTTGTTTTTGATCGCACGGATAATTATTTCATTTTTAGCAAAATGTACTATTTTTTTGATCTTTTGAAATAATTCCAGAACATGGATATGTATATTTCAAAAGATTAGCAAAAAAGATGTATAGAAATACTAAATTTTACTGAATTTCTACGTCTTTTCGCCATAGTGAGAACATTTTCATTCTAAAAGATTTTTGACACGTAGAAATAGTTTGTTACATGAAATTTAGGTTGTTACCTTTCAAACAATATACACATGTTATCTTAAACAATGAAATAGATATAATGAATGTGAGATTAAATGAATTGAATTATTATATTTAAATTCATTCTGAAATAATTATCGATTATTTTAACTATATTTGAAACTCGATAATTTTAATTTATTCTTATTATTCTGGAACTTATTCTGAAAATCAGTTTTTCAGAATTTATTAATATTTGAATTTAAAATATTCAACATATTTTTATTCAACTTATATTACTTTAATCTAAAAATTAAAATGCTGGAAATTTTGAAGATTTTTGAAAATCATTTAATTCGAATTAGAATATGGAATTAGTATTTAAAAATGGATAAAATCCGAAATTATTAAATATAACTAATTAGTAAAATTGTATTTTACTAGTTTAAAAATATGATGTTTAAATAGAAGAAATATTATCATTTTTGATAATCCTTAACTTATTAATAATTCAATCACTAATAATTAAAAAGAAAAATAATAAATTTTATTTCAAAGAAGTACAAAGCACCACAAAAGAAGAATAAAATAATAATGAGAAAATGTGTGGTGATTTAAGAGGGTTAAATGTGGGGTATAAGTTTTAAGCAAGTCCATTATTTATCTTGCTTTTTAACTTATTTGTAAAAACTTCACTTATTTAAATAAAACTCTAAATTAATTAATTGTATATTGTCATTTGTGACTTTGCGTTAGTGGGCAGTAAGGAATCATGTATAAAAAAACTGATGTCTATTTTGATAATATTCTAAATATAGTTTTTAAATAAATTACATGAGTAAAGATATTTTTATTGTTTTTCTATTTATTATTTCTAAATAAATTACTTTTTAAACTTACTCTCTAAATTTATTACTAGCTTATAGTTGATTAGGGTTTTGTCGCTATGGGAAGTACTGAATCATGTAATAGTACTGTACAGGAAAATGTTTTAACTGTGTACCCTAATCGTTTGCACTGGTTGGGACGATGTGATGACGTCACCGGTCTGGCCGTATCTTAGATCGATCGGTCACTAGGCGTTGATCTGCTGAACTTGTTGTCTGGATGAAGACCGCCGATGTCGAGGATTCTCGTCTAGTTACTAACGCACTTCCTACGTCGTGACTGTTTATAACAGTGAGCAATCATAGGGCGGACAGCACCCGATTATCTCTGCAGAAGGAAGGGTCATTCAACCAGAACAAAAAATGGAATAATGACATTCAACTCGGTCTGGGAATTTGTCTGGTCACAACCAATTAAGTCTTTCCAGCCCTGTTTATAGGAGAGGCTTTGTTTTAGACTTGTCAGTGAAAAATGGTAGCAAAATCAAACAAAACGACAAAGATTCTTTCGTTGCTTTGAGTAGAGCTAGTCAATCTCTTTGGCTCTCCTCTATAATTAACCGTGACTGTTTACATGATTTTCGCAGACTTCAAGGCACCCTGCCCTTCTTCACTGATAATTCCATTTTTAAGCAAAATTCACACTAGTTTCATACCCTCCTTTTATTCTGTGGGGCTCTCTCCTAGTATAGCATTTTCACTAAATGTATACTAGTGCGCTATTAGAGTTTTCCTGACTCTCGTGGCGCCGGCAGATACTTGTCAATATTGACTATATTCTAATTATGTTCTTTTACTTTTATAAACTAAACAAGTGAAGTTATTTGTAATTGCAAGCTCTATTAAGATATTTATAATAACTTTATTTGTAAAATTAAGATTTTTAATGATTAAAGTATAGTCATTTGTGGTTTGTCTTTATTAAGCAGGGCTGTCCAGAAAAGGCAAATGTTTCATTTGATATACTCTATTAGATTTTTTGTTTCAAAATATACACGTAAAGATATTATTTATTCTAACTTCATGTTTAAAGTTCAATTACAATATTATTACAATATAATTTGTTATGATTTTGTCTCTATGGGCAGTACTGAATAATGTAGTCAGGCTTTTCACAAAAGGTCAATTTTTAAATTATTATACTAAATATACTTAATTTTATAAATTATGATAATGAAGTTAGTGAGAATTTCTTCTTATTTTTTATGCAGATTACGAAGGTAAGTTTGAATTTAATGTGTTTTTCAGCGGATAAGAAGTAATAACTCCAATTATATGATTTCATTATTGTGATGTCATAATGGTTATTGGTTCAATTCAATAAGCAATTGTTACTAATATTTCCACCAACACAAAGTATAGGTGTGTCAAGCTGATCTTGGTCACTGATAGTTTTGGGTCTTGTTATTTGTTTCTTTTTAAATTATAATAAAAATAAATTGTACATTCTAAAACGGCAATGTCGTATGAAAGTAGACTAGAGTGAATCATGCGGACGTATGTGTATTAATATTCTTTAATATAAACCTGAAAAACTATAGAATAAGTGGAATTTACTCTTAAAATATTTAAGCTGGAATTGAGATTTTAAGAATTAAATGTAGAGCAAAATTATCAATGTAAAGAGAATAATAAACGATAATGAATTCAGTAAATCATTAAATAAAGTTTAATTTGCTTAAAGCATCATTCAAAATGTGAAGCATCCATGAGCGATTGCTCTTTACCACATTACCTCGAGTGGAGTGGATTCTGTGGCTGACTCTTCTCAGCTATTGAATCTGCCTGTATTTAACAATGTATCCATACTGCGAAGTGCAGGGAATTTTGATTTGTTTGTGTTATATGTAAAGCACAATTATTTTTTCTATTCTTATAAAGGAAAATTAAACCAAACTTTGACATAATTAACTTACATTCTACTCTTCCTTATTGTCAGCACCATTTTGTTACAACTTTTATTTTTAACTTTTCCTAATTGTAGTAAATTTTTGCATTTCTTTCAAGTGAATAGATTTTTTTTAATTTCAAGATTTAAAACAAAAATTTCAAATTTATTTCAAAAAGAAAATTTAAAAATTTAGTAATGAAGTGAGCAAGTGATAAAAGTTTAGTGATTGAGTCACTAAATCTTTGAGTCATTAAATTAAGTAACAAATCAGTTAGCCTAACTTGTTAATTTGCCTTAGTCATCACTTTTTCTGTTTTCTTGAGGTGACTATTATAATGAAATCTACTGTAAAATTAAATTGGGTGTTTTCTGTCATTCTTGTGTTAATTAAAATACCCATATCCAAGAAAAAGTTAAGAAAAACATTGCATATGCCTGCCTTTTTAGCAACCTTGTGATTAAGTGTGATTAAGTGTACAATTAATTCTTGAAATCTGAATTCCAGCTACACTAATTTAAGAGTTAATTCCACTTGTGTTGTACTGTCCCAGCTATATACTAGTAGGACCCGTGTCGCAGTGTTGCCCGTGAAAATTTAAGAACGCAAGGAACACCTTCTCGAATCCGGAACACCATATACGTCTTATTACGAAGAGGTTTTGATCGAAATTGTGAATATTAAAGTGGTAGATCACTTTCTGTGCTCACCGTTTAGCCTCCTCTTATGTCGTGCGAAAAGAAGGGGTTGGTTACTGCATCTCGTATTCTTAATAGGTCACCGCAGTCACTTCGTAAAATGAGTGCCCAACACGATCCAAGTAATCTCCCTATAGGTGGATTTGTAAAGTCGACTAAGCATTGTGAAGAACAATACATATCTTCTCCATCGGGTAAGTGATTTCAGTACGCTATTCCATGGGTAAGACACTAAACTGGTGTCGGGTGTTATTTTGTAGATTTTGTTTCTATTTGACTATCGTCTAGTTGCCATTCAAGTCTTGCGACGAGTGACAGCGTTTTCATGCAAGCGCCCACTAATAATCAAATATCCTAAGAATTTATGATGCAACCAACCCGGCCGGTTATGATGGTTTGCATGAAAAATAATATCGTTATATTTACTCCGTTTGAGTTCACCTTTTTATGTTAACGCTGATCAAAACCATACAAATGAGATGACAAGATGGAAACCGAGTTTCGGTCTTCACGTAAAAAGTCCAAATAAAACCATTGAGATAATTACTGTCGGTAAATGTTCGACAGTGTATTCTAATGTGTTTCCAAAATTTGCGTAGGCCACAAAATCATCGGTTACTCATACCGAAAAGCATAATACTTGGTTGAGCCAAGAAATATTTTGTAATATTTATTGTTAGAAAAGAATGACGAAAGACAGGCACTTAATGGGGCATCCTAGTTTCATTATAGAAAGGCATGAGCTAATCTGTTTTGGCAGCGACACTGTACAAAAACGAACTGAATCCGAAAAAATGGCTGATAAAGCTCTACGAAATTTCCCAACGGAAAGAGGAAATGATCAAAATGATAAGCTGGCATTGGCAACTTTTTAATGAATGGAGTTTACGAAGAAAGTTTCCACACATACAAAAGAAACCATCAAAATCAAATGCAACCGTGAAAATAGGAGTAAGTCTTGCCATAAACAAGGGTTTACATGCGCATATTTTCAATACATATCGAGTTGTAAATATTAATGTTTGATAATTGTTTCTAAGAATGCGTATGTTAATTAAACGAAAAAAAGTATATGTTAATTTAACGGAAAATACTTCCAATGTGTAAAAGTAATAGGCAAACAGTAACATTTATTTTAAAAACACTTTAAAGTGACCGATTTTTGATACATGTTCCATTAAAGAATTAAATAATGACTGGAAAACGGGGATGACCTTTTGCGATTGTCCATTACAAATAGCGATCGGTCGGGAGGTCAATCAGAGAAAATCTTTATCCGTCATGCTTTTCATATCCTTCCGCGAATACTTGAATGGGATGGGACAGGCATTAAAATCAACTGACGCTGACATAATTATCTCTTCGACCTATCGAGGAGCTGATACTGGTGATAAGCATGGATCGATTGTAGTTAAAGCCTCCGTCTAATCGACAGTAACGGGTCGGAATCTCACGCTTCAAGTACCCTACTGGCAATTCTTTCCCGCCTTGATATCCGGAACCGCTACGAACCACTTAGCTACAACGTAAAGCCTCTTTCTTAACGCGAATGAGACATGCTCAAACAGTGACAACATATGTGGCTTATGAATACCAGGGTGCTACCAGTCGCCGCAATCCTAATTGGATTTGAGACGTACTCGATTCTCAGATGCTTCAAACTATCAAGACCTTCGAGATTTAACAGCACAAGCAACTCGAGCTGACCGAAATCCTTACTGGCAAGCATGCACAAAAGAGACTGAGCAAGCTACAGCTGTGCGAGCCTTCAGTAGAATATCAGATGGTTAAATAAGTCGTAGCAATACAGGTGTCAGCGAAACACGGAGCTCTGGATCTTCTCATCATCGCCAACCTTTATGCAGGACTAAATCAGTTACAATACCACTTAAATGTACTATCCACTTATTCAACTTCGTCAAGTCAGCTTGATCTTGCTCAACGAGATGACTCATACGACTGTGATGTGTATGCCCGTGCGGTGAAGGAGATTCTCAATGTAGCCCGCCAACTTAAGAACAACAAGACACCGTGCGAATATGCCATCTTTTCTGATCTGTACATAACTGTCCCTGAATTATATTTGGCGTGGTTTCATCGCGTCTTCGCTGGGGTTTTGGTTACCGAAAGCATTCAAGCCGATTGCATTGAAGCAATTTAGCTAACTAGTTTCAAGAAAAGTTGATAGAAAGGTGGGTTCAAGCTACAGCCGGATCGACGGTGTACCAAAAGCATTTGTGGTTTTGTTGCTGAGGTGATTTCAATCAGCCTGTGTTACTCGTACGCGTCCTTCTCATAGATGCTTTCGTTTGACAAGTGAACATAGGCATCGACCGTCATGTGTTTAATTGACTTCGCGGTTGTCTATGATTCGCTTGCTTGATTTGTTATATATCGCATTATGCAGGTGGATGACATTCATATGAATCTGCTCTGTCTCATGGAAGACTATTACCAGTCAACTCGTGTTCGCGTCTAAAGATGCACTTACTCTACCACTCTGAGACTACATCATTGAGTACGTTCTCAAGACAGCTCTGTGGGTTACTAGGAGTTAACGCCCGGCTTACGCCGGCAATATTGTTAAACAGCGGACAAATTCAATCTTCACTCGAAAAGATTGAGTCTGCTGCGACCACAGCAAACTCTAAGTGCATGCTATTACTTGTGCCGCCGCCAGGTAAAACGCTGGGTGTATCGATTTGAATGATGTGGATATCTTCGCTTATATATACTCCACAGTGGTGCCGTCTGGTAAATGCATGGCTGAAGTCAAACACTGTATGAGTACCGCAAGATCTATTTTCGCGCAGCTGCGGTATACCTGTGGGTCAAGATAGAAATTGTGTTGGCCATCAAAGAGTGTATGTACCAGGCAACTGTCCGAACCATGCTCCTCTACGCCGCTGGAACATGGCCGGTAATTTGGAGTATTCTGAAACTACTCTCTTCATAGCATCCTGCACTCCCATTGCATCGATCGAGTGTCGGTAACCAGCCTGGATCAACGACTGAATGTTCGACCTTTGTGTGTTTGAACGACGTCTTCGGCGGTCTGGTTATGTTGCCCTTTCGTCAAGCAGGAAAAGTGATTCAGAACATTATCCTCCAGCCTCAATTACCCAATTGGGACAAAACTGAAAACCTGGGCTACTATTAGAATGAAGACTCTCGTATAAGTTAGTGGGCCGCAAGTTTTGTCTTCATCGATGGAATAGGATTTTACGCAGTACCGACATGGTTAGAGATACTGTGTGGGCGAAGAAAGACGCTGTATCACCCCGTTCCCAAACATGGCTACTGTTAGACGAAGAACAAGAAAAATAACTCAATCATATGCGCTACACCGACAGCATTGTGCTAATCTGACACTCAGTGGCAGACGAGAAACCGTGCATGGTCGAACTCGATCAAGTTCAAAGTGGTGTTGGGCTCAAAATCAACGTGGTAAATACCAATTGGATGCGTACGCCTAAGTCGCCAACGTCATCATCACCGTTGGATTGTGTCATGTCAGGAACTGATCGCATTTGAATTGTTTTATTTTATGTTTATTTTTAAATGTGTATGGCGGATTTCAAAACCTCTTGGCAATGCTATAAACAAACAATAACATTTTATTTATGCACTAATCCCAAGTTGTTTTAAAAATCTCGGCGAGTTGTTTTAAAAATCTCGGCGAGTTGTTTTAAAATACAAACCGGCGAAAAAAAAACACTTTCAAATACAAATGAAACCAAATACCCAGTAACACTTAATACGAAGGAGAGAAAACGAAAATAAAAAACAATCTATGTGATTAGGAGATTTATCTCGAAATAATAACTAAAAATAATTATTAACTTATTAGCTATTATCCTTTTTAAATTAATATCAAATTGCATCGGAATACCGGTTTCTTTCCAATTTAAAATGAAACCTCAAATACATTTTAAAACCTGTCTGAAATAAAGATTTTCCCAGTTCGCAACTGGTCGAAACTGGTTTTAATATTGTGAATATTTCTTTGCATTTTAAATCCTGTCTACACACATAAGTCGGATGCTTGGTCTTTTGGCTAAGATCAAAGTGTAGTATCTGTTCCGATGGATACTGCACGCCTGTCCTGTGCAGTTCTAGGAGGTCCACCCTCCCAGGCTTCGCTTCCCCTCTTTGGGGAGGAGTAAGTTTATTGCTTACTGTCTGAGGCGCCCCTACCGGGGAATGCCGACGGGGCTGCCCAGGCAATTTTTAAATGGCCAGAGTGCTCACCTCTCGAGCGCTGGCTTTTAACCCACTTGCTCGACCCAATCTTGGGTCACATCTTACTTGTGGGAGTAAGATAAAACTGGCCTTGTGCCTAACTCCGCGAGGAGTAAATAAACACACATAAGTCGGATGCTTGGTCTTTTGGCTAAGATCAAAGTGTAGTATCTGTTCCGATGGATACTGCACCCCATATACTGGTATTGTCTTGACCTTCGGGGCTTGATTTACGCCGGTCTATAGGTCTGTCCTGTGCAGTTCTAGGAGGTCCATCCTCCCAGGCTTCGCCTCCCCTCTTTGGGGAGGAGTAAGTTTATTGCTTACTGTCTGAGGCACCCCTACCGGGGAATGCCGACGGGGCTGCCCAGGCAATTTTTAAAACCCACTTTCCCGACCCGACCTTGGGTCACATCTTACTTGTGGGAGTAAGATAAAAACTGGCCTTGTGCCTAACTCCTGGAGAGGAGTAAATCAATAAACACATAACGTGAGCCATAATATTTCTGAAACTTTCGCAGCCGGCATAATGAATGCAATATGTTTGGGAACATATTGAATGTAAAAAATGATTTTTCTGAGACAACAAATACAATTATTATAGCACTTTTCCTAAGTGAAAATAGAGATGATTACAGTAACAGTATATATATATACAGAAATATATATATATATATATATATATATATATATATATATATATGGTATCTTCAGTTGTTCAAAACAAGGAGCAGTTTAGTTATGAAAAACATTTATTTTTCTTCTCTTTCCTTCCTTAAACCAGGTTTTTTAAAGATTAAAATATTATCATCAGAGCTTTCCTTATTTCAAAATAGGTCCAACTATCTAAAAGTTTACCTTTTAGTTATAATTCTCATATATATATATATATATATATATATATATATATATATATATATATATATATATATATATATAAACGGTATTCTATTGTATTGTATTAACAACAATAAGATAAATGAGCATTAAAGAATATTGATGATATTAGAGAATAATAACTAAAATGATTCCAAGTTCTGTTTTCTTTCTTTCATATAATTTCCTAGACATGACTCTAGACTCAGCTAGTAAGACACATAAACCTTTCCACATACCAAATGAAACCCTAAAATACATAAATAAAGAATATTGCTCACCTCCCAAAAGTTTTCAAGAATATGATCACTAGCATCAGTAGAGGAATCTCAGACTTTTTTTATCTATTTCTGGGATATTTGAAAAAACAACACCATATTAAAACCGAAGCACTCTGCAATAGCGACTTGATAGATAAGATCGGACACACGACCACGAATAACTGTTATGGTGCCGTATCTATAACGAACATTTTGGACTCGTCCATTCTAAATATGGGCGGGAAGCATATGCTTCTCAGCGTTTGGGTTCAACCCAGTCTATACAGACAGTCAGTACTAGCGTACTACTTCTCTTGTTCCTCTGTTGTATATATTTTTAGTCCAATATATTTGTTTTACCTAAACCCCGTGTCTGGGTTCTCATTCCGGCCCCTAAACAGGACCATAACAAATTAGCGACATGATATTCGAGCTTACACGGGACCCGACCAGCACTACTACAACGACAACAATTGTTGACTATATGTTCGAATCTACACGGGGCCTTACAACAATTTGAAAACCCTTAAAAAGGACCTCACAAAAAAACTGGCTACGAAATAATCAAAATTTACACGGGAAACAAAAACAATAATCATTTTATTTGAGAATCTTCAAAAAGTAACCCCACAACGACCGGCAACGTGGGATTTAAAATTTAAAACGTATACCATTAAATAGACGGACAGCGTGGTTACAGTAACAGCTTTTTACAATGGACGTCACGACGTGCGACTAAATTAATTATGGAAAACCTTAAAGAGAAAAATAACTTGGAGAAATCGACTATAAATTCAGTAGACAACGTCGTAATTAAAATAAATGGCTTATCGGTGGAAAAATACAACAAACACGTAAGACCAGCTATTGAAGAAAGGTCAGTGAGTTTTGTTTTAATTGTTATTCTTTACACTGTTGTAATATTTAACAATATGTGTTTTCTCTCTCAAGAAGAGAAAGTTACTTCTGCCGAAAAAACACATAAAAGCGTATTTTTATTTTTTTTCTGACTAAAGTGCCGACCGAAAATTATACGGTTACGCCCCACGCGTAAAAGCGCACTAAAAAGCGATTTTCTATCGAGGTAAAAAAGGTTTTATACTCTTTGACAACTAAGATTACGTGTAGCAAGCATAATCTTAAGAAAATAACTCTTTAAACAAGCCGTACTCGAACGGAAACATTTACTTTCTAACAAAAAATACGCACTTTAAAATATAGAGGCATTTAAAGCGATGATTGCGGAATTAGTAACATTTCAAAGGCAATAGCAACTCGAACATAAAGAGGCAGACGAGAGACTACAGAAAACTGAAGAATGATTATAAACGCTCCTTCTAGAACGAAATAAAAAGCTAATGGAGCAAAAGAAAGAATCTGACGAAAAGATTGAGATGTTAATGCTAATCGCTAAGAGGTCAAAGTAATGAAAACGATAATGCTTTTTCGTATTCCTCTGATGAGGAGAAGCATTTGGTTTCTTATTTTACAAGATATGAAAATTTATATAAAATGAATAGCGAAAACTGGGCAGACTCTAAAAAGGTTCGCCTGCTACTTAAGAAAAGTAGGCACCATCGAACATGCTAAATTCGTGAATTTCATTTTGCCGCGAAATACTAGCGAATAGAAATTTGCGGAAGTCGTCAAACTTTTAACAGAGCTGTTCAGCCCAAAGAATTCATTAGTTCACAAAAGGTTGAAGTGTTTAAACCTGGTAAAAAAGACGACGAAGATTATTCAACGTTCCCATAAGTAGTAAATAAGTACTGCGACGACTTTAAATTATCCGAACTTAGTGCTGATAATTTTAAATGCTTAATCATTGTTCACGGATTGGTATGAGGAATAAAACGCTGAAATAAGGCGTAGAGTTCGAAATAAATTAGAAAATGATCGGAACTTAACACTGCAGAAATTAGCTGACAACTACCACCGATTTATTAGTGTTAATCAGGATTCAAAGGGCATCGAACAGTCGGGCATTGCACACATACGAAAAGTGCGTCAAAAATGAAAATTTAACTCTCATCCAACAACTATTCAAATAAAACAAACGGGATTTTCACGACTTAAAAACAAGCCAGCCTTATCAGAATAAATTACCGCCGAGCACTTCTTATCGGTGCAGATGTCTGTATTGAATAACAGAATGCCTATTTTGTGTTAAGACGTGTCTTACTTGTAACAGGGTCAGACACAAAAGTGCGCACTGTAAAATTAATAAAGGAAATAAAACGCGGGTACAAGCCACAAGTATAAATGATACGGAATGCATAAAAAAGGAAAGATGTACACTTAAAACCCATGATAAAAAATATTAAACTACAATTGGACTCGGGCTCGGACGTATCAATAATCAATCTGCATACGTGGAAGAGGTTGAATAGACCCACAATGTTACGAACTTACAGGATAGCCAGCACAGTGACTGGTTAAAGAATTAAATTTTAGGGTGAGATAATTATAAATTAGCGTTCAATTTATTGGAGTTACCAATAAATACATGTTGCTAAAAAATAGATAGTCGGACAACAGATTCAGAAACACTGGATGAAAAAGAAACTGGATGAAAAAGAATATTTTTTCGAAGTTTTTTTTTCTTTCTGGTAGCCTTGGTTGATGCACAAAGATGGCGGCCAAATTTCAACTGAACAAAAACGTTCAGCCCGTATTTAAGAATATTAAGAATGTGCCTTTTGCCTCGGTAGACAAAATAAATGAGGAATTAGACCGACTAGTAACGGCCAGTGGAATGCAGTTAGTGGGCAGTACCGACGGTTTATGTGTAAAAGAAATAAAAAAGAATCGTGTGTGTGCAGATCTTTCAACGGGATCAATTGCAGCCTTGAAAGATCATCATTACCCACTGCATAACCCGGAGGAAGACTTCTCAAAATTAAATGATTACAGATTTTAAAAAAATAGATCTGAGTAAAGCGTACGTCCAAATACCCGTGGAAGAAGGGAGTTCTAGTTGTTGTGTATAAATAAGAATCGCGTTTTATACAAGTTTGAAAAGCTAGCTTTCGGGGTGAAAGTTGCTCCCGCAATTTTTAAACAAGTGATGGATACCATGTTGGGCGAACTTATATTTTTTATTGCATACTTTGACAACATTCTAATCAACAGTAGAAACATAGAACCACACCGGAAACATATCAATCAAGTATGTTTACGAATCCGGGTTAACGTTAAATAGGAAAAATGTGATTGTTTTAGAAAACATCAAATATTTGGGGCATGTAATAGACAAGGATAGCAGAAGGCCCGACCCAGAATGGGGTTCTGCAATTATATTCCCTGTCTTTAATGGGACCTATGATTGGTGGGGGTATTGATTTGGGGGTTGAACGAATTTTTGTCTGCGCGGGAGTGGAGGTGGATGCTTTTTTAGTTTTAAGGGCGGGCTGAGCGTTTGCTTTTGAAGTGGGAGATTTGACAGGCGACTGATGTTTTTTTTTTTAATTACTCTTTCTTTGTCCATTTTTTTTCAGTTCTCTGACTTCCACATATTTCTCGTTTCCAGGATCCTTCCTTAACATCTCATCTTTCCTCATTTGTTTTAAGGATACACGACCCGGCGTTTTTTCACGGGCACCAAAATCCACTCATTCCTTTCTTCTTTACTTAGGTCAGGGAGTACCGGGAATTCGTCGTCAGATGTGTCTGATTGGGGTGAATTTAGTGGAGTCCCCACTCTTTGCGTTAACTGTATACCAAAATGTGGGTCCACCCTTTGTTTTGTAGTAGTGGCCTTTGTGGTATTAGTAGGGGGTTTTCTTTGAGGGCAATCAATAGTGAGATGCCCTATTTGTTCGCATGTCCAACAAACGGGTCTTCTCCCAGCAACAATTATTGGCAATTTCTCTGCGTCAATCTGCATATAGTAAGGCATGTTGTCAAAAGCAGACTTATCAAAGAGAATCTCGAAGTTTCATGCTCCTGAATATTCGTCCCAATTAACCGAAGTTATTTCCCCATATTTTAGTAGAAAAGCGCCACGATGTTAACCGTTAACATGAAAATGTACATTAAAAATGGAGATTCCGTTAGTCTTTTCCCCATATGCTCCATTCTCAGGATATAGACCTGGGTTATTATCTCGGTTTTGGAAAGTTTAGCACATACTTCTTTATTTGGGAACAAGGTATTCCAGGTGTTGAAACCTTTACAACGAATAATTCGTTGTGGCCTATATCTGACTGTCGGTAAAAGTTTGCAAATTAGGTCTGCTGAGGCTCTTATTGTGTTTTTTAACTTTTTATCAACAACGAACATTTTTTTAATCGCTTCCAGTTTGGGAATGTCGACAATTAATCCATTTTCGGTAACCAAGTGTGCGCATTTCTTTGCCTTTTCAATGAAATCCGTCACGTTTATGATGATTTTAGGGGGATTGCTCCATTCAGTACCTTCAGGTCCTTTCTTTTGTTCTTCAACAACATCCATTGTATCGGTCGGCATCGGACTAATCGTAGCCGTCGCCATCAGTTATCAAATAATTGATAACAGGAAAGAGAAGAAAAAAATTAACAAATCCAACAACAACAAAAAAAAACGTGGCAAAAATCCAACTTCAAAAGTTCAGCAACAACAACAACAACAACAACAATAAGAGCAATAGCGGTAAAATATCAACAACAACAGCAGGTAACAATCCAAAAAATAAGAAATATTCAGCACAAACGCTTCAGCTTCAGATTTTCTCTCGCCCTCTTTTTCCCTTTTGTTTCCCCTTTTGATTAGCAGATTCTCTCTCTCAGTTAATACCGTTTAGCTAATCAGAAAGAAACATA
Organism: Sepiola atlantica; assembly: GCA_963556195.1. Lineage (NCBI taxonomy): Eukaryota > Metazoa > Mollusca > Cephalopoda > Sepiida > Sepiolidae > Sepiola > Sepiola atlantica. Next base: position 2,171,226 of record OY744529.1, read on the forward strand.
CTTCGCCGGCTCACTATTTGTCGCCAAAGTGAATCCACGTATTATTGTGCAGCAACCAGTGGATTTGTTACTTCAGTGTCGCGAGTTCAATCCTCACTAGAACACTATGAAGTCAAAACGTATTTCCTTTTCCATCTCCAAGCCAGGCAAAGGCGGACCCTTTTATTGCGGGGATGAAGTAAGTCGGGACCACCTCCACCGCTTGATTCTGGCTCAAGATCATCACTTCCGCCACAGTATTTTATGCATCCAGATCTCTCACTGAAACAGAGCAGAGATATGCACAGATCGAGAAGGAATCATTAGTAATTACATTGTGTTGTGAGAAGTTTGCGGATTACATCATAGAGAACATCTCCGTGAGTGATAGACGATTGGCGGAAATTAGGCAGAAGCAAAGCTCTGATAAAAATCTGCAGTAAAATTATCAACTTTTACAAGGTGGACCACTGGCCTGAATCAGCCACACAAGATTCTGAACTGAGACCCGTCTGGTTTGTACGGCAATACCTCAGAGTTTATCAGGGACTCTAAATGTATCAAAGCCGACTGATCATTACAGCAGACCTACAAAAAGACGAAGAACACCAAGATATAGTCAAGTGCAGAGCACTAGCATGCGAAAATGTGTAGTGGGTAGGCCTTTCCAAGCAAATTGCTGAGAGGATATGAGAGTGCAGTATCTGTGAGAAGGAAAGGAAATATCCTCCACAGCGTCTACAACTCAGCAAGTTACCTGACTACCAATGGCAGAGGTAGGAATGGACTTGTTTGAACTGAAGGGACATCGATATTTGATAGCCGTTGACTATTATTCCAGGTGGATAGAAATATCTCATCTACAGACAACAATTTATGGCAGTATTGTGGATAATTGCAAGTCAATATTTACTCGATACTGAATTCCTGAGATCGTTGTTTCCGATAATGGTCCCCAGATTATATCCAAAGATTTCTTGGATTTTTCAGAGAATGTTGGCTTTGTTCACCTCACAAGTAGCCCTCATTATCCACAAGAAACGGAGAAGCAAAACGTGCGGTTCTTGAGGATTAAGAACCTGTTCCAAAAATCAAGTGATCCATACATCGCATTACTAAATTATCGCAGTACTCCACTCCAACATGGCCAGAGTCTTGCAGAACTTTTAATTAAAAGAAAACTCAGGAAACGTATTCCAGCACTATCTCAACAAAGTGTAATCGGCCAACAAAATGTTGAGAAACTGAAAAATGCAGACTCTAAACTGCAATGAAACAAACACTTAATTTTGACAAGTATCATAGAGCTATAGAATGTGCATGAGTAACTGAAGGACAGTCAGTTTGGCTTAAGACACCCAAAACTAGTCCAGCCAAAGTGGTGAAGACTTCATCACCAAGGTCAGTACTGGTCTACACTGAGTCAGGTCTACTTCGACGAAACAAAAGTCATCTTCGCAATAGAATAGTTTCCTCAGGTAGCTACACCCACTGAATTATCGACATTACCAAACATACCCAGAGATATTCATGAGTATAGCGACTATAACAGTTCCGCAGAACAACTCACCGAACCAGAGACCAAGTTCACGATGCACCGAGATGTTCCACCTGCCAACTCTGGAAGTCCAAGACCAGCAGTTTACACCAGGAGTGGTCGGAAAGTTCGACTATCAAACAAACCCTCTTTATAGACTAAAAGGGGGATGTGGTGCAATCCAAATTACTTCCCTTTGAACTCGTTGATAGCGAAAGAACTCTCCTATGTTAGAAGATCACAAAGAGACTTGGAGGCGATATAAATAAAAAATATTGTTATCTTAACAGTGACACACATTAGTTCTCACTCTGTAGTGTGTCCTTATTCTCGCCAACCCTCATAATATTACAATATGTATTTGTAAATATTCTAATGTTTCATCATCGTTAATCTATTTTTCGTTTAATGAGAACACAGTTTTGGGCCAACTTTAGGAATAACAAAAAAAGCGCAATTAAATATGCGAAATCTTGAAATATAACTTGTAAATGTTTTCATTATGATATTAGCTCACCCCACCTTACAAATTGTTATATTATTAACCGAAACGCCATAACGCCATAGAATATGATATGACAATTGGAATATTTTATTTTTGTGTATTATAATATTCATAAAAGTGTTCCTATGAAAATTAATTCGTATGGTATTACTATTATTAATAATCCCCTACCTGAGAGTTCAACATTCAAACTCCCCAGCCTAACAATCACAGGTAACATGAATTAGAACAAATACATAGAAGATACTGCCAAGGCTGCTGCAAGGAAAGTGGGATCGCTCTATCGTGCTAGAAAACGTCTACCACCTGTTAGTATCCTATATCGCTATAAGGTCACCATCAGCCCATGCATGGAGTATTGTTGTCACCCTCTTAGTCAGTGTTCCCAGATGTTGGAAGGCTTTCTACTATAGAGCAACACTTTGGAATTATATCCCTGTTCGATGTCTTCCTGGCTGTACAGTCTTGTTTTATTCCATAACCTTGGAGAATCAATATTCCGGAGTGAAATAAGTGGGCATTCAGCTTTCAACTGTAATTTGTGTGTCGGCATACAAGGCAATTCTAATAAATTTAAAAAGCCTGGTAGTGTACAGCCTAGTCATCATCAAAAGCAGAATCTACAGAACTGAAAGTGTGTCCCTCACCTGGAATTTCATCAAGCAGTTGATGACATGTACCATTCCATTTTAAAGAGCTCTCTCCGTTAGCCATTCAGGATTCATATAGTTTTCGACTAGATTTAGGTCAAGTTCGTCACTAAGTCTGTGAGTAATGAGACAATTTGTTCAATCCTTCCATTTTTATTTATTTACATGTTTTGGTTTATTTTTAAAGCTAAAATAAAACTCAATTTACTAAGTAAAAGACATATGCCTCCTTCCAAATAGTTTCTAAACTATTTCTTTTTTATTTTACACTAAAAGCTGAAATAGCTATCTGATAGTTATTTTATTTCAAAAACGCCCCCCACCCTTCAAACAAAATTGGGAAACAAAACAATTGTTTCCATCTCTATTTACCGTTAACTGATCAGGAAGTGGCTGGTCATGTTACGTCCAACCTATGTAGGAAAGTAATCTCCCACTCTAAAAGCTAAAATATTAATGCTGTATTTTTAATTCTTTTTTGTGGGTATTTTATCACACTGTTCACATGTAACAGCCTCTAAAAGGTAGAATCTTATTTTTGTGGGGGATATCAGAAATGGTTCGTTACTAATTTCTGAACGTGTTTTTCTTAATAATTTATGACTACAAAAGTAATGATTACGCAAATAACAATTTAAATAACAGCAAATTAAAAAAGACGTAATATTCTGGAGATTTTTTTGTTACGGATGTTTATATAGGAGCGAAGTGTTTTATCCGTTCTGATACTACACATCATCTGTTCTTACCTCGGTCACTGAAGGAGAAATGTTTCTAGATGGTGGCATATATTTAGTTAAAATCCGCTGCCATTTTGGGGGCGCTGTATTTTCTTCATACTAAAAATTTACCAAGTCACAAAATATTTCCCTAGCAAGAAAGCCATTAATTGGCAGACTGTTCCAAATATTTTACTGTATTTATTTCAAAGCAATTTAATAATAATAATAATGTAAAAATTGTACTATCGAAAAAAATTAAAATTCTCCTTCTTTGAAAAAAGGCGAATATCGCTGAAAGTTTCAGATGTGTAAATGATTGTATTCATTCAATAAAAAAACCTATAACATTATTATTTAGTATTCCAAATGTTTCTAATGACTTTACACAAATAATGTTTTCAATTATGTGACAACCCCTTCTATTATATATTTGTTTACAACCGAATTCCCAAAGGCTAACTTACTTTCAATTTGTCCTCCACTTTAACGTACTAATCTGTGATCTATTTTCGCTAATAAAAAACATATGAAATAGATTAATTCTAGTAAACACTATTAGTTTTTTTCGAGTCTTTGTCTGGATATGTTTATCTCACGATCTATTGGGTGTGAAAATATTAGCAAAGTGTAATATCTTCTGAAAAAAGTATAAACTCCTAATAATTCACTCAGACAAAAGATGCCATGTTGAAAATGTTCGATAAACAGACGGCAATCTGTTCGTTAATTTGTATATTCAGCTCGATTTTGGAATATGTAAAATGTATCCGGAATAGGGAGGCATAACAAAGACAGAAGTTAGTGTTTAAAACTAAAGAAATAGTTAGTGTTTTAGTTTTCGCAGCAAGAATACAATAGCAAAATAAACAAAGACATGAATAATTAAAGAATGGTCGTGACGACTACGAATAACGATCCGTGTATTTGGCATCCAATCCGATATTCCTTTACTTCGAATGCAGTCAGTACGCCTGAAAGAATGAATGTGTATTCGAGAGAGCGTTCCTTATTAAGATTTTAAATCTAGTGTAAGAAACAGTAAAAAAATGAAATAATTTCGGTGATTAACCAAATATTATTCTCTTAAGACCCCCCCCCCCAGTGAATATGAGTATCGTAGGAGTAGATAATAGTATGAAAATGAAAATGGCTGCGACCATTGTTTTGAAAGGCTTACCCGGAGAAAATGTAGGAAATTTTGAAAGAACACTAAATGAATGCATATGTCTAGGCATACGCATAAAGGATTAGCCTATAGGATTGCTGGAGCAAGTTAGCATGTGAAGGTTTCGATTGTAAACATATACTGTCCTATGAAATATGGAAAAAATCGACTCTTTTATTATATATATATATATATATATATATATATATATATATATATATATATATATATATATAATGTACACATATGTTCACAGAGATATATAGAGTACGGATGTAGATTTTTGTTTCCGAATGTCGGACTAATCTCTGGATTTGATTTGATCTTTTCAATAGATTAAAAATAAAACATTCATACAAATAGATAATACCTAAGGAGATATACAAGTGTGTTACATGCATGCATATATGGCTATTTAGTTGGATAGATATTAAGATGAGTAGCTATATACTCGGAATAGCAGAAAAAGAAAGAGAGACAAGAAACGTGGATAAATATAGATAGATATAAATAGATAGATAGATAGGTAAACGTATATATTCATTGATTATTGTATAAATACAGATATAGAGTACATATATATTCGAATACATTTATGTAGATGTATCTAAATTCAGACGGAGAGGGAACTATTATACATAAAGAACGAGGGAAGAAAAGAAAGAGGATACATATATAAAAGGATGCATATTGATACATTCATGCATTTATACATACAGATACATAAATTATTATCAAACGATATAACTAACAAAAAGTTCATATATATAAACATTTTCATTTATAAAAACATTATTTGGTTACACATTTACAAAACATGTTTCTGTCTCAGCTGTAAGACAGCTGGACTTCATCAATGACAACCTCTTTTCTTTATAGTTTTTGTTATGGAATGAGACACGATTTATTTCTAAAAACAACAAGGGACGAACTCATAACAAAACAATTCATATCAACTAAAATATAATTAACAGTTAACTTGTTTGTTCATTAATATGTTTATTTATTTTATGAAGAATACATTCTGAACTACATTTTGAAGTTGGAGTTTAAAGTACACAAATATCACACGCTTTAGACATCAAGTAGTTAATTGAATCTGACGAACAAGCACATACACACATATTATATACTCACACACACATACACAATATTCGTGTAGACGCTCAGTCAGAAGCAACATTATTAAGGAATAAAGAACTGTATTAATAGTAATTCATAGTTACTACTGGGCTTCACAAATACACACGAACATATACATATATACATATACACATGCATTTATATATTGACACTTATATATATATATATATATATATATATATATATATATATATATATATATATATATATACAAACATACACACACACATATATATACATATATAAATATTTAAAGCACTTAAACAAAACTGAATAAGTAGAAAATAATTATATATATATATATATATACAAACATACACACACATATATATATACATATATACATATTTAAAGCACTTAAACAAAACTGAATAAGTAGAAAATAAGTATATATATATATATATATATATATAAAATGAAGATCGAATTAAATATATAAATAGTAACATAAATAATAAAAATAAAAAAATTAAATAAAGCGAATAAAAATAAAAGTACATTAAAAATTAGAAATGTACACCTAGACAAAATAAGATAATAAGAAATAAAAAGAATAGAAATAAGATAAAATATAATGTTTAGAAATATCAAGAAATAAAATTCATTGATGAATAACAAATCTTAAATACATTAATGGATTCACAGTGATGCATAAGAATATATACATATATACGTATACACACAATATATGTCTACACAGACATACATACATATACGTATTAACATTCAGATAAAAATGAAGATAAAAGATTAAGATTTAATATTTGAATCTTGTACATATATAAATGGATGAGGGTAATCCCCACACAATACAAGATCACTTACGACACATGCAACTATATACAGACATTTTACATACACAGAATATGTAGAACAGCGACCTTAAATATATATATATATATATATATATATATATATATATATATATATATGTGTGTGTGTGTGTGTGTGTATTAACACACATTCACGCACACATGAAACTATACGCAGATACAATATATATATATATATATATATATATATATATAAACACATCAATCTACATTTAGTAATGTTAAAGTAAAGCACACACGCACAATCAGAAGGGTATACACAGTAAAATTGAATTTCGTATAATTAATTGAATTCGTTCAAAAGTATCAAAAACAAAAAAATAGATAACACACATAAGAAAGCGATATATTCAAGCACTCGCGGAAACTTCCTAAGTAGTAGATGAGTCGTAAACAAGGAAACACCTGTCCGTGGATCATAAAAATATTATATATATATATATATATATATATATATATATATATATATATAAGGAATAAAAGAAACAATGCTTCAGACAAAATGTAAAAATAAAAATTGAGTAAAGAATAAGCAAATCAACAACTAGCAAAAATAAACTGAAACACACATATTGAATAGTTCTACCAAAATATTTCAATTGTTAAAATACAATCATCATCAGTTATTAGCAAAACTTTAATTCAATTAACGGCGTACAATAAACAGTGTTTCAATGAAGTAAACTTCCGGCAGCCTTCTGTAACCGTGAAACAGCACCAGTTTTCTGAGATATCCCAATCCTATTAGATTCCTCTCAAATACGTTAAAGTAACGGTGGTATATTGCCACACTTAATCATACTCTAAAGAATCGTTTGTGAGCAGATATCCACCTTCCTCGGTTGGACAGTTAACTGAAATTTTCATATGAGAACTCATTTGTCGCATAAAGAGGACTGTTATTGTTGGTCACAATATTGTGAATACTTTTTCTCGCGATAACATCGGTTGGCTTAGCTGGATTCCACATGTACGTCGGATCTCGGTTATTCTTTGTTGAAGCGGAAATGCAGTGATATATTCATGACTACGTACAACGTAGAATATTTGTGTTCCACTATATTCCAAGCTGACTGGTGGTGTAATAAGTTACTAGAATTTTACTGTCGCCATTCCCTTTTCCAGATAGCTATTAGAAATTTTCTACGCTATCACTTGTCGCTGCTTTTTGTCTCGTCAATTGTTTTAATTTGAATGATTAAGTTTAAAATCTTCTCGCAGATTTTACACGTGACTTTGTTGAACCAATCAGATCTCTGCATCACTAATTTTGTCATTACTATGTTACAGACATTTTGTCATTACTATGTTACAGACATTTTGTCATTACTATATTACAGACATTTTGTCATTACTATGTTACAGACATTTTGTCATTACTATGTTACAGACATTTTTGTCATTACTATATTACAGACATTTTGTCATTACTATGTTACAGACATTTTGTCATTACTATGTTACAGACATTTTGTCATTACTAGGTTACAGACATTTTGTCATTACTAGGTTACAGACATTTTGTCATTACTATGTTACAAACATTTTGTCATTACTAGGTTACAGACATTTTGTCATTACTATGTTACAGACATTTTGTCATTACTATGTTACAGACATTTTGTCATTACTATGTTACAGACATTTTGTCATTACTGTATTACAGACATTTTGTCATTACTATATTACAGACATTTTGTCATTACTATGTTACAGACATTTTGTCATTACTATGTTACAGACATTTTGTCATTACTATGTTACAAACATTTTGTCATTACTATGTTACAGACATTTTGTCATTACTATGTTACAGACATTTTGTCATTACTATGTGACAAACATTTTGTCATTACTATGTTACAGACATGTTGTCATTACTATGTTACAGACATTTTGTCATTACTATGTTACAGACATTTTGTCATTACTATGTTACAGACATTTTGTCATTACTATGTTACAAACATTTTGTCATTACTATGTTACAGACATGTTGTCATTACTAGGTTACAGACACAACACGAAAGTGAAGTGCGTTTGGTCTGTCTGATTAAAGGCCCATTTATCACGATGTGCAATGCCTATTGTAACCTGTTTGTTTTATAGGTTTATTACAATCAAGCATATTGTGTTGATGGTCTTAAATGATCACAACATATCTTATTGGATTTGAACTAGTCATAGCTGATTCCATATTCCACGTAGGTATCCATTCATGTAATCATGAATCTCTACCATAAACAAGACGTATTCGAAAAATATTGAGGTAAATTTCAAGATATCGATAAATACTTGTTTTTATTTCATTTTGATTTTTTTGTCCAATTTTGATAATTTATTTGTTTTTATTTTTTCTAGGTGTCTGTATTGCCCGATCCTTAAAGATTCCGCGCAGTGTGACGGAAGAGAAATTCGACAATTTGGCAAAGGATCTGTTAAGCGTGGCAAACTCACGAGTAGTGGTCATGTTCGTAAATGAAGACAATAGCCGTGGGATTCTACGCGCCCTCAAGAAAAGCAACCGCACATCGGAATTATCGTTATTGGCAAGTGATAGCTGGGGCGCCAAGATACACCCGGTGTTTGAACAAGAAGTGGCCGCCGAGAGTGCTGTCACAATTTTGCCCAAGCGAAAAAAGATAGAAGGTAAAATAGTTCACCTTCGGATTATGTCGTCTGAACATGTTAATGTCTATTTATTTCTCATCGGTGTTTACCTATTTTATCTTACATATTATAAAACTTTACAAGCTTGAGTAACCGTCCCAATACAATGATAGTTCGACACCATTGAACGTTTGATTCGGTGGAATAACGTTGGACACCAATCTACTTGAAAGCAATTAAGACATCATAATGAGTCTTAACATGATAGAAATATTTTACTTCTGAGGAATGAAATGTGATCAAATGGTGTAAGATTGTATACTTTTATGTGAGTTGTCTGGTATTTTAGCAATATTAGAGGTAAAATATGTTCAGTTGAGGATATAAAAGTCCTCATAACAAATGAAAGTAGTATTTGTCTGTAATTATAAACGTGACTTCCTAGTACTTGTAAAAATGTATAATCAAACATAACCAGATGTATTGACGTTACTGATTTCAATGCCTAACCCCAAACGCATGAATTTAAGAGGATTTGTATATTGTAATTACGAAAGACCTGAAATCAAGATGCCAGTGTGTCATCGGCTGAGATCACAACGAACGGCTTAAGACGACGTGTTAGCTTCGTTGCAGTTGCAGGTTAGTATCCAATCCTCGCAGTTTAAAGCCACTCGGACCGGGATTTACAGACGGCACCTAGTATTAACAATTTAAGCTACTCATACGAACATATAATATTATGTGCTTCGTTTCTCCGGATCTCTGAACATTGCACAGTCGAATAACACAAAACTGGTAATGACAATTGAATAAGCAAATACTCTTAATTAAATAAGATATAATACTAATGACCGATATTAGTCATATTAACTCTTCCATTTTCTCTTTGTTTCTTCTTTTGCTGATTTCTTCTGGACATTGATTTTGTTTTAAGTAATGGATGGTCATACAAAACGTGATGTAAGCAATAGCTAGAGCGGGAGATTCACGTTATTATGAACGGGTTAAACTATTTATGTTTTAAATCGGTTTATGCTATAGTTTAATCCACGTACTCCATATGGAATCCTTATAAATATTTGATTGAGAGATGTGGGAAAAATCCAGATTATGGGAGAACTCTTTTAAACGTTATATTCACCAGTGTTGATGGTATACCACACTTTTCGCGATTGCCATTAATTTGGAAATGAACGTCAAACTCTACAGTTCAGCCGGTTGGAGTACTACAGAGACATCAGCTTACACAAATAATAAAATATATAATGAATAAACAATAGTCTTAAAGAAGGCCGGTAAGCATATCGGACTAAACGTAGTAGATAACGTAAATAATTCCCTCAAATCCATGAAATCCATGAAATTCGGCCCTCTTAACACAAAGTAAATCGTGGTCGCTAATGAACCGGGAGACCCGAGTTCAATCATCGGTCGATACATACTGATAATTTAACAAATGGTACTTGCTTACACAAGATTAAGTGGGGTAATCCAGAGAAAATAAGTGGAACTCTACCCTATATCTTGATATAGTAGGCAATGAAAGAGGGCATTCGACTGCGGTCGACTTACTTTACTTTATAATACAACTTTTTCCTTAATTTATTTGTGCTGTAAAATGCCGATTCTACGCAATTCTGGAAGGCTACATGATTAGATTATGTACCATTGTTAACTATTCATGTTTTTCTTTCTTTCACAGGTTTCGATGATTATTTTCTAAAACTTGAATTAAATACGAACAAGCGAAATATTTGGTTCAAAGAATATTGGGAAGCCATGTTTAATTGTACGACGAAAACTCATCTTGCAAGGCAAGGAAAGAAATATTGTGACGGTAAGTGATAAAACTGGATTAAAAGTTTGTTTGAAAATGTTTGGTAGATTTATTAGAAACAGTTCTCAAATAACCGACTCGACCAACTTGACAAAATTGTAGAATTGTAGTAAAATACAATTTCGATGGTTGTGTCTCAAACAGATACTTTAACAGATCTAATCTTTGGGGATTGATTTCTATAAACTTGACCTTAGTATAAATAGATAGTCCAGATGGTCACAACGATCCTAATTCGCAAAGACAGATTAAACAGTAGATGGTAAAGATTTTGAAAATATCGTATCTATATACCAAAACTGAAATAGTGAAAACGTTAGAAGAATCAAGAGGAAACGGTGTTACTGCAGCTGGGAAGGATTTAATAAGCCTGAAACGTATTCCAATCATCAGTCTTTCCAGCCGAAGTATACACAAACATATTCGTATAGACACAACTACTCGCATCGAAACATAAACGTACACAAGACTAACGACTGCGTATACGAGACAGAGTATAGTTGCGAAGCAGCATTTGTCAAGCTGTTAGCGGATAATAGATTATTAGCAAACATAAAAATAAAAACATAAAATAGGGTTTTAAATGCTAATCAAATTTCTGCTAAATATGGAATAAGGCATTCCAGTTCTACTGAAGATATCATAACGGTCATCTCTGAACACGTATACTATACACTGGATAAATCACATGAAACGGGTGCTGTAACGCTTGACATATTTAAAGCCTTTTACAATATCTGACATGAAGGTCTTCGCATGAATATTAATTCGTACGATATGACTGGACGAATATTTAATATAATCACATCTTTCTAATCTAAAAAGGATGCAGGTTGTTCTCAATAGTTGTAAATCTAAAGAACATCATATTAATATGAGAGTGACCCAGGGGTCAATACTTGAGACTATTATTATTTATGATCTTCATAAACGATCTTCCTCATACAATCGCGTCCGAGACGAGTGTATTGCGCTGATGACACCACGTTCTATGCTAGACATGCGGGCAAATCAAACACACATATCCAAGAATCCTTAGAAAATGACTTCCAGTTTATAGTAGAATGGGCAAATAAATGGATGGTGACATTTAATGCGCCCAAGACAAAGCTAATTTCCATCAAGAATTATGAGACATTTTTCAAAACACCGATGTATATGGCTGATAGTACCCTTTCTTAACGTCTAATGTTCAAACTCCTCGGCCTAACATTACAGGACACATAGAATAAATACATAGAATATACTGCCAAGTCTGCTGCAAAATAGATTGGCTCTCTCTACGTGACTAGAAAACTTCTCACATCTGTCAGTATCCTATATCTATATGAAGACAACATTCGTCCATGTATGTAGTATTGTTGCCACATCTGGGTTGGTGCAAGAACCACAGGTATCCCCCTCTTGGACAGGGTACAAAAAGATTATCTTACTTAATAGCTCGCGCACTGTCCACCGAACTTTAGCCCTGCTCCATTGACGCAATTTGTTATCACTGTGCCTGTTTTACAAGTACTCCCCCGGAATGTGCTCCGATTAACTTACTGCACTTGTACCCCCTCAACGTAAATAGGCCCGACAAACTCGACTAGCCTCAAAATCAAACTCTTTCACTTTAGATGCCCGAAGACTTGATACTCTGCTAGCTTCTTTCCTCAGACTTCTTAAATGTGGAATTCCCTCCCTGCTCCCTTTTGCCGACTCTACCAACATGCATAAATTTAAGTGCAATGTGAACAAATCTCTTACTGTACATAACACTTAGTATGCCCCTTATAAATTGTGTCCCTAATTACACTATCCGTTTACCTCTCAGTAATATATGCCTTGTTTTAGGTGAATTAAAGTTTTTAAAAAGAAAAAAACTATAGAGGTGTATGGAATGTTTAATAACACAAAATAGAATGTCGAACATTAAAAGTTTGTATATGATGAAAGGTTTCGCAATCATTTTTAATACAAGGGAAAATGTAAAAATTGTATCTTTAGTCCCAAACCCGAAAGAGACCAGTTAAAGATGGAATAAATTATTGTCTCTTATATGTTCATTTTTGTTATTCTTTAATATTTGCTCTGTACGTTAATACATAGAGTTCTAAAATTGCAACATATATTTCCTCCCTAAAATATAGATCTATTGCCACTTTATCTATTTGTCACTCTTGAAACAGCCCTCGAAAATGTTGAACGAAACAATGAGATACATCTTTTGCGTGTTTGCGCTTCCCTCTTTGCATTTCTTATCGTCACGTCTCAAATTTATTTATCCTTTTAATTTGTCATATATATATATATATATATATATATATATATATATATATATATATATATATGCATGCGTTTTTAAATAACACAGAATTTTCGTGTTTGGTGATTTTTCGGCGATATTCTCAATGCATCGAGCAAGCTGTCTGGTCTACGGTGGTACCGGTATAATATGTTTATATTATACCGGCTACCACCAGAGAACAGAAAGCTTCATCGACGCATCGAGAATATCACAAAAAAATCATCAAATGCGAAAATTCCGTGTTATTTAAAAACCTGCATGAATAATGATGTGTTGCTTAACTATACACACACTCTATATATATGTGTATCAATAGTATTTAAAATTCCAATGACTACGTGTTGATTCATAGGTTCTCTTGCTAAATTCCAAGATAAAATTCAATGTAACTCTTAATAATTGCTTCGCACAAAAACAAAAACCCGAAATAAATATATAGTTTCCAGGACTTCTCGCTCTTGCAGCTCATCAGAAGATCGCCATATCATTTCCCAAGGAAACCCTCATCGTCTATAAATGGATCTTATTGATTGCCCCTTTGAAGAACGGTTTTCGGTGGAAAATGCATAAAAAAGATGTGGGGGTGTTTTTTTTGTGCTTTAGCGTTTGAGGATTTTCTCTGGAGATCATATGGCGATGCTGGTAACTATATGTTTATTCCTGGTGGTTTGTTTCTGTGCGAAACAATTGTCAAGAGTAACAGTGATCGTTTTCTTTTAAGCCAGCGAGTATAAATATGAATAAAAACTTGGTCGTTGAAGTTTAAAATACCATTGTGTATGGATATATGTTCTGTTGTTAAATGTTAACAGAAATCGACCTATTACATTGAACAGTTCTAGTATTTTTTTCTTATTTATACACACACACACACACATATATATATATATACAGGGTGGGCCAAAATAAGGGTCCTATCTATAAATTTTAATAACTTGAATTTGAATAACTTCCACAAAATAAAAGTTAAACTCACCAAACTTTATATGTGTGTAGACTGACCCTTCCGAGATTTTTTGAAATAAACAAAACAAATTTTAGCCGAAAAACACTTCTTAAAACTTACAAAAACTAAAGTATTGTTTTTTACACTGTTTTGAGTTTTTTAAGCAAAAATAATGTTTTCTAAATGAGGGAACGTTCCTTAGGGCTAATACGGCTCATGCTTGCTTCGGAAGGGGTCCTTTACTTATTCTAAAAAAAAAAAATTTTTAAATCAATAAATAAAAAAGTTATGAATTTTTAAAAATAGGACCCTTATTTTTGCCCACCCTGTATATATATATATATATATATATGTATATATATATATATGTATATATATATATATATATATATGGGGGTGGGTGACCAAAAACAATTTAATTCACTTTTAGCGAGAATACCTTCAGTATCACAATACGTAAGACATTCGTCTCCTTTCCAATTCAAATGAGAGAAGGGCAAGTATATCGACCAGGAAATTCCATTCTTCTGCGCAAAGTTCTTTCTAGACATTAAAGTCATTTTAACGTGAACAATTCTAATGAAATTTGTCTGAAGACGAAGTGTCTCCTAATAAGATACCGTAATTAAAATCCGACACACAGATGCGCACATACACACATTAAAACGCACATACATATGGTATATCTTACAGACAAATAGATCTGTAGGTAATGGAAATCGTGTGCCGGCTGTAATGAAGATATCCAATATCAGATTGTTAGCGTGCCTATTATTGGCAATGTCTACTGACAGAAACGTCACCAAAATTACATTACAGAATGCTTATATAAAAATGTAAACGCTATTTTCATTTGATGTAATAGGGTTATCTAATTTAATGGACTAATGGGTGTACCTCTCTCAGGACTGGTTAAATACTAACATCTTTTTAACTGTTATTTTACTACTAATTACATTTTCCCCTCCTTTGCAATGCGCATAACTCCCCGAGGATGGCCTGTAACATGAATTGTAACCGTAGTTTTACTTAATATATAGAGATGATGAAAGATTATTGCGTATTTACAATATTTGTATGCGTAAAAAGTTGGTTATATCTAGTTGAACCATTTCAAATGTTAAACAGACACAACAATCATAGAGAAATTTATAAAAACAAGTACATTTTGATCAAACACCTTATTTATTTATTTATTGAGAGAGTATTTAACAACTGGGACACCTTGCTCGGAAATGTGAAGAATGTATGACGATTACCTCATTATGGTATAATCATGTTATTACGTGGGCAGTATTGAGTGCTTTCAGATGAGATTGTAAAAAATGATTTTACTTTAAATTATAAAGATACGGCTATGAAAGGGATATAAAAACAAAAGCAAACAAAATACGTAACAACAATTTGTATTATTTATTTTAGAAACATGTAAATGCGAGTGTACAGATTGGCTTTATTTGTATGATATTTTTACTGGGATGCCCATGGTGGGCCATAACGAAATAAAACTATGAAATAATATTGATCAATTGCGTCTTTATGGTATAAAGAGTCGGTAACATGGTTAGTATTAGGGGCTTTCAGATGTGATTATTTTACAGATGTGTTAAACTATCGACACCAAAAAGTAAAACAGAAAAAGAAATGAAAGAATGGTATATATATATATATATATATATATATATATATATACATCAAAGATAGGATAGAAGAAATAAGAGTGATAAACATGTACGAATGTCCAAATTTATTTCAAATTTCGATTGTTTAATGCAAGGTGTATTCTGTAATAAACTAGTGTTTATTGTTCTTTCCTTAAGCCAAGACTTTTCAAAGATCGAGATCTTATCATCAGAGGAGAAATACAGATAGATAAGTTGGCTGTAGAAAAACCATATATATATATATATATATATATATATATATATATATATATATATATATATATATATATATATATATATATTGGGTTGATGCAAACACAATGACGTTTTTTGACGTTCAACTTCAAAATACCATAACTTCTTTTATACCAAACTTTATTAATCAAAATAAAAACCATTAGAATCAATACATTTTTGCCAACGGGAAACAAGTTTACTTATTCTATTATGATAAAAATCCGGCGTTCTGGAAGCGATTAAGTCATTGAAGGCCGATTCGGCATCATCTTGGCTTTTGAAGCATTTCTCGCGCAAGAAGTTGTCGAGATGCTTGAAAAAGTGATAATCGGTGGGCGAGAGGTCCGGTGAATATGGTGTATGAGGCAGAGTCTCTTAGCCCAATTCGTTCAGCTTCTTCAGGGTCAGTTGTGCAACATGCGGGCGAGCGTTATTGATCAATCTCGGGCGCATACGTTGGAGCTTCTGATTCATTTTTTCAATTTGTTGGCTGTACTTCTTCGCAGTAATCGTTTCGCACGGATTCAAAAAGCTGTGATGGATGAGACCGGGTGCAAACCACCAAACAGTCACCATAATCTTTTTTTGGTGCAATTTCGGCTTCGGGAAGTGTTTTTGGAGCTTCGCCAGCATCCAAACACTGTGCCGAACGTCGTTGATTGTCATAGAGGATCCACTTCTCATAACACGTCACAATTCGATTAAGAAATGGGCAGGTTCTGTTGCGCAGCAAGAGCGTAGAAGACACCTCAAAACGACGATTTTTTTAAATTATCGTTCTATACGTGCGGCACTCATTTATCCAGCTTTTTTACTTCCCTATTTCCTTCAAATCGCGAACGACTGTTGAGTGGTCGACCTTGAGTTCATCAGCAACTTCTCATGTGGTTTTGCAATGATCGGCTTCAATTAAGGCTTTCAGATCTTCGTTAACAACCGCAGTCGGCCGGCCTTGACCATCTTCATCTTCAAGGCTCTCGTCACCATTGCGAAATTTCTTGAACCACCTTGTGCCATACGTTCGTAAGTGGTTCCCGGGCTAAAGGCATCATTGATGTCACGAGCTGTCTCGGCAGCTTTTCGGTCTTGTTTGAACTGGAACAAGAATATCGTGCGAATTTCAATTTTGCCCATGCTGTCGAAAAGCCTGCAAAAAAGATAAACGAAGGGATTAAAAATGGAAACGAATAACACGATTCGATAAGGCGAAAAACGCGTTTTAAAATAACCTATAACAACGCTATATGTATCAATAAATTAATTCAGAAAACATATAAATATAACATATGTGAGAAAACGCCATTGTTTTTGCACCAACCTCATATATATATATATATATATATATATATATATATATATATATATATATATATAAACATATATAAAGCTAAATGAAGGAAGAGAGATAAAGATGCACGAATGACAAATCTTTTTCAACTTCGATTTTTCAATGCAAGGTGTACTCGATAAAAACAGGTGTAGTTTTCTTTCCTTAGGCCAAGGCTTTTCTAAGATTAAAATCTTATCATCAGAGGAATTACATAGATGGATAAGTTGGCAGTGGAAAAGCCAAAATTCTAAAATTTGGAAAAATATAAAGTAATGGAGAGTAAGAGTATGCGTGTAAAAAAAATATGGTGTCTGTCTAGTTGGTGAATGCCCGTTGATAAGGGGTCCGGTGAATGGAGATTTAAAGATGGAAAAAAAGGTTCGTGAAGGCAGCGTTCAAAATGTGCGTTCCATGTACGATTGAACTAAACATCTTTCTATTGGATTTACTTCTTTGTAAACATTTTACACGCTGCCTTTTTCCCATCTTTAAATCTCCATTCACCGAACACCTTATCAACGGACATTCACCAACTGGACAGACATCATATTTTTTTACACGCATACTCTTACATTATTACGAACAGGTTCTCTGACTGTCTGTCTCTCTCTCTCTCTCTCTCTCTGTCTGTCCGTCAGCGAGAAATTTTGTAAATGTAAGCTGGGGGCGCGGGTAATAACTATTTAATTCATTTTCAAGTCAGCGTTTATATTCTTTGTATACCTTGGAATTACGTTGGGAAACTTTTTTTTTAAACTAAAATATTCCTTTATATCAGGGAGGGTAAAAATAAATTGAGGTGGGGTAAAAAAAAAATTCTAACTAAAAATATCGTTGGTCCACAGAAATTAGACTAGGGCTCCATCGGTTTACAGGTGAGCGTTCATTTCAGACCCACACAGCAGCCTAGCAAAAATAGACGACTGTAGGGAGGTTATTTTTGCTAGTCCACTTATAACATAAAAAACACCTTCTCTGTCTGTCTGGGAGAATTTTTGTAAACGGGAGAGGGGGGCGGGGGTAATTACTATTTAATTAATTTCAAAGTCAGAAACATGACAAATACATAAGGGCACATATTAACGACTAAATAAACAATAAATAATTTCGGCGGCAAGGCCGCGATTCGAACTCTCAACCTTAACGTCATTCATTCTTTTTTGGGGGGGGGGGATTTAGCGGGGAAAAATGTGTTTTTCTTTTTAAACAAAATTATTCAGAGACAATTTTTGTTAACATAAAATGTCTCACAACCCAAGAACATGGCAGCCTAGCAAAAATAAACTCCCTAACGGTCGTCTATTTTTGCTACTCCACTTATAATATAACGAACACCTTCTCTGTCTGTCTGTCTGTCTGTCTGTGTGTGTGTCCGTTCTGGAGAAGTTGTGTAAACGTAAGAGAGGGTGGGTATTTACTTATTTTTTTAAGTCAGCGAGAATCTTTGTAAACGTAAAAAATACATTAGGCCACATCTTAACAATTAAATAAACAATAAATAAATTTGACGTCCGGATTCGAATTCGCAATTCGGCATTACCTACTCTTCGGGGGGCACTATTGTATATGTTCGTTCGTAACGATACCAACCTCCCAGGATTACTTTCTTCTTTTTAGGGTGTGGGGTAATGTACTATCTATTCTGTTGTCATTATATCATTCTCTCAGTCATTATCTCATCCTTAGGTCAGTTCATTCATGATAATATCATCCTCCAAGCCTAGCAGAAATATGCGACCGTTCTATCAAAATGGATTTGCACTTTCTCATAAACATATTTTAAAACACTACCTGAACTAAATGATCATAGCGTTCGCATGCCATCATAGATTTATGAGTTTCTTTATCTTTCAAAACATTAATTCAAACATAAGCAATAATAATAATAAAAAAATAAATATGTAAACATCATCGATAGTGTTGAAAATTATTTTAATAGTTCAATACTATCTTTTTAGTTTTAACTATGTATTATATGTAGTTTTTTCACAATTACATATAATTATAGATTAGTAAATAGAAAAAAAATCCCTCTCAAAGACAGCAAGATAGAAGAGGGTGACTCGGTAGTCTAACATAAAATGCAACCAACAGAAATACTGTCTGTCCGCCAGCAGAATATTTTCTCAACTTAAGAAACTTATTTTGCATAAACAAACAATAACGATACTTGACGCCGACACTGGGAATCGAAACCACGAACCTGATGTCTGCAGTCTTGATGGTTATAGACTGACCTCAATGATTGAGATTAATTAAGTACTTCAAATAACTCACTTAAACAATTCACTGAAAATTTTCGGTTGACTAGAACTCTTCAGTCACAAGAGGAAGCGACGTGACAGGTAAGTTAAAATATACGACCGTAGGGAGGATATTTTGGCTAGTCTTAAGATTAAAATGTGATCCCATAACATCTTTTTAGGGGGAGGCAACTCTACATGAATCCGACATCCTTAGATATGAGTTGCGTCCTCTGCATCTTACTTACATATTATATATGCTCATGTTCTGACAATAATTGAATAAATTAATAAATTAGAATTAAATAGAAACACAAAATAATAGAACTATTACTTATAAAATATTACAACATTAATTATAAGAATGTCAACTCAAGATATTTTCTGCGAGTATAATTAGCTGTCTGCGGATGTAATACAACAACATATATTGACTTCCGACTTCCTGGCAAAATACATCTCATCCGAGATGTGCACATATTTATCTCCTTGTCTTTCTGAGAATCTGAAATACCTCGAAAATTCAAAGAACTCAACATATATATATATACCATCCAAATTCGACACACCACGTTGGTAAATATAATTAATTATCAGAAAATTATTGAAACATTTCAATATTGTAGTTGGTGTTATTTACCTCGCCTAGTATCCACGGGTGTTCTACCAAACTGCATTGTCATAGCCTTCAAACACAACTTATATATATATATATATATATATATATATATATATATATAGTGATTGTTTATATTCCAATAACCCCAAAATTCAGTTTTTAATCAAATCATTTATTTTTATTTTCATTTTTCCATGTCAAGAATAGCTTGTGGTCTTAAATTTGTTTATATAAATATAAGTTTATTATGAGTAATCCAGAATTGTATTAAAGTCTCCATGATTTACGTGACTGAAATAGGAAATAACCTCAAATAAATGTGGTATTTTTAGATTATTTTTAAAAACTATTCTATTAACAATAATGTTCCTATTTCTGTGATGTATTTGAAAGAAAATAAGGGAAGAACATCTTGGTTTTTTGGGTTTTATTTATTTATTGGGGATGGAGAAATTTAAATTACAGGAATTAATAAGTAAAAGGAAACTTTAGATAGAAAATAAACAATGTAAACAGAAATCACAAATGAGAATGCATGCAAAAAGTCTTGGGGGCTGAATTTCTGGGAAATCATTTATAATTTGGTGAAGTCTGACTTTCTGTTAATCAAATCCAAACTGAAAAAGAAAGAAAAAAGTGAAGTATTTATAAAAACATAATTATTTGTATACAAAAATGAAAGAAAACAATCACATGACGAAAGTTTATTGCCTAGAGAACATGAAGCAATGTAATGTAAAAGGTGTCAAGTTTAAATAGAAACAGAGAAAAAAGCAGGTTGTATAATGAAAAGTATTTTTTTTTTGTAAAATAGATAAGAAACTTACTATGAATACACTCTCTACCCTATTCGAAACGTTGCTCAAATTTGGATGTTCTTGTACTCGGTTCAAAAGTCCTGGTGGTGTCTTACTCTCTGTTAATCAATTCTAAACTGAAAAAGAAAAAAAAAACATTTAGTATTCTAATAGATAAAAAAAACCTACTCTAAGGAAATCCTATACTCATTTGAATACACTTCTCAGTTAGAGATGTCATCTGGGATGAAAGGCTTGATGTAGTGAGATGCTTGATGCTACTCCATTGAAAACTGAAAATTCAAACGTTTCAAAATAGAAAAAGATTAACATTGTCTTGTAGTGAAATATTTAAGAATGTTACCATTAACATTTTCTTTTTTTGTTTGGGAACTTTGTTCTGATACGATTTTTTGTCAATCCAGGGGAAAAGCTTGATGTTGTGGGCTGCTTGCTGCTACTCAATGCCATTTAGAGAATGTGTAATTGGATGAAAAGAAATTGCTGGTTGAGGAACATATTTTGTTACCTTAATTTTGTAAAACGTAATTATGTATTTAAAACTCATCAGTTTGGCTTAAACGATGAATAGTTACACATTTTAGTTTCTACAAACTTCTGGGTATACAACATTTTTAACTACATCTTCCTGGTGTCCATGAACGACGGAGAGACCATGTCGCCAATCACCAGAGAGCAGCATGGTGATAGCACCGAAGGTTTTCTCTGATTGATTTACCCCTCCGTGTACTAATCTTAGAGTTCTATCCAGAAACTCCATCAGGTACCTACTGAACATGGGGGCCTCGTCCCAAATAATCAGGTCGAGTTCCGCAAGCTGTTTAGCGAGTTTAAGCCCTTTTTTAATATTTTCAGGATATAAAGGCAGCGTTATCCTTGAGTGCAAGGTGGTCCCGCCTGTGAGCAGGAGTGCCGCAATGCCAGATGAGGCGCAAGCAGTCACCTTGTAACCCTGACTGGCAATCTTTCGTACTATCGCTTTCATAAGATAAGTCTTGCCAGTTCCATCGGGTGCGTCCACGAAAAAGTTTTTACCCACCTTCTGCCTCACAGAATCCAATACAGAGTCATAGGTTGCCCGCTGATTAGCATTTAGGGAGTTTTCAACAGCTAAAATTGACTCCGAGTTTTCTGTGCTCTCATAGAAAATCTTAATTTTCTGATTCTGCAGCACACTTACCCCCTCGTTTGCCCGTGGAAGGTTGCAACTATCCATGTTGGTGCAATAACTTAGCAAGTAAACATAAACTCGGTCGAACTCCATGTTGTATATGATATTTATATCAGTGTCGGGGTCTGCACGGGCTAAGTCATGTGACATACTGTCTATGTGGTCATTCCACAACGACAGGGCGTCATTCAGCTTCAAAAAGTCGATAAGCATGGAAAACATCATCCGCATCTCACGAGGGCTCATCGAAATCTGAGCATCATGCAAAACCAAGCTGATTTCATTATCAGCCTCCATAATCTGGAGAAAGACTGCAGCCTCTTTGAAGGTTGGAAAAACTTGATCGCCCACCGTTCTAAGATCGAATATCCCTCTCCTCTAGAGTCTCCGATTCGCGTGTTGTTTCTTTATGCTCACTATCATTTTATAAGTAAAGATTCCTCTCTTCAGGAGTCTCTGATTCGCGGGTTGTCTCTTTATGTTCCCTATCCTTTTTCAATCGAGGATTTGTTTCCTCAAGGATCTCAGATTGCCGTGTCATATCTTTATGCTTACGGTCTTTTTGCATTCTTTTACATGTTTGCTCCCCTGACTCGGACCGCCTAGATAGCTTTTTTGCGTCCTGTTTTTCTCTAATCGTTTTTGCAATGCGCTTTCATTGCATTTTTGTGTGTGCCTTCGTAAGGCTTTTTTGGCAGAAGTTTCAGTGCATTTACGATTAGCCATATATTCTGCTACTAAAACTGGGTCTAAGAAGTATTTTGATTTGCCTTTAGAATCTTTTGCGGATTTAAGAGGCAGCAAAGTTTCTACACGATGCGAAACTACTGCAGCTGACAAAACCTCCACAGAATTTGCAAGCAATTTGTGATTAGTTTTAGGTATTTAAGGGCTTTTAGTGTCGTCCTCACTAATAATGAGGTTATAAAAAGTGTGCACTTTAATTTTTCTGCCTTTTTAGATTGACAGGTTCCTGTTGCCCATAATGGTAATTTTTAAGATTAATCATCATTGGATTTAGTTGATGTTCAGCTAGCCCAGTTTGATTAAGTGTAGAAAGAGTTTTTTCTAACATGGTTGTAAACAAAAATTTCAGCAAAATGAATCGGATGTATATTATCATTATTTATTAAAAAGTCAGGCTAAAAAATTTCATCACAATTATAGCAAGCTCTAAGATATTCCCTTAGAACAGTAGTCGCATTGGAAACATGAGTGGAAAAAACGAAATTTGGTTGGGTCTAAATTTAATGCAAATATTATAGCATTTAAGATTGAATGCAACCCACAATCATTACCATTAGACTGCTGCTGCACATTTAGTACCTATATCTAAAAATAAAATTGCTTCTATCGGAATTTTTTTAAATGCAGTTAAGATTCCAGATGTGTGCTCATCGTAACTTAAAGCATCCTTTAGCTAAAAGCAAATTTCAGCAAAAAAGTTCATATTTGAACTTAATAGAAAATCTGCCAGCTCAATCACAGACAATGAATCCGAATAAGAAAATCTAAAAGTAACAAAATGATCGCCAGTGCATAATGAGACGATAGAGGCACACTCATTGGTACCAATGGAATTTCCATTAAAATTTAAGGGGTGAAGGCCATGAAGATTTTACTTGGAAGTTCCAATTGTGTCTCCATTTTTTTAATAAATGGCTCACTATTATGGTATTGTACCATTCGGTATCCGATTGGACAATATCGGCATCTTGGCGGTCCACAGGGAAAAGAAATTCACGTGAATTAGGTTTAAGAGCTAAACAGGTTTTTAGGAATTTGATGATGAGGTCTATTCTTATTGAAACATTATTTTTTTTTCTGAATTGTAATTCTGCTTTTAATCTTATTTATATCCAAGAAAAATAAATACACAGGTCAAACTATCATATCCAGGGTCTTGGGTCAGTGATATTGCTTGTCATAGACAATATTGCACCTGGGTACAGAATAAACAACTGTAGGTGTTGCTCTACTGTTTCTGAGGGCAATTAGCTGTTTCAGAGGGTGACTGCAGGTGTAGCACCACTATTATTGAGGGAAACTGACTTTTTCTGAAGGCGATTTTGCACGTGGCACTAAACTTTTACAGCAAAGATATTTATTGAAAATATTTATTTGACTTCAAAAGTATGGTTTTCTTGAGAAGCGTTTAAACCTATTTATTTAATTGTTTTATAGTTATTTTGTCAACACTTCTGATCAACGATACTGCACATATTCCGTAGGTGGCAAAGGAGGCGCAGGCAGCAAAGGTGGTGAAACTCGTTTGTCTAAATAAAGAAAAAAAGAGTCAAATTCTACTTATGCTTTTATTATTAAATATATCAACAAGTTTGTACTACATTAAGTTCAAATCTACTTGGTTGAACAGGGATGTCCGTAAGGTAGATCAACGAATTTTGACCAAACTGGTCTGAAAAATTTATCATATTATATATATATATATATTATGAAAGATTAATAAAAAAGAAATACTGAAATTGTCGCTAAATTGTCAAAGATATCATAAATTGGCAAAGGTTCTTATGAAATTTGAAATTAATATAGATGAAGTCAAACCAAATTAGATGATTCACGTATCAAATTATATGTGAAAAAATCATATGGTTTAATTTTTGTTGAATGTTGCAGTTCTCAAAGATTAAAGACTTAAATTGACATCTCGAGATGTATTTAGTGACAAAATGGACACAAAGTTTACACATTTTAGCTTCATGTCCCGTTCATTCGTGAACCATAAATGTTTAGCAAAGAACAGGAACAAACAGTTTTTTTACTTTTCGTTTAAGTGCACATATGAAAATATTTTTCCACTGTTCTATTTAATTAAATTGTGCAATTAAATGTAATACTAAAATAATTAGATGGGCTTTAATAGTTTATAATGAGTCATTTATTTAGATCAGCATCTTTGAGTAATAATCTGAGCAGGAATGATTTTTAACCTTAGTTTGAACTTTTTTATTTTAATGGCATTGAATTTTCTTTATTTTAATGGCATTTATCCGGTGTGTATATTATTAAATATTTTGTTCTCGTCTTTAATTGTTATCACTGTTATACACTTGTAAAGGTGTACGAATTGAGTTCTTTGGACTCGTAATCACGTTTGTATTTTATTTATGATATATAGTCATATGCAGCTGTACTGGCAGTAGTTTGATCATAATTGTCTCAAAAAAGATTCATGAGACATGTATTTTGAATGCGCGGCTGGAATATAGATCATTACTTGGGTGAAATATCTTTGATTTTATATTCTTTATATATCCTTTAGTTGCGTAAATAACTTTTGCCTCCTTTTTATTTGCGTAAATAACTTTTGGCTCATTTTTTACGTAAATAACTTTTCGACTCTTCCGACAGCAGAGTACAATTCCTCCTACCCGCTGCAGAATCAGCCGGTACCTCAATGTTTTATTCTCATATATCTATTTGTTCTGAAAATGAAAGAAAATATTTACAAATACTCTGACAACGAATCAGCTTTCAAGCAAATATTGAAAACTTCTCAAAAACGTGTATTCTATATCCTTTTAAATTATTTGTTTGAAGCCAAGTTTCGATAATATCTTGAAGTTCAGTGATTACCCAGAAAATGCAACAAACATTTTTTGAGCCGATGCACGCAAGAAAAAGAATAAAAAAGACCTTAAGACCTTATGACAAAAAATAGCCACACAATAAGTTAGACTTAATAATATAATTTTATAATCATGATTTCATTTTGTGATTCAAGGCGTGCTGAAAATTCAGTATGTTAATTCTTTTTTAATGAACAATGTAGACTCCACCCTTTAGTGAAAATTTATAAAATCTCTAAAAACAATTGTCAACATGTCACTACCCCTTAAACAACCAGGTGTTATTTTTTTGTAATAATCTAAACAATTTTGCTTTAAAATATAAATTTCAATGAAAATAGAATAGATATGTATACTATGTAATTTATGTATGTGTACTCTCCGAAATATAAAGTATTAAATCATCAACACAACAGAAAACAGTATGATATACTTACACAGCATCTTTAAATAAGAATCCTCACCAAAAAGTAGGAAAACTGATCAAATAGAATGTTAATTAAAAATAATTAAAAATAAAAATCAGTTTCATCGTATTTTGGTAAATGCAATTGATGTATTACTTGTTAATATGTCAGACTCAGTTATCTCCCCCTGAATTTAGTGTTTTTCGCTAAAATCAATGGCCGACCCGATTAAATGATATCACGGATGTTTGCTACTTTTTGGTGTACAAACCTATGTTTGCTTGATACATAAGTATATCAAAGAGTTTTCCGGATAATTTAATTGGAACAGCGATTTTCAGCGTGTTTCATATGTACGCATCTCTGTACAAGCACCATAGTGTTTTTAAATTATTTTGCTACTTACAGTTTGGCTTAGAGGAAATTATTTATTTTGTGTAAGGGATTCATGACAACAGAATAGTTAGTACATTACCCCCATACAAAAAAGGAGGTGAGAACGAACGTATATTATAAAAGGATGGATAATGCCAGGGAGAAAGTATCATAAATAAGCATAAACGGTTCAATCTTATTTAGGTAGTGGAAACTTTTTTATAATTGGATTTTTTTTTATTGTGAACATATTTTGAAATAGTTTAATTATTAATTATTAGTCAAATATAATTAATAAAATTATAAAGTAATAAAAAATGTAACAGATAATAAATGCAAACTGATTTTTAAAATGAATTTTTTTTCTTAAAATTGAATTCGAACCGAACCGAAATGACTTTTGCTGAAATAAACCTAAAACCGTGGTTAGTATTAGATTAAGGTTTTTTTAAAGATTTGTTCAAATTATGTAGAAGCAACACAAATATAATTACTTTTTCTTTTTATTAACCCAGGTGGAAGTATCCGATTTGTTGGAGACTGAAAGTTAAACGTACTTTTTACGTTATTATTAGGTCAGTAAATTATTAACAGAACCAAATAGTTCAAAAGTTTGATATCATTAGAATAAAATAAGTAATTTTAATATATTGTTCAATAGATTTCTAATTAGTCGTGGTTTATTTAAATATTTGTGTGTTTAATACATAATAAAAAAATAATATGTTTAAACGTTTCAAACAAATATTTGAATATATTATATGAATCTTTCTGAGATAAACACAAATATCTTTACAATAAAAAAAATAAGTTGATGTCCTCAACAGTTAGAATGGTTTTATTCATGAACCCGTGCACGGGGATCTTTTATAATCCGTGAAAAATCGACAAATAAACAAAATAGTGTTAGAAACACATCCAATAAATGTCACCAATCGTGGGAAATGTACTGTTCTAACAGTATTTTTCTAAATTTTCGTTTTTTGAGCGATTATCGAAACTAATTTCAGAAATGTTGATTTCCGCTCAGGTGAACACCAGGTTTGTTTTGAACAAAAGACTCTTTAAATTAAGTTAAAACACCAATAAACTTATCCAGGTTAGTATAGAAGTAACTTATCTTACCTTTCATAACATTTATTATATTTTTTAAACTCATGTTTCGTTCTGTTAGCTGTAGTTAAAAATGCCCACTTTTTAAATGTTTGTTAAATTTCTATTTAAATATGTTATATGGACCTTTTTGAAATAGACACAAGTATCTTAATTCAGTTATAATTAATTCGTTAACTGACCTAAAAGGTTAGAATGGCCTGGAAGTGGTTGATGGTTTGCGAACTGTCCCTATTTATTTGTCTAGAGTGGATTGGAATTTTATTTCGGGATAAAAAATCAATTTAAGACTAATTAATAAATTTAATCCAAACTGAGTGTGAAAATCAAACCAAATAAGCAATAAAATGTAAATATTAATAATAATACTCACAGTTCAGTGAAATTCAAACAGTTTCGATATCTTTTTTAGATTCAGAAATTTTTATTTCTCGCTCAAAAATGTTTTCAGAAAGTAGACGATAAAATATTGAAACAAAGTTCTTTCCTTTTGTTTTTGTTTGGTACAAATCACCCGTCTGAGAAGACAAAATCTCATTGAAAAAAATTATTTTTTAAATAATGAGTTTAAATAAACATTCGACTCTGGGATTATTTTCTTCGGGTAAAAAACTTGAATTTTTCAATGAAGAAATCAATAAAATGTTATTTTAATACTTGCAAACATATTTTAATAAAATGGTTGAGCTATTTGAACAGAACCAAATTGACTTTTGCTGAATTTTCTGTAATATTTCACGTGATTAAAATAATTCCTATTTCAGTCACGTAGATTAATTCGAGTTAAATATCTTAAACTTATTTTTTATTTTAACTCCGTTAGTTTTAGAAAGTTTCAGCATACACGTAAAACGCAATAATGTGTAGAAAGGGTCACGTGACCCAAATTTAACCGCAAAATTGAATCTGCTGAAAAGTGAAAACACGATAGTTAAAATGTTCAGTGAGTGCTTTAATCAATATAAATAAAATTTACATAAACCGTAAATAAAAGTTTTTTCACCCCCTCAATTTTTTTTACTCTCCCCATTGAAACAAATATTTTTAGTTAAAAGAAAAAATTTCCGACCCCCCCAAGCGAAAATATCCTCCCTACAGTAGTCTTTTTTACTAGGCTGCCGCATCAGAAATGAACGCTCATCCGTAAACCGATGGAGCACTAGTCATATTTATTGGGTTATAAGACATTGATTTTTTTTTGTTTCGAACCCAGAATTTTTTTAGTTAAAAGAAAAAGAAAAAAAATGTCCAACCCCCACACCCATTTTTTACCCTCTCCCAACCAAAGAAATATTTTTAGTTAAAAAAATGATAATAATTCTTCTACGCAGCCACAATTTGTTTACCCTCTCCCGCCCCCCAAAATATTTTTGTTTAAAAGAAAAGAACATTTTTTTCGATCCTCCCCTTAATTATTTTACCCCCATCAGAAAACAAAATCAAGAGCGAACGCAGACCCCACACTATATGAAAGAACCAGTTTTGATACATAGCCTCGTTTTCCATCTTAATTCAACACACGAAGTTGTGACTAAAATAAGTTATCGAAAATTATTGTAAAATTAAAATATTGAAAGGTTTGTTTTATTTACCTCGCTTCGTGTCCACGGGTGTTCTACCAAAATGCATTGGCATAGCCTTTAAACACAACTTATTACATACTACGCACAATGCTTCAAGCTAACTACAGCATCCTTCTCATATATACGTGTGTGTGTTATGTTTTAGAATAAAGAGTCATTTGAACGTAGAAATGTAAGTATTATTAAATAAGAATTTAAATAGATTATTTATTTAAATCTGCTTTTTATAATAATTATATAAATTGGGCATCTTACTTGCCTTCGATATAAATAATAAACACTAAATCTTAATAACTCGAACTTTGAATACGCCTGACCATGGTGGTTTTACCGAGTAACCTATGGACGTATACATAAATCAATTTAAGTTTAAAAGCTATGGTACATCTCCCTCCCTCTGTATGTATGTCTGTCTGTCCTTCTCTCTCTCTCTTTCTCTCTCTCTCTCTCTCTCTCTCTATATATATATATATATATATATATATATATATATATATACAAGGTGATTCATAAGTCACTTAGCTATTTATTTTTGAAATTCTAGTTAAAAAATACGGTAATACAAAACAGAAAGTTTATTCAACAAATTAATTTATGGGAGTTTAAAATTACAGCAAATTTTCAAAATTTCCACCTTCGTTCTGCATGCATAGCTCCATTCTTTTTTGCAAGGAATTTACGACTCTTTGTAGCATATTTGATTGATTATGGTGTTGTGCGAAGGAGGCTTCCTGTTCACATCACGTTTCCATTGCCTTTACAAAGTGTGGGAGATTATTCAAATTTGGCCATATAGATAAAAATAAAAATTCGCTCTTCAATTGTAAATGACATTTTAAATAGCTAAGTAGAGGTAACTTATGTATCGCCCTGTATATATATGCGCAGTACATCTTTTTTGCTTTATTTTATGTTTATTTAGGTAAAGAACATCTGGACAAGGAAACGGTCAGTTACCAACAAGAAGGATTAGTGCAATTTGTCATTGATTCGGTTTACTCGTTGGCTCACGCAGTGGAGAGTATGATCCGAGAGAAATGTAACGGGAGTACCGTCCTTTGTCCGGCTGGCCGGAATCTTGCCGGTTCCGAACTGCTACGTCACATCCGGAACGTATCCTTCCAAGGTAAGTTAAATCGTCTTCTTCCCATTTTTTCATTGATGATGATAGTCAGTGTTGTGTGAACATTGTCCAGCTTTCATTCAAAATGTACCTCTTCGCAGGTTGCATTCATTCTACTACAATAAGCTGGCATAATCTCATGGGCGCTCTATCTCAGTTAAATGAGTATTATAATGTTATTTTAGGAGTGATGTTATATATCAGAATTACGTTGATTATTATAAACTAAATTGAATTTTTCTAAATGAAGGCTGATAGATATTTTAAATTAAGGCTGATAGATATAGTGATAAATCGAAAGTGGGAAAACGGTAAGAAATCATTGCCTGGCGAGTACAGATGAAAATCGTTTGCTTGACTGACGTAGGTATGTGATTAGCCAAATGACCTGCAAAATAGTGTTAGAAACATTCTAGAAAAGCGAGGTAACGTCTTACCTAAAGTGTTGTGTTTTGCACACCAAACCTGTCTTTAGTTTGTGTTTTGATAGCAGAACTATCGATTAAAATTATGTCTCAGAAAGGCTTAAAAGTGAATAAACAAGTCGCGGCGAATTTTGACGGAATCTTATTGAAGTGCCATTCTCTGTCAGATCGATCGATGGGCGAAAGGTTAAAATGAATGATATGTCGTCGGCGAAACTAAAAAAGCCAACAGAAAAGGTGGATAACATTAAGACGGTGGTAAAGTCCAAAAGTCAATCGCTTATGACTTTGTCGTCGGTCGTAACGATGGGTGGGGTGCCGACTGAGCTGAGGCATTTTCCCTCTTGTCCGATATGTGTAAAACAGTTAGTTTCTTAGCATTGAACTGACCATATGATAAGTTGTTCGCTTTTTAAGACTTGCATAAATACTCACAAATTTCTACTCGTTCCTTGTTCTGCTGACTTCTTCGCAACACTGATTGAATTTTTTTCTGTATTTCTATCAGTCTCATTAACAGATAAAATATATCAATACAAATCTTTATTTTTACGCGTATGGCGCCATCGTCACATCCGGTTATGGTTAATTAGAACAGAAACCGCAGGTTATCCGCGGCTACCGTAACGCAAATAAGTCTGATTTTGATAAATGAAAACATGTAAGTAATGCATTTTTTCAGCATTGACTGAAGAACAGCTCTGCTGGTTGCAGGTGGATAAATTAACACGCATGAGCGAGACGTGACTCATTAGCTTTATATGCGAAATTCTGATGTTCAAATATCGGTATCTCTGCTCAGCCCAGCATTGCTTCCGTTCATCTTGAATGTTCACCTGCTGCTATATACACAATAAAGTTAGTGTAAACTACTTATCGCGTGAGAACACGTTTTAAAGAGAATTGAGCGAGGGGCTGACTTATACAAAGCCATAATTTGTCAAGCAAGACCATATGATACATGAGAAAGAGTGGGAAATAGTCAGTTTAGTCATATGGTGAGATACAATGTTAATAGCAGACAGTTGTGTAGAATGTCCTTTCCTATGATCAGCTGAAACAGACATATCGCAGAAAATCGTATGAATTTATGGTACAACGGACTGGCCAGTAATTTATTATCATTATAAATATGCTATGTTGTTTGTTGTCACCAATTCTTACATACTGTTCAGCTAATATGAAGAATAAAATCTATGCTGCCGACTTAAACACGCTTCACATGAGAGAATACAGAATGAGAATCACTGGAGAAGTGTATTCATAACTTGTTTAGTGAGTATCCACTACTTCTATGGGCAAAACGAACCACGGAGATTAAATGGTCAGATGACATTATAAGCTAATTAAGACGTAAACATTCTTTTCACAGACGGAATAATATGATATAGATAAAGTGAAATTACCCCAACTTCGTTGACCAAAATGACTTCATAAACAAAAGCTACATAAAACGGTTATTCATTTTCCTAGTAAATTTTTCCTGTTAGAGAAAAAAAATATTTTCGATTTTTTCCTGTTCATAGAATTTGATGACAGTACATTATTCAATGTATCGGTCCCATCAAGGAGACCTTTCAATAGCATCTGAGCTTCCTTCAAGTCATCATTTTGAGGAAATGCCTCTTCTGCATCCTCAGTGACATGTGAAACTGGCAAATCATAGGCTTTCGCTAACAAAATAGCATTCAGAGCAGCATCAACTAAGAAGTGAGCACAAATGGCTTTTGCAATTTCTTTGCCACTTAGCATATGATTGACTGTGTTTTCAGCATACACATGTTCAAAAAGTTCTTGCAATCCAGAACCTGTCATCAAATGACCAATTGACCCCAGAAATCTCATCTGAGTATGGAGCCCACCAAGTCGCAAGACAAATGATTTCAGCGAACTGGAACTAGGCTGTGACTCGACTATAATCATTGCTTTGTACCAAAGTGGTCGATTGAATCTTAGAATTATTGTAATGTTGTTTTTTCCTAGCTACATCACTAATGTAACATTACGTTGAGTACACGCAGGTTGGGTTACCAGGGTCCATGTCGATCATTGGCAAAACAATTGTGGCTGATTTCCCAGGATATGTGCCTTTGTGCACTGACTGCATAAGGTCTGACCATGCGGGTCTGGACGGATGTGAAATTAGTGTAACCTCCCAAAGAATGTCAACATTAGCAATGGAATCGACAACTTTCTTGGGCTGAAGCTCCTTAAATGTCACTGGCGTTTTTTGGTGTGCTATGAATCTAGGTACTTGATGTTGATCCTTCCCACCCTGACAAAATCTGAATCCTTGGAACTGGTTTTGATTTAACTTTCTCGGGCGTAGAAGATGCTATGATGCCAATACCGTGGAATGTGTTAAATCCATCAATACTCCTTACATTATGGTTCACATTATCAGCTACGAACTGCACAAATTCAGTTTCAACAGGGGAGAGAGTTTCAGCGCCATGAAGAAGAGCAGCACTTCTTTCGAATTTCTGGATGTCCAAGTAAGATGAAGAGAATCCATGCTTATTCAGAGTGTAAATTAAGAACCTCGATCCAAATTGGTCTTGCATTTCCACTCTGGATCGAGCAGCCTGCATTATCGCTTGACCAACTGATGCAAGTTTCAAATCATTGTCTTTGCTTGCAAATATCTTCCTAAGAAAGATCAACAATGTTTTAGGTACATATTCAAGAATCGCATCCTGTACAATATCTCGGGAAATATTCTGAACTAGTCTGGATACCTTTAATGTCATTCTTGATAAGCTTGGCTGCCGTCTCTACGATTCTAATGGCCTCATATTCTGAATTGTCTGTTTAGTGGCTCTGTGCATAGAATTCATGGAGAATACATTTTGCTGTACTTAAGAATGTAACAACATTATGTTTCCCATTAATTTCAGTCACAATAATTTCGCCTTTGAAATGTTCTAACAATCGAGTAGTCATGTACGAGAGACTGTATGGTTCAAAGCTAGTCTCCTCA
Source organism: Sepiola atlantica (assembly GCA_963556195.1). Classification (NCBI taxonomy): domain Eukaryota; kingdom Metazoa; phylum Mollusca; class Cephalopoda; order Sepiida; family Sepiolidae; genus Sepiola; species Sepiola atlantica. Next base: position 2,205,124 of record OY744529.1, read on the forward strand.
AGAATTTCCTCCATTTTTTTTTAACAAGATCGACAATTGTTCCTAGTCATTTTGCTGCAAATATTTAGCAACTTCCATAAATGCCTGCTTTCTCTCTGAATCCTCTGGTCTACCAAGGTTTATTTTCTTAGAAGAATCAGCAGAAGAGAATGCCGTATAAATGTTTTTATCTGAATCGAAGTTTGCAAAAGATGTTCTGTGATAACGTGCTTCTTCTGAAACAAGGTCAGCTACATAACCTATTCTACCTTTAACAGTGGATGCCCAGTCATCACTTTTCGGGACTTTCTCACAAACTGTTAACACTCACTCTGTCATTAAACTCAATAGTTTCTACATGGGAAACATCAACACCTCTTTTCTTTCTATCAGATTTTTCTCCAGAACCACAAAAAAGACAATGTTCTTAAAGTTAAACACACACAAAGAACGGCTTGCATGGGATAGCATTTCATCATAGGTGGACCTGTTTTTATGGTCAATTTCTATGTATTTGGGGTTGATCCAACGCTATCTGCATTTCTTGTGAAGATGTTTACCAATCTAAATTATGATCTTCTCTCCACGCTGTTCAGAAGCACTGTTAATGCAATCGATGCCTTTCTGGCTGACGATGAATGTTTCTTCATTACTGGGCAGTTTATTGTTGCAAATAACACACTTGTCAGCATCCATAATTATCGCTACTCCACTTTGACCAACCTGAAATTAGAATATGACAGAATATAAAGCTCTTGCAGTAATACATCAAAAGAGACAAAAATAAGATATAAGAAGTTATAATTATATTTAACTTTATGAAAACTGTTGGTTTTATCCAATGTCGCATTGCTACATTTGGTATTTTTTAAAATTTACAGAAATTTAGTTGAGAGAGGGGAGGCTAGAACAGGCGGCAATCTTTAAATATGGCGCCCGTTGACACTTTTCCGCAAGTCTAATTTTAGTAAACTTTTTTTTATCTCAAAGACAGTTTATTCATGCTCAATATCTAAGTTAAAAATATTTGTTAGCAATTTGTTTGAGGTTCAGCAAACAAAATCAACTATATTGACTGGACTATGGGGGGAAACTCCTAATGATTACATTTTCAAATGTATGAGAATTTATGTAAGCCCAAGAATTACATTCGGAAACTTCTAATTACTTAATTAAGATTAAATAATATATAAATAAAGGATGAACAAATTTGACAACGATACTGCTATTCGAACACACAATGTCTTCACTATGTTCGTCAGCGTATATGAAAAATATGAAATGTAATTCTCGTAGCTTGTACATATAGTCAAACCAAAATCGTCCAAACAACATGCGTTTTTTCCTATTTACATAATTATTTTTTTAACTTATAATAAATTAATATTTACAAATATACACTTATAACTGCTATTCTCAAATTTACATATGTATTTATAATATTTTTCTCGCCTGTAATATTAATAAAAAATATTAATACAATTAATAAAAACATTTTATTCGGGAACGAGTTTGTGTTTAAACTATACTTGGAATGTAATCTAATGAAAAATGACGACTTACTACACCAAAAATGACGTCATTCGAGAGGGACGCCGGGAGTGGGTATCGTCGTTGTTTTTTTCGGTTAATTAAAATTTATGTTTTTATATTGCAACTTCAGATTAAATTGTTAACTTAAATGTTGTTATTGTTTGAAAAAACTATAAAACATAGAAAAAAAAGATTAACAACCATTCCACTCTAAATAATTTACGTGACTGAGATTACTCCAGTCAAGAAGGATTTTTCCTCTTTTGACCATGGGTTTATTTTTATGAAATTGTTGTGAAGTTGTCCAACAGTAAATAATAAATAAAGGAAGTCAAGTCGAGGATTGGTTTAACAAGTGTATTAACAAAGTAAGAAAGTGACTAGCACTTGGCTAGACAGTTACAAGACTGTGCTTTGTCTTCTGTGTCTCTGGTGACTCGCACTATTTATAGTGACAATCGGTGCAGTTTCTCCTGTGTAAGAATGGCCGGTGTAACAGAAATTAAAATCCAGCTCTTCCAAAAAGGGCACACTGGACTGGATACAAACATTAAAAAACGTTAATTCCTATTTTAGTCACGTGAAATACTACAGAAAATTAAACAAAAGTCAGTTTGATTCGGTTCAAATAGCTCAACCATTTCTGTAAATCACAAAGATTCGAGCCGATAATGGTCCCCTTTTTGCGTAATGACAGTTTAAATGTATCAAGTTCACTGACAGTTTGAGAAAACACTCATACCAGTACAAAATTATTTTCCAACGATAATTAAAATGCTTATAAATTCCTTTCAAATTTCTGAGGGTCACGAAGTAATTTATCCAATGTTTTTGTAAGCAGCTGAAATATTTTATTAAAATATGCTTGTAAGTTTAAAAAAAAAACGTTTTAACTTATTTATTCGTTAAAAAAATAAATATATTTTTGATTCAATTCGACGAAATATATTTGATTTCTTTCTTTTTTTTAATTTAAGATGTTTCACTTTACATTCATAAATGTACGTGTTACGTATCCTTACTTTCGTTTAGATTGTTTACAAAGATGGCGACTATAATTTTCGGCTTACAAAAACATCAAAAACTTTCAATCTTTTACTACATGACGATTTGCTAAGAATCAAATCTCTTAGCAAATCCCCATGTCAGTTTAAAGTTCGTTCTCTTCGACAATTTCAATGCTTTTTCGTGTCGTTTGTTTATAAAGATGGCGACTATAATTTTCGGCCTACAAAACTTCAAAAACTTTTAATCTTTTGAGAGTTTACATGCTTAAAATTCACTTACGAATTTATATTATGGGACTAATATTCTCATCTTACTATATGACACTCGACTCTATGTCAGTTTGGTTCAATTCAAATTCTGTAGAATATTGGTATACTTCCAGAATTTCGTCGGCAATATTCTGTACTGGATACGTCATTACTATGTTTAATTTGTTATAAATGTGAATCTATAATATATTTAAGTTAACCAATTTTGTATTATTATGAATGAAGATATTTGTGTTTATTTCAGAAATCTCCATAAAATGTATTAAACTAAGATTTAACGTTCAAAATCCTATTTAAACAAAATATTTAATCCCCCGGTGCAGTTTACCCCGTAAACACACCCGCATTCTACTTTTTGGGGGCGATTACCTTTAAACAGCGTAAAAAATATCCGCAAACAAGGAATTACAATGAAAAGTCGATCAGAAAAAAATATCGTAGCCATCTTTATAAACATTCCGAAATAGACTAGCTAAGAACGAATAATGACTCAAGTTCATATTTTTTTAGCTTAAAAATTGTTAAAATAAACCATTCCACTCTAAATAATTTACGTGACTGAGATAGGAATTAACCTATAAAAAGTGCCCCAGTCGATGCGGATTTCTCCTCTTTTGACAAAGGACAGGACTAATACTTTGATCCCAGTCTGAAAGCCAGGAATTACAATAATTGTTAGGTATTATTATAGCCTTATGTAAACGCCCCCCTCCCCCAGATAATGAGATTCTATGTTTTTTAGTCGATTACATGTAAGCAGCCTAAAAATGTTAGCGGTTAAAAGAAAGAAACCAAACAACAAAAAACAAAAAAAAACATTTTTTACTTTTAGAGTTGGGATCACTTTCGTATATAAATTTAACGTAAAATGATCACCAACTTTCGAACCAGATAGCGTTTTAAATTACATGTAAACACAGCATTTTTATCTTGGCCATTTTCGGAATTGTCAGAGATTAATTTTGCATTTATTTAGGTGTAACTAATTCTTTCTTCTGCTGACAATTACATGAAAACATGTTATATATAAAATAATTAGTTATTTTTTTAGTGTTTTTCTTATGAACCCATATCATAAATGAATAGGGGCAATGTCTCTATTCCCCACCCTTAACGTTCCGCCAGAAAAAAACTGCCCCCTCAAATCGCAATGCGTTTACCCATCTATTCAATTTGCAGGATCTCGCATGGCAGAATCCCTCTCCACATGAGTGTGCTAGCTTCTACGCTCCATATATTTTTAGTTTTCATAGGTTACTCCTAAATCAATGTGCGGGTATGTACTTATCTCCCTAAAAACAGTTATATGTCTTTAAAAACGCTACCTAATCTGGAAGTGGGTGATCATTACCACCCGGTAACCTGAGAGTTGGTGATTATATTACGCAAAATTTATATGCGAAAGTAATCCCAATTTAATGTCTAAAATATTGTTGTTTCTTTTTGTTTTATTTTATTTTTAACACCAGGCTGCTTACATGTAATTGCCTAAAAATGTAGAATGAGCCAAGTCTGCCACAAAGAAAGTGGAACCCCCTACTGAGGTAGAAAACTTCACACACCTGCCAGTACCCTATATCTCTATAAAGCCACCATTCATCTATGCATGGTGTATTGTTACCGCATATGGGCTGATGCATCAACCACTATATATATATAACTAGCTGGACCCGTCGCCCGGCGTTGCCCGGCGTTGCCCGGCGTTGCCCGGAAGAAATATAAAAGAATGAATTAAATTTTGTCAATAGCCGACAGTACGCAAACAGTTCACATCCAGCAATTGTAATGTCTGTTTTGAAATTGTGGAAGGGGGTAGGATGAAGATAAAGATGAAGGAAGGAAGAAATGAAAGAAGGAAGAAGACGCGCTTGTCGGAGTCTTCCTGCCCATCCCATAGTACCGGTATTTCCCAAGAATGTTTCTTCTTGATTAAACAATTGCTCTATCCATGATAAAGGGCACTTTTAAAATTTAAGAGACCTACAGAGCTCTATTCAAACTAATACCCCCGTTATCTTTGTATATAAGCACTACTGAAACACACAAATATAATTAAGGTGGCCTGCAGAGCACTAATAAACCATGTGTGGTCGAATAGAAATGATGATATTCACAATAGTTAAAGTACTGCGTATTACATTACTTTAATAGTTAAAGTACAACGTATTTCATTGATTTATTTTTAAATTACTACATAATGACGTTGAATTACAAACAACAAGGTCTATAGTCCTCCTTTTTTCTATATAAAAAGAGGTTATCTAAACGAAGCCTGTAAGCTGGCATGCGTGTTATGTTACGATCCACCAGAAGGCGACCAAATAAAAAGTCTACCAGTTACAGGTTTTGGTTTATTTCTATACGAAAAAATCGCTGTTGACTTTTCCAATTTTTTTATATTATTCGTGTGAAAGGTGTAGGATTTAGAAACTGTGAACTTTATGATACTATCGAGTATCTTGGCGTATATTGGCTTAATTCGGAAGTCGAGTCGCTGAAGAAATTGTCGCCGCTATGTTGAATGATGAAATACTGCAAGGAATTCTGTCCGTTAATTTTATTCTTTAAAACCGGAATGAGTATAAATGTATACGTACTAAGTAGAAATAACGTAATGCGACGTTCTCGAAACTCAGCGGAATTAGCCGGAGCGTCCATTAAATGTGTGCGTAATGTTTTTTATTATGTAGTAAATTAATAGCAGACAAATAGGAAATAATAACGGACACTTATTTGAAAAGTAGACGTTGTTTATTAGTTCCAGGTGTCGGTGGGTGAATATCAGTACTGAAGTTTTAGGGGGGGGAGAAGATTTTGCTACAACCTATATGGAGTATGTTTTGAAGAGTCTCAAAGATCGTGGGCCAAAAGTAATATTTAGTGTTAGCTAGAGAAAAATAATAACTAATTTACTAAAACACGCTCGAGGGAATGAGCGTAATATAATGGTGAGATTAGCAGCCTGTGATGCATGTGGTTATTTTCCTATTCTTCAAAAAGGTACAGGGGGAAAAATGGTCTTAACTTTCTATATTAGACGGGCACTTTTACTGTGGTTGTGTATGTGTCTATCTGTCTGTCCGTCAGTCAACATTTTTTCAATGAATATCTTAACTTTATTTTGATATGGAAAATATAGCTTTAATAGTAAATAATAAATTCCCAAGAAATTAATCGTACGCCATGACCGGAAATCGAAACAGAAATTTAGAGATCTTCAGTCTGACTTTCTAACTACTGAGCTATTTGCACTTTCTTATACATGCATCTTAAAATATTTGCTCAACAAAATAATTATAGCTTTGCGTGACGTCATAGATTAATGATTTACGTCATGTTTGAAAACATGAATTTAAACATAAGCCATGAAAAAAGATAGCAATAGCGTTTGAAATTATTTTAATAGTCGCAAACAATTTATTTAGCTTTAAAACTAAATATGTATTGTATTGTAGCTTTCTTTGAAATTATATTATTCTAGGCATGTAAACAGGAACACTTTCTAGCATACAGCGGTAGCCTAGCAAAAATGTATGACCGTAGGGGAGGGGGATATTTTGCCAGTCTTTATATTAATGGACGGCACATATCACATACACTTTTTATATAGGATCAAATTTTCTTCATGAATGGACTATTTTAGCTATCTACGGAATATCATAACTGACAACATCAAATACATCAATATAGCATAACATGATTACACTTGAATACAATATATTATACTCACGGAAAATTATAACTAGATAAACTGTTTCAATGCAGCTACAATACGCCAATATATGATTCCCTAATGAAATGATCGATTGATTTTGAGGATAAGTTTGGTTGTTTGTTGTTTTAGTTATATTTACGCTCCCATAAAGCATTCCATTCGAGGATATACTTTTTTTCATTATTTTGAAACACTTAGCATAGGAGTTCAGTAAAAGAGTTTGTTTAATCTTTTCGGACATAGCCGGGATACGGGTCCCGCTAGTATAAAAGTAAAGAGCAGACACCCATTAGGATATGTAAAATATTGAGTGACCTTTTGGCAAACAGAATATCGGATATTTTAGGGGCAGTCAAAATTTGATCAATGTACGTCTCTCTCCCTTTCTTATTAACTTTGATTTAACTATTTATAATTTTCTGTTTTTTTGTTTTGTTTCAAAGCTACTATTGTAACTTGATTTTATTTTTCTTCATCCAGGAATTACTGGCCAAACTGTAGAATTTAACGAAAAAGGTGACGGCCCTGGTCGCTATGATATATACCAATTTAAAAAAGTGAATGACGACGACTCCTACAAATACGTTCAAATCGGAGAATGGACAGGCAGGTACGACTATTGTTGTATGATTCATCAAGTTTATTTTCTTCAATTCAATTATGCTAACGGCGAAACAGAACGAGGTTCGCATGATACCGTATATGACATCACTCAAACAACTCACTTTGTCAGTCGTAAATGAATTATCTATTGTCAAAAGAACTTGATCCCAGATATCTAGAAAATGTGTGTTCTATTAAAAACTAAAGAAAAATGATTTATAAATGTATTTCTTACAAGAATAGATGTTTATGTATCTATATTTCTATTAAAAATATATAGAGCTAAGTATGTATAACCTATATGACTTTCACTGGTGCATATAATCTTTGTTGCAAATCTCATAATAATCGCATGAATAGTTTTGAAGTTATAATACATACGTACATGCACCCATACATACATACGTACACATCGTGGCTCAAAGATGATACCACATATAAGATACTCACATTCCATCGATATATTAACATTTGGAATTAAATATATCTAAACTATAACAGCATTTAGGCACTGTATTTTCGTGACACATAATTACCCAAAAATATTACACATTTTCTAAAAATGAGCCTTAAATATTTCCATAAGATTCACTTGAAATAAATATGAATTACATTCCTCATTTTCTAATACGTATGACATCGCGCTTCGCCCGATCTAAACTCATCTTCCCTTTCTCCATTTCGGTTGTGCCCCGATCCGACTTTCACATAATCTCTTTCGTGGAAGCAGACACTAAAGGTGGTTGCAGTGATTTTAAGTTGTTTAAAAGAAAACCAGAACGGCTATTATTGTCTATAGCGTTCCGTTCTTCAGGGATTCGATGTGAAAACTTTTTTTTCATGAACTAAACGGATGAAGGAATGAATACTTCTCTGTTTGTCATTACACGTCTCTGATGTGGTCGCATATGACCTGGGTCAGTAGGTATCGTCATTAATTAAAACACGTAAGTTTACCCAAAATAGATGTTGTTTATTTTATTTCATCTTATGTACAAGTTTTGGGCAAAGAGAGAAAGAGGGAAAGAAAAAGAAAGACACAGAAAGGCAGAGAAAGAAAGAGAAACAGAAAGAGATAGGACTATTTACTACTGGCTATGTTTGATACAATCTTTCGCATGTCTTGTTCTCTTCAATTCTAACGATGCATCTTCAAATTCCCAGCATGTTAATTGATCACGTGCTCAATAATGTTCGTGTCTTCCGCCGACCCTTATCATGCATGTCACTTTTGAACCGATTTTCAACGTCAGAAAGAAGAGTGGCTTGTTTTACGACCAGCAAAATTACAAGTCGCAACATTATCAAGATGCGTCCATTGAAGATATACATTTAGCTAAGAAGATGCTATTCAAACTTAAGTGTGACAGAAAGACGCACTGACCGACAAAATGCAATTTTACACTGAAAATATGATAGACCAACGGAGAGCTGGACTTAACAACAGGAAAGAACCGACACATCTAATGAACGGTTTACTCAACTTCAGCTCTTGTTCATTCAGTTTGTATGTTTAGAGATAATACTTAAGGAGGCAGACAGACCGACGCACGAGCACACATCAGAGAGAGTGTCTCAGATAGATGCGTTGAGACTCGACAAACAGGTAATATATATATTATTAAAGATACAGTGACACGTTGGGTCACAATCACGAGCACTATTTGATCCACTTTGATTTCATTCGAATATTCTTAAACTGTGACATATATTAAGAAAAAATCTGCTTGCATAGCAAAAATAAAAGTATCTTTGTTTCTATATTATTCATATATTAGAAGGAAAGACTCATATTATTTCGATATTTAATATGTAATACGTTTTTACGGTGTACACAAACTAACTATATCAATTATCTGAAAATAGAATCACTTTTTCTTTGAATACTCAAAGACAGAAATAATCGAGAGTGGTTGAATTAACACACAGTGAGGGAGGACGAAAGAAATACATATAAAGCTAAATGAGAGATAGTGACGTGTTCAGTTAATTACAATTTACGTCTAATTAAACGAATCAAAATTAAATATGTTTCAAACATAACTCAGTCGCAAAACTAAACAATATTTGAGCATGTATTCTGTGTTACTAATATATATGAAAACGTTGATGAACCAAGTTTTAGTGTAATAATAGATCATTACTGTCCCCTGCAAAACCTATTGTATTTAATAACCAAAGCTTTTGTTCTCATAGTTAATATCCCGGTTATTGCTTAAAATAACTAATTTAGAATTCATTTTTAGTAATATCCCACGAAGATTATTTGGCGGGTTTATGTTGTCTCTTATTTTTGCTTCGTGTATGTTTAAGCGTTGTTAATAATGGAAGAAAGCTTTTCTGAGATTAAAGAGTTCATATTTTGTGAAGAAATTATCTTCCTTCCATTACAAAAAAAAGCATTTTTAAAAAAATATATATTTATTCGTCATAACGCTTCCAGTTATTCGAAATAAATGCTGGCTCTCAACGGCGTTGCTCGAGAAGCAATGATACCCCTGTCTCGTAATGTGTCTTATATTTAAATAACTAAAATAAAGGAATATGCTGTATTTGTTGTTAATAAATGTGCGGCTTGAACTCAGACCACATAATATTAATGTAAGAAATCTTAATACATTAGTTCTAACAACAGTTGATTCCTAATAAAATGTGGTTCGAGAAAAGTTAACTTTAATATTAGCAGAGATTTTTGTGTTTTTAATTGGAATCAATAATTGTAAAACTGACAAACAAAGAAAAACATGTTCTTCTTATACGTGTAGATTGTTTACTTAAAATGATTTTCGCCAACATTCTCATGTACGGTGTGCGCATACATATTTAACTATGATTTATATTTATCGTGAAATAAACAAAGTTTTAAGATTGTGTTCATTATTATTTATAGATATATTGTGATATTTATTGACAATACTTTAAATACGTTTACAATCCAAAATAGCTAGGTTTTGCGTTCGTTGTATCTCGTAATCTCAACTCAATCGAATTGCACCATGACATATTAATAGTTCCTTTATTGCCAGAAAAACGTGTATAGACGATGCGTAATACGTCGATATCAAGTATAGGTCATATTGCAAACTTCATAGGATTTATTAGAAGGCTTAGTTGAGGCGAAATGGAATTGTACAAAATTATCGACAGAAATTTCTTTTATTTTTTACTTTTGGATTTGGTGCAGACCTCTCCGTCAAATTGGCCGCGTGCTCAAAATCTCCGTTTTGCGTAAAAGCCTGGGGACTTACGAATGTGGTTTGCAAACACAACGGCACAGTTTTTGAACATTTGATGGGAAGTCTGTTAAATTTTACTTTATCTTCAAAAAACGCCATGAAAGTTTCCGAAACATCAGAATCATTAGCAGCATAAGCTATAATTCCCGTTAGTTGACATCGGGCTTCCTCATGAAGTTAACCTGGATTGTTGGTCTGCATAAAGTATTCTTAGTTGGTAGCAGCTATTCATTAACCTTCAACATTTGCGGGGTTTTATTCATGACACCGAGAGCATCAAGACTCAGCCGTTCCATCCGAAGTCGGAAAAGGTTTGTTTCATAACATACAAAGGAATAGCACATACGCTACGTTGTCATTCCCATTTCATTGCTTTTCGCTTCCGCGCATGACACGTACTTGCTTGCTACACGCAGAGGCAGAAGCAAGCTGAGGACGACAGATCTTGATGCTAACTTCTCCTGTATTTTTTACCAGAGCCCTGTTATTGGGGGAACTCTGCCACGACCACCTTACGACTCTCGCTATTAGGGTTATGAGGAAAAGTCAGACTTTAAAGGAGGGAGCATTGCTTGAAATGTATTCTGACAACTTCTGCTATGTTTACGGACGAAGCGGTGTAAAGTCTATCGTTAGCAGCAACATTTCCAGTAAAACATTTTCGCCCATCTGAATAAATGAAGAATTTGTCGGTGGCACACTACATCTCGTTTCCGTGGAATCGTGAATATGCTTATCTTTAAATTCTCTTTCACAATTCTCGTTCGTATTGATGAATTACGATTCGCTCTCACCTTAACGATGTTAATGATTCTTCTCGTATGAACTCAACGGCATCTGCATAAACTTGCATTTGCTGATTCCTTTTGAACCATGTTAAACAATTTTTCTACGAACATGCAGGTGTTTCCACATCTCTAAATGCTTCATCCCAGCTATTTTCAGTGCTATAAATTAATAATCATTTCTTTCGGTTGCAACAAACAAAATAATGTTGAAAAACATTACTCAAAATATCAAAATATATCTACAAAAATATATGTTTCAATTAATGTTTGAATAAATTTGTATGTTTGAAAAATGGATAAATATTTCGCTGTATTCGATAAAATTCCCAGAGAATTCGAAGCAAACACGTGACAACATTGACACAGACAATGAAAATCAGCGGAAAATTTTCTCCGAAAGAACAACCGAAAATGATTTCCTTCAAAGCGTACTTGCCTTTCGATTAATGCGATGAGTGCATAGAAGAAGAATCTGAAAAGAATCCGTTCCAAATCTTCAAAGAAGATAATCTACATACATTTCACAAGCTTGCTACCTTCCGGGAAAGAATATATTTTCTATTTTGTTTTGAATTCTTAACTTAGTAGCACGATATACGACATATGAGGTTTCCTAGCATTTGCCAAACACACAGGTCAGATAGTTTACATGGGAAGAGATAACCGGACTGTACTTGTTCTGCCATCGCTGATGCGTCACCCTTTCACACAACTCATTTCAGCTTGGTGAGCTTGTCAGATCCCACATTCCCTCTTCCCGTGCTCTCTCTGATTGTTTTTCTCTATCATACTATGTGTGTGGTCCCACCCCCAATGCTCACAAGAGATCCCATTCTCCAAATGTTTTTTGTGTTTATGCTTAAAACTTACTATGAAACATGGGATCATCATACACAATCTGCTTCTGTATACAATCCTCAAAATCCACGGCGTCTTCAGACAAATTAAAGCGGCCATACATGAACATAAAATGCTCTCAGTGAGGTCTTCCGCGCCAGGATTAGCTACTGCCAGCGAATATTAAAGATGTGTCACAGATTATAAGTGATAAAAGAAAGATAATACCTGTTCCGTATCTCCAAAGAACGAGACCATGGAAACATAAATACACGCAAACATAGACATATACATGATGAATTGAATATAGATAATTGGAATGCCTACGAAACAGGATCGAATTGGAATACCTAGTAGACACTATCATTGAGTCTCTAAGGTCGCTCTGTACAGAAGTTTATCAAGACAATCTGTCATGGGGATACTTCCGCTTACAAGAAAACCCTGACCAAATATTCCAAATAACATAGTATTCGAAGCCTAAATAATATCATTAAAGTATGGTTCACACTCACTTATACGAGAAATGGAACACCTCCACCAAGTGATGTTGCCTTTAGTTACAGAACTAAGCTTGATACTCCACTAGGCCATATAAATTATTGTTCTGGAATCCGGTAAGACCAAGACACCACGAGAAATGGAAAACTATAACATATGTAACTGATCAATTAAGGATGATAAAATTAATTTTCTTCACTATTTTACTAACTCAAATTTGAGAGGTAAAGGAAGACCTTAATGGAACACTCGGATATCTACGTATATAATATAGAAATAAATGTTATCCCCATAAAAAGGCCCTTGATTTATGAGAACTTCTATGGAAGTAAAATGAAAAGAAAATGATGATTTCTGTCTTATCAAGTCGAATTAGTTGTTATCAACTTGGAAGTGAGTTCGGTCTGTAGCCAAATTTAAGGTGTTCATATCTTGAAGCGTATTCTACATATGATATTCACTGTGGCAGAATTGATTTGATTAACTTCCTTGTAAAACTAATTCTGAGTGATTTTAAAGCGTAGCGAGTGGTCTCTCTCTCACACACACACGTACACAGACACATATATATGTACACACACATACACACACACACATTATATATATATATATATATATATATATATATATATATATATATATATATATATATATATATTTGTGCGTATTCTATAAAGCGCTTAATATTTTTAAATTGTGACATTGCAAATATAGAGAAAGATTATAAAAATAACATCATATAAAAATAAATATATTTTCTCATCTGTTGTTTTTTGTGTATCATTTACGGACGTTTCATAGAATATGTCTAACGACATTGTATTTCAAATTATGTACCACAGTTGATGCTAGTCACTGTGATTTTTGGTGTGGAATATCTTCCACTGGTATCACTTCATTTACCTGTTCAAAAATGTCCAATACTAAAATAAACTGTTACTGATTGTACTAACCTTTTAACTAAAGTTTTAATTAACATGAAAACTAGTATTTGCATTTTTTTTGTTGATTTGTTGTTTTTTATTTGTTGTATAGTTTACAGGACAGCAGCACTATCAGACTATTTAATGACCGAACAAAATATATATTGCAAACAATTCATTGTAAGCGATTAGTTGAATGTAAGTTGCTATTTTAACTTGGTAATTAATTGCGACTACCTCACTTTTCTAACAAATAGTATTAGTGTGTAATTAAGAACAAATAAGGAAACTAAACTCACAAAAATTAAAATAATTTCGCAATTATCAAAATAAGTTGGTATCATTACCTTTACATAGTTTACCGGCGTAAAGGGTTTTATTTACTCCTCCCCAGGAGTTAGGCACAAGGCCAGTTTTATCTTACTCCCACAAGTAAGATGTGACCCAAGATCGGGTCGAGAAAGTGGGGTTTGAAAAGCCAGCGCTCGAGAGGTGAGCACTCTGGCCATTTAAAAATTGCCTGGTCAGCCCCGTCGGCATTCCCCGGTAGGGGCGCCTCAGACAGTAAGCAATAAGATTACTCCTCCCCAAAGAGGGGAGGCAAAGCCTGGGAGGGTGAACCTCCTAGAACTGCACAGGGCAGGCGTGCAGTATCCATCGGAACAGATACTACACTTTGATCTTAGCCAAAAGGCCAAGAAGCCCAATTTAAAACATTTAAAGTGATTAATGGGTCACACTTATTTAATATATCGCCAATACTGGAAAAGACGATTATAGTTTTTATAATAAAGTAATATACCTTGAGGTAAATTACAAATTAAAGTTTTAAAATAGCACTAGGATAAACTCGATGAATACTGGCAAAAAAATTAGAATATATATAGAGTCTGGTAAGTTTTTAATAAAGCTTAGTTGGTGTACTCCTATTATATATTCAATAAGATTATAGGCAGGGATGTAGATAGGGGTATATGAAAACATTTCTATGTATCAATATAATTAAACGTAGTAAATGAATTATTGATAAAAATACGAGATGCCTAACGATACATAATAAACCAATAAATAACTAAATTCGATAAGCATACGACATTCCATAGCCCACGTTTACATTTTTGTTGACGATATATTATTTATTCTAATTATTATATTTTCTTTCACTTCCTCAGTCTCTCCTCTTGTTCTTTCTCTGTCTGTTTTCAGCCTGAAACTGTTCGATCACCTGATCACGTGGCGCAACGGCTCTGACGTTACACCGACTTCCATCTGCTCGAAACCCTGCGAGTTTGGCTACGCCAAGAGCAGCGGAAGTGACGTCTGTTGCTGGATGTGTATCAAATGCAGCGAATACCAAATCTTGGAGACGATATCCAAATGCAAGGACTGCCCGCTAGGTTTTCGCCCAAACACCAATAAGACAGCATGCGTTCCCCTGCCGGTGCTCTACCTTGAGTGGACCACCTTATGGGCGATCCTGCCTAT
>OY744529.1:2232500-2365000 GCA_963556195.1 Sepiola atlantica
TGCACCCCATAGACTGGTATTGTCTTGGCCTTCGGGGCTTGATTAACGCCGGTCAATGGGTCTGTCCTGTGCAGTTCTAGGAGGTCCACCCTCTCAGGCTTTGCCTCCCCATTTTGGGGAGGAGTAAGTTTATTGCTTACTGCCTCAGGCGCCCCTACCGGGGAATGCCGACGGGGCTGCCCAGGCAATTTTTAATGGCCAGTATGCTCACCTTCTCGAGTACTGGCTTTTTAAGTCTCACTCTCCCGACCCGACCTTGGGTCACATCTTACCTTGTGGGAGTAAGATAAAACTGGCCTTGTGCCTAACCTCCTGGAGAGGAGGTGAATAAGTATATACATTATGGATAATACTATAATGTTAGGTGATCGAAAATGAAGCTGTAATAAATGTTTTAGCCTAGCGGGACATATTTTCTACATCTCTTTAAACAGCCGGTTACAATATATAGAACTAATTTATAACTGTATAGTATTGTCTATAAAAAATATTGTATGCTTTTACAAACGTAATTGAGTTATGTTTGTGAATTCTGATTAAAACGCATAGCAATATATATATATATATATATATATATATATATATATATATATATATATATATATATATATATAAAGTATATAAATATATATTTCACATTAATTTCTTTAACGTATTAATGAATTCATAAATTTATTTTGCGTTTATCTACCAATTCTACGAATATGCAGCTTCAGAATGTTTTTTGGGAGCGCGAAAATAAAACATTATATATATATATATATATATATATATATATATATATATATATATATATATATATATACACGTTTCTTTTTTTAATTTGTTAAATTTTATATATTAATTGTAATTAAGCTATAATTTTTGTTTCGGAATCATTGTTTAAATGAATATTTTCTGTCCAGATATGTAAAGGAAAATTACTTTGGACGCCTATTTTATACAATACGAAAATAAAAAATAGAGGAAGTAAGAGTGAGAGAGAGAGGGAAATGTTCCTATAATTACCCCAAGGATAAAAGATAGATACATATGGTCGGTCTGTAATGTGGGGGAATCCAGCTACACCTGGATTGGGACAAAAATCAATATTACTTTTATTTTAATCCGAATCCGATGGTCTGGCAGTCATTTACTTTGGACTTTCTGCAAATCTGTCGGTAGTCACATTAATATTGTATCATTACATACCGGTCAATAAAGCGTAAACCCAGGTAGTAGGGAAGTCATGGTTTACATCGGAATACAATAACATCAGGTCAATGATGTCTCTATGTTTCATTTATCATAATCAATATGTAACATATTTGTCTTTTAAAAATATGTTCATAAATGAGGGAAATTTTTAAGTGAATTTATGTCGTGAACTGATGTTTATTTGTAAGTATCCTTTTTAGTTTATAATATATATATATATATATATATATATATATATATATATATATATATATATATATATCATTTGGACTTCAGTTCTGAATCTCATAATTATCACAAATGTTTTCGGTAAAAAATGATTTTTTTTCAAATGATTGCGGGCAGACAAATTGAAAACCAATTAAACAAATCCGTAAAACGAATTAATATAAGACATAAATTGAAATAAAAGAAATGTTGTCAAAGTAAACAAATAAAAAATGAAAAGCGCGAAATATTTAATAAGTATTTTTCCCTTCCTACATGCTCTTCGTGGCCTGGATCTTGCAGTAATTAGTTTACTGGCTTTAGCAAACTGATTGGCTCAAATGTAAACTTTAAAAAAATAAAGTAATTTAGATTTTAAAAAAAAACGTCTTTTGAAACATGATAATTATACTACACTTGTAAAGGTTTCGTTCACGGGTCAAAACAATGTAAAAAGAATGTTAATTAACCAGTGGCTGTCACTACTGAATTCACCAGTATCAAAACCTTAGATAATCGAGTTTTTAAAAGTCAAACCTTTTTAAATATCGTCTCTCCCTGCTTGTGTGATTATAAAATCTCAATGAAGCCTAAAATTGTTTGTGAATTATCCATCCCAAATGGAATTAATCAAAATAGAAACCTCAAAACAATTTTAATCTAGTCCAAATACGGATGAGGACTATAAATAAATGATTAAAATTACGAAGGACGAAAAGCGCCACAAAATGTGTCCGATTATTTAATTGCAATTAAGCTAAAATATTTGTTCACAGCGAGTATCCGCATCTTTGTTGATCATGATGTTTTGGCTCTTGTATTTCCCAGCATTTCTTAGATGTGTGTATAATTCAGTAAAATACGAGAAAGCACGATCTAACTTAGTTTACAATAACAGATAGAAACAACGTGTATGACTATATGTAGTATATTTATATAATTATAGAGTTCCCATTCAAGGGAGACAATCTCAAAAACTCAGATGAAACTCATTGCATTATTTATTACAACTTTAAAGCATCGAACCCATTAACATTTTTTATAATTTTATTCTTTGTAAATATGTTAGTAAATGTGATCCTGCGTATGTATCAGTTTATGTGTATGCGTGAGTGTACGAATATGTGTATGAATTTATGTACTTGCATGAGTTTTTTCTATTGGCCTTAATTGATTTTTAGTAAATTTATCTACTCCAGTTCTCTTTACCTATTTCCTTCTTTCTCTTTATATGTGTCTCTCTCTTACTTTCCCTTATTCTTTTATTTTTGCCTTTTCTTTTTTGTTATTGATTCACTTTCTTTTTTGTTGTTTCTTTCACTTTTCTTTCATTTGAAAACGACAAACGATTAGTTTTTCCCTTTCTATGTCTCCCCATATCCCCCTCTCTCTCTCTCTCTTTCTTGTTTTTTGTTTACTTTTTTAATTACAATTTAGATTTTTTTCTTTTACTTTAAGGAAGCATACGGCACCAGTTTTCTTCTTGTATTATGTTATGTCTCTCTCTCTCTTTCTCTCTCTCTCTCTTTCTCAAGTTCTCCAGTCTTCTCCTTACGTTTTATATTTCTCTTTCGTTGTCACTTTATTTATTTCTGTTTTTTACTGTTCTCTTGGTTTTTCATTTACTTTTTGTCATTTCTTCTTACATTCTTATTTGTTCCAAGATACTAGTTTTCTCTCTTTCTGTCTCTCTTTTCTCCTTTTCTATTTCCTTTTTTTTCATCTTTCTCTTTCCTTATCGTCATGCTTCCGCTCATATTTGACATTTTCTGTTGATGCCCTTTGCTGGCATTTAAAAAGAGAACACACACACCAGATGTATTGGACGTATTTCTCATTCTTCCTTTCATTTTATATTCGTCTTTTACGTTCTATCGTCCCTTTTCCTGTCATGTTCGTTATTCTTCTCTTTCTTGTTTGTTGTTTGTTTGTATTGTTCGCTTCATTCTGTCTTGCTCTAGTCTCTTGCATTGTTTCTTTCCTTTTTATTATTATCCCAATAAACAAGACGATACCATTTCCTTCGGCATTACTTTCTTACTTTCTATAATTTTTCTAGTCCTATCCGTTTTTCCTCTTACATTCGATCTTATTTCTTACCATTTCAGAAAAGATGGCGATAGTATTAGTGACGTGCACAATTATTGCTTTTCTACACCCTTGTTAACAGCAAGGATAATAATGCAACACTATATAAAGACTATAGTGACACGTCCTTGGATGTTGATAAAAACTTCCAATAATCTCCTAAAAACATAGCAAACTCGACATACATTTAACGAATTCTGGAGAACGTATCAGCCGAGATGCTGTGAGCATTGCTGTGAAGATGGGGATACTCGTTTGAATTCTTTTGTTTAGAACTTCAGACAAAGTAAATTTTTGTGAAGTTTAGCTTTCGTTAACCTTCATTTTAGCGATGCGCATTGTTTGAGGAAGATTCATGAAAATATTTTAAAACGAGCTTAATGAAACGACACTATGAACATTTGAAAGGAATTGTTTAACTTGTGCTTGCGGACGCCGTGATTGGATCGTCATTAATGGCATGTCGAAGAAGGGGTAGACTCTGAAAAAAAAAACTTGCTTTGACAAAAAAAGAGCAATGATAAACCTGTTGAATCGATCTTTTTAATCCACCCGTTTATGGCTGAATGAGAACAACTAATTCCATGGAAGAAAAAACTTGCTTTTGAAAAGGAGCAAAGAATGGACAATAAGAGTTTTTATTGAAAACATAGTTAAATATTTTGTAAAAGAACCTACATCTAATAAAAGAAATGAATAAACTTGTATTTGACGAAATCTCTGCAAATGAAGCAATTTGCTATTTACATTATTTGAAAGTTTCGGACAGTTGTCCTGCTCTTAGTCATAGTTACTTTCACATTATTCCGGCCATTGTAATCTCCGGCCTACATAAAGTGTCTTTCGTGGTAGTCGATAAATTTATAGGAAATTAATTTTAGTCTTAAATTCTCAGAAGATTCACGACTACAACAACAAAAACACCTGACAAAAAGTTCAAGAGCAGACTGGTGAAAACTTTGTGAATACATGAGAACAAATTGAGATGCGACAACAATACGAAACATGTAAATACTGTAAATCAAGTTGTACTTTATTTTTATTGGTTGTTTTATTATTATTATTATTATTATTATTATTATTATTATTATTATTATTATTATTATTATTATTATTATTATTATTATTATTATTATTATTATTATTATTATTATCAATCTGTGTTCTGAATAAAGTGTTCTGATTTACAAATTAGTTTCTGGATTGAACATATGAGCATAAGTAAATAAAAGTCAAGGTATGGGTTCGAGTCCAACCAATGAGTTTTTGATTTTATTTATTTATTCATTCATATTTTAATGTGCAATGTCGATGTATGTACTGTTTGACTTCTTACGAAATAAGTATGATCATAATAAAGTATTAATGAAAGCATTATGGTGTTTGTTTGTTTTTATAAATGTATTTAATTATATACTAGCGGCGCCTGTGTCCTGCCGTTGCCCGGTAAACTTTTATTTAAATCATTATTTTACTTTCTATGAAGAAACTAATTTTAAGCATTTTTCTTGTTTTTATAGTGATAAGCAGTAATTTATTTCTGTGGGAAGTTTAATTAAGATGTAATCCAATGGTATCTCCTAAATATATTCTAAACAAATAATGGATGAACTTAATGCAAAACTTTGAAATAAACAATCAAAAAGGAATAACACTGATGATTCGGATATTTAGGGATATTCATTTACAATCAAATGATGTACTTCCATGATTGTTGAATGTGTTCGCAATGTTGATGGCAGCAAGACAAGTGATGCACTATTTCCATTATTTTCCGTTGGAGGTCTTTATTAAGGTTTTGTGTCGGTGTATGTGCTGAGAGAAAAAGTACCCATGAAAGAGGGGTGAGAAGTACTTTCACTTTCTTTCTTCATGAAAAAACCGATTCAACTATTGATCAGGATCAAGTATAGAATGGTAAGAAATTGATCTAACGTATTTTTCGTTGTAACAACATAGTATATGCTGTAGCAGACTAACCAAAAATATTTTTTTTAAGAGCATGTATAGGCCAACCCTGTAAAAATATGTTATTGCTCTTCAAGAAGACTTTATATCATTTTTCTTACAATATTTTAAGTTCGGTGTAAAAAGTAAAAGTAAGGCGGCCTCCAAAGCGCTTCTAAAACATCCTTACCGAGGAAAGCAGACTTGGTAAAACCACGTGAAAATATAGTATAGCTGTTAAAACCGACTGTGTTATAATAATTTCAGTAGGGTGTCTAAGACTAAAAGTTAAGAAAGCTACCAGAACGCTGCCAAACTTATCCTTTTCTAGATAAATTATGGTGTGAGCACACTCCATGAAGATACGCTTTTGCTATTAAAAGTGACTTTGTATAATTTTATTATATTATCTTATAATTATTCATCTAAGCTAACAAATATACAACTAAACCATCATTTCCTGCGAAAACAGTTTGGACCGAATACGCATTTAAAATGTGTGATGTTGCTCCTTAAATTGTCTGTGTATATACATTGTTACAACAATATTATAAGTACGATAACACAATATAAAAAGAGACTCTATATAGTTTTTTATCGTATAATATTTTAATTACAGTTAGAAAAAATAAAAGTAAGGATACTTTTGAAATCATTCTTTCCGGAGAAAGCAGGTCGAAACCCATCCTGTGAAACTATTTTGTTACTATGAAAACCCACTGCTTATAATTTCTTATACAATATTTTTAATAAGTTTACAAATTTAAATCTAAGGAGGTTTTCAGAGCCCTGCCAGAACTATGCCTTCCGGGTAACCCTGTGATAATGTATTGTTGCTGTTAAAAGTAACTTTAATAGTTTAACAGTATTTAAAGTATGGTGACACAAACTAAAACTATAGAGGCTTCTCTAAACTTTCCCAGACTATATTTTCTGAGAAGAGCGCTGCCGCAAACATTTTTTGTAGGAGTAAGTTAGATTGGGTCCATGCACTAAAATGATTTTATTGTTGTAAATAAGCCTGTATACACTGTTTTTCCTACAATATTTGAAGTACGGTGACACAAAATTTTTGCTAAAACCAGTCATAAGCTAAGTGGCCTAATTTTAGAAACAGTAACTACATAAATGGCCCTCCATATAATTTTCAACTAGTGTAGCGAATATTATGTCTCAACGTAGCGTAAGAATTTGAAAAGACCTCTTTCTAAAAGAAAGTTTTCCAATAAGAAATAAGAAATGAAAGAAATTGCAACCAATGTTTAAAAAATCATGTCTCAACGTTTACTTTTTTTATTAATGGTGTAAGCATTTAACAGAATCCCCCGTAGACAATTGGAAATAGCAGTCTTTTTGTGTTTTTTTTTATTAATGATGTAAGCATTTAACAGAATCCTCCGTAGACAATTGGAAATAGTAGCCTTTTTGTGTTTTTTTTATTAATGATGTAAGCATTTAACAGAATCCCCCGTAGACAATTTGAAATAGTAGTCTTTTTGTGTGTTTTTTATTAATGATGTAAGCATTTAACAGAATCCTCCGTAGACAATTGGAAATAGCAGTCTTTTTGTGTGTTTTTTATTAATGATGTAAGCATTTAACAGAATCCCCCGTAGACAATTGGAAATAGCAGTCTTTTTGTGTTTGTTTTATTGATGATGTAAGCATTTAACAGAATCCCCCGTAGACAATTGGAAATAGCAGTCTTTTTGTGTGTGTTTTTTATTAAGAACGTAAGCATCTAAAGTTGTAAAGATCAATAATGAAGATTGGCACCATGGTATGGCAGTTCTGAGCTACAACAACTATTAACAAAGCGAAATACACGTTTTTATTGCAATTAACCTGGGCAAAGTGACAAAAGAAAAATTGACTCGTACGAATATAATATTGTTTCATAAGATGAAATCCTATAAATGGCACACTCCGAAAATCAGAAAAGATAATCCAGATTATCCGAGTTTGCCGAACAATTTTGCGCCACTTTAATGCCACGTTACAAAAATTAAAATAAAGATTTAACCTTATGTTTTAAATACTTATTCTAATTTTGATCCAAATCCATTAAATTAATTTGATTGTAGAAAATGTCTAAAATATAAAATTTAAGTTTAAGAGAAGAAGCAATTGAAATTCAGGGAATCTTGCTAATTACTATGAATCAAATTAAATGCTAATCGGAAATATTTGAATTTTAATAAAATAGGGTTTTGCCGATATGCACCATAAATCATTTTATTCTATTGCAATGAAAATGAAATTTGAGGAATATTTATTAATTTTTGTCTAATAACACCTATTGTTGAAATTTCGCAAAAATCGGAGGTATTTAAATTTTCACGAAGGGCTTCAACCGGCTGTTTTTGCCCCATTGCATGAAACTAAATCAAATAAAATATACCCCTATTACCCACCCGAATGCCTAGCATCTGGTTCGAAAATTGATAATGATCAGTTAATTAGTTTTTGAGTGAAATATAGAAATATGACATCTCCTATATAAAGGGCACTTGTCTGTATGTTTGTTTGTCTGTTTGTTTGTCTGTTTGTCTGTATGTCCAGCTACTCCTCAAAAACTACTCGGCAAACTGTCAACAAGTCGAAATCTTTAGGACCGGACAACACCTGGGAGCATAATACCTCAAAATTTAAAAAAAAAAATGTCCCTGGGGGTCAACGGGGCCAGTTTTCGGGGGCGGGTCTGGTTTTTTGAAACGTTTTCAATGTTATTTACTGGTGATTTTGAAATCAGCCAATGTATTCATGTAACAACTTGATAAAATGCACTGTCCGGTTGTATCAAGTCATCCCATAACTTCTGTCCGGATCTATCAATAACAGTGAAACAAGGGTTGCTCAATCACATCCGCACCTAGCAACCTAAACTTCTATCTTTTAAAATAAAAATAGTTCTTTGGGGGAGGGGGGGAGAATGTTTGGGACGCGGGTGGGGTGGCGGGAATTTTTATTTGGGGGGGGGAGAATTTTTGGGGGCGGGTGGTGGGGTGGGGGGAATTATCAACATCTTCATTCTGCGGGGGTGCTTATACAATATAGGACCCGGAGGCTTCTGAAGTATATTGACCTGGGCTGGGGGTTCTTCTGCAGTATAGGCACCAGGGGGGGACGCTTCTACAGTATAGGACTCAAGGGCTTCTGCAGTATAGGAATCAGGGGTCCGTCTACAGTGCAGGGCCCAGCACCGGGGGTGCGTATACAATATAGGACCCGGGTGCTTCTGCAGAATAGGGACCATGGGTTCTTATGCAGTATAGGGACCAGGGGTACTTCTACAGTATAGGGACCAGCACCGGGGGTGCTTCTACAATATAGGACCGAATGCTTCTACAGAATAGGGACCATGGGTGCTTATGCAGTATAGGCACCGGGGGTGCTTCTACAGTATAGGATCCAGAGGCTTTTGCAGTACAGGCACGGGGGTGCTTCTGCAGTATAGCCACCGGGGCGCTTCTACCGTATAGGACCCAGCACCGGGGTGCTTTTACAGTATAGGACCCAGTACCGGGGGGGATTCGTCAATTTAGGACCCAGAGGCTTCGGCGTTGTCCGGGAGAAAAGTGCTCAATATCCTATTTTGCTTGCGGAGAGGAGGAGGAGGAGGGAGAGCCCCGGGCAACGCCGGGTACCCCTGCTAGTAATATATAAAACATAGAAATACATGAACATATACACATACCTGACTTTACATAAATATATACGGTGATTGCCACTTCTTTACAGAAGAAGACCAGTCCTACAAGATGTCTACGTCCAGCTATATTAAACACCTGATTGATACTAGCGTAGTTGTCTCCTGTCATGATATCTCATGTCTCCTGCAATGATATCTCACGTAGCTCAGTAAACCATCCCTTGATAGACAGGCTCTGCCACATGAACCACACACATGTGTCTGGGACTTTCCGAACTGTTTGTTTCCGTCAAGTAAGTTTCAAAATGGAGTACTCTATTCACTTTACCTGAAATCTCCACAGTCATCATTGATTCACTTGTGCCAGGCCGATCGCTGTAACGCCACACTCCCCAATTTCTTCACGTTCTTGCCTGGGGTGTTCAGGATTTTTTTACTACATAATTAAATGTCTCTTCGGATTGCGTTTAGGACATTTGCCATGCGACAGTTCTCTATTTACCAATTATTTGGGGAGCTTATGATTTTCTATCCTAACCAGGTGCCCCTCCCAGCGCATGTGACTACGTATAACACGCACTTCTATGCTGGATACTCCAGTCTGTTCCGATGGATACTGCACGCCTGTCCTGTGCAGTTCTAGGAGGTCCACCCTCCCAGGCTTTGCCTCCCCTCTTTGGGGAGGAGTAAGTTTATTGCTTGCTGTCTGAGGCGCCCCTACCGGGGAATGCCGACGGGGCTGCCCAGGCAATTTTTAAATGGCCAGAGTGCTCACCTCTCGAGCGCTGGCTTTTCAAACCCCACTTTCTCGACCCGATCTTGGGTCACATCTTACTTGTGGGAGTAAGATAAAACTGGCCTTGTGCCTAACTCCTGGGGAGGAGTAAATCAATACTCCAGTTTTCTGCAGACTAATGGTGTCTTAGGAAAACGATTGCCAGTTGATATTTAGACTTCTCTGAGACATGTTTGGTGAAATCTATCCAGGATCTTGATGTATCGACGGAACGTGGTTCATGTCTGCGAGGAATACAGGAGAACAGACACACATACGACCGGTACACATTAAGCTTCTTTTTTTAGGGTAATAGCTTTGTCTGAGCACACATGAATTTTATTTTTCTCGGGATTGATTGTAAGTTTACATATGGTGCACTCTCGCGAGAAGAAGTCCATTATAATATAGACATCCTTCTTAGTGTTGTCAACGAACACCGTATCATCGGTATACCGGAGATCCCGTACGGGTCTTTTGAAGGTTTTTGACTTTGCAATAATCGCACTCGCTTTAAAATCCTACCGATTGTTCGGAAACGTATGTGAACACTGACGCTACGATCTTAAAAGGCGTAGGAAAGGGTAATTAAAAAATATATGAAACGTCGATGTAAGAATGGCACCCTGTTTTACACGGTTATCAATAATTTTTTTTCAAAAAGTGCACCACGAAAGTGCAGGCCTGCCTTCATATCCTGGTAAAGCATTTTGACGAATCCTTGTTGGCATCAGTTTTTATCAAGGATTGCCAATAATGCTGCTCTCTATACAGTGCCGAAAGCTTTTGTTAGGTCAACAAAACCTGATAGAGTGATACAAGTTGTTCGATGCACTTTTCCTGAAATTGTCGGGTAGAAAAGATCATATCAATTCTATCACGCCTTGATCTAAAGTAGCTATTGCATTCTCATGAAAATAAGAAAACACACACATAGTAAGCCGGTTAAGCAAACGCTTTGAAAAGTCTTTACATACAACTTCAAGATGGATTATACCTCGATGATTCCCACATGTCGATCGAGTTATTTTCCCCTTGTATAATGAGAGAAGAGTTTTGTCTATCTAAACCTGAAGTACAATGGCAACTACTTATACGTCAGATATCAGACAGTAGACTTCTGCAGTAATCTTATCATCCCAAAACGAATACTTTCAATAAAGATGCTATCAAAGTAAGATGCCTTTCCAATATTAATAACCTTGATTGTATTCTCGGAGATAATGGGGTGGTCTATTATCACATGGGTGTCAGCTTTCTGTTGCAAACTATTGATGCGCTCTTACTGAACCATTGACGGATTGTAGAATAGCCACGTGACATGCTAAGTCCATCGTATCATAATATCCTCGGGAAATGTGTGGAGGAGAGATCCGTCTATGGACCTGAGTAGTATCATAAACAAGGATTGAGGCGTGAACACCTGCCTAGTCACATGGTACATAGTTATGACTTTCTTACTTTTATTGGCCTTCATAAATATCCAGCAATGATTGGTTATTTCTTTTACGTATACTGCTCTGGATTGCCGACTTTGCATTCTTGAAATCTTGCTGTAGAGAGTCACGCCGGTTTTGTAGATCCCAGTCCTGAACAGGTTCGACGCACCATGAAACTCTAAATTCTGAAACGCGTCTGGAAGATCGACACGTATATTATTGTAGCCTAGAAACATCAACGCACTTATGAACTTTTACTCTTTGAGAGCGAACCTCACGCATGATATGACGCTTCAGTTTATCCTGAACAACCTTGTAGTCTGAACCACATTCAGCAACCGCATAATCCATACAGTGCACACATCTTTAAATTCTTGCTTACAGGTTATAATAAAATCAAGAGTGTGCCCATGCTGTTACCGTGTGTAGATCCAACTTGTCTTATGGGTATCATTCTGATGCGATACGGTGTTGCAAATAGCGAAACTAAATTCAGCACAGAGATGGAGGTGTGGCCCATTGCAATTCAGGTTTCCACTCCATATTTACCTAATACTGTACACGGTTCATGATTTTTCCCCCAAGGAGGTTCTCAATATACCGTGTAAGACCTCATTTTACACCATTATCAATAGCTATTAGTAGTGTTAGCTATTTATTAGCGCTACATTTTTAAGAAGACCAAAATCGAGGACTACACCTCCGTTCCGCATAGCTGACTTTATCTGAAATTGATTCGGCAAATAATCGGCACCACGCTACGCGTACCATCTCTAACATCCCGCTTTCACGTCACAACATAGTCAATTATATACAATGTCTGAGGCCGGGATACACCGAGATGTTTTGTACTTCTGCTGAGAGTGGGTCTAACTATAAGATCACGCTCAACACACAGCTGGTAAAGCAAGAAACCGTTATAGATACATAGACCTGCACCGTGCCTGCCCAGCACATTCAAAGTCCCCCAACCCTTCCCTACCCGTCCATTGAAACCCCCAAGTATGACGACTATATTACTTGCTTAAGAGATAACTAACACCCAAGATTTTATCACAGCAAAATAAGAAGTAATTCATAATTGAACGTCGTCTTCGCCTCTTTCAACGTCTTTATTCAATATTTGATTTTAAAGTAAAACAAGGAGCGACATCTCTGTTTGGAGTCATTTTCAACAGATGTTATGTGTTGCTTTATTTTCAACAGATGGTATGTGTTGCTTTATTTTTAACAGATGTTGTGTTGCTTTATTTTTAACAGATGTTATGTGTAGCTATATTTTTAACAGATGTTATATGTTGCTTTATTTTTAACAGATGTTAGTTGTTGCTTTATTTTCAACAGATGTTATGTGTTGCTTTATTTTCAACAGATGTTATGTGTTGCTTTATTTTTAACAGATTATGTGTTGCTTTATTTTTAACAGATGTTATGTATGGCTTTATTTTTAACAGATGTTGTGTTGCTTTATTTTTAACAGATGTTATGTGTTGCTTTATTTTTAACAGATGTTATGTGTTGCTTTATTTTTAACAGATGTTATGTGTTGCTTTATTTTTAACAGATGTTATGTGTTTCTTTATTTTCAACAGATGTTATGTGTTGCTTTATTTTCAACAGATTATGTGTTGCTTTATTTTTAACAGATTATGTGTTGCTTTATTTTTAACAGATTATGTGTTGCTTTATTTTTAACAGATGTTATGTATGGCTTTATTTTTAACAGATGTTATGTGTTGGTTTATTTTTAACAGATGTTATGTGTTGCTTTATTTTTAACAGATGTTATGTGTTGCTTTATTTTTAACAGATTATGTGTTGCTTTATTTTTAACAGATGTTATGTATGGCTTTATTTTTAACAGATGTTGTGTTGCTTTATTTTTAACAGATGTTATGTGTTGCTTTATTTTTAACAGATGTTATGTGTTGCTTTATTTTTAACAGATGTTATGTGTTGCTTTATTTTTAACAGATGTTATGTGTTGCTTTATTTTTAACAGATGTTATGTGTTGCTTTATTTTTAACAGATGTTATGTGTTGCTTTATTTTTAACAGATGTTATGTGTTGCTTTATTTTTAACAGATGTTATGTGTTGCTTTATTTTTAACAGATGTTATGTGTTGCTTTATTTTTAACAGTCAGAAATTGGGATTGCAACAATTTTCAGTTGTATTGTATCTTTTGTGAGAAGTGATTTTAACCCAAATGTGAATTGATTGTCTGATGCTTTTCGTAGTCAAGTTTTTAAAAAAACATGCCACCTTAAATAAAATAGATGTTATTCATCTAATGTGCCCTTCTTACTAAAATTAAATATAATCCGTTTTGCACCACTTTTATGCCCTCTTATGGAGATCAAAATCTTCATATAAGGATACTAAACTATTTGTTTAGAGATCTACTATTTCTTATCAAAATCTTTTGCATGATATCGATTTGAGAAAATGTCTAAAATGTAAGGCTTAAGGGTTTTTAAAAAAATTAAAAGGAAGAGAATATCTCTTAATTAGCGTCAAGTAACTATGGATACATTCAATGTAAATCTGGTATATTTGAGCTTTTAAATGACAGGTTGTGCCCATATTATGACCCTAAAACCCCTTAAAAATACTCGAAAGACTTTGGAATTTAGGGAATATTTAGTAATTGATACACATTGTGAAACTTCCACAAAAATCGGGGCGTTTGAATTCCCAGTAAGGGCTTCCAACCTCTTTTTGCCCACTTTGCATAAAACATAATTAAACTAAATATAGCCCACATTTGGACCCTCACGCATATAAGCTGTGTTCCAAAATCTATAATGCTCGGTTAATTAGTGTGTGCATACAAATATATAAACATATAAACATCCTGTTAACTTGCTATATAGATCGAAGTAGATACAGTGTGAACGGTACGCTTCCGACGCTTACATAATTGAACATCTGAAAATGTGGTGTTCATTCAAAAGTAATCGGGAGATTTAAAAATGAAAAGACAAAAAGAAATAACAAAAATGTTTGAGTTGAAGTCGCATCTGTTCTGTCTTCAATTGACTAGCAATCTTTGAAAAGGTTGCTCTTTTTTTTCCCATGTATTTTGAGACTATTTTTAGTCTAACCGTATTTTTCGTTTGTATTATTGTTATTTTAAGATATTTCTCCTCACCATACTAAACAATAATATCTTAACTTTCAATTTATAAGTCATAGCAATCAAACATCCACTGTCATAGTTTCAACACTGTAAACTTATAGAATCAGAAAAGTATAATTTTTTTCATTCAAGTATTATTTACAGGATCTTAAAATTATATTATAATTAAAATTATATCATATAAAAATTACATTTTTAACAATTTATATACTATTTTAAAGTATATTTTTGATTGTCGAGTTTGTTGTCCTGTACACAAATATAAATATGACAAATAGTAACATTTACAGAGTCATGTTGACGGGTGTCATTTTGACGATATCCTTACCGGAGTTCTAATCTCACATAAGTCTACAGAATATTTTAAAACTGAATATAGGTTTTCCAAATGTAGATAAATTAACATAAAATAAAAAAAAACATGTTTCGACACTGTAATTATTTGAACATAGTGACGCTGTAGAATCAGAAAAGTATGATGACAAATAATTGTTTTAAACTAAGTGACATTTTTGTGTTAATCCGTAAAAAATGTAGAAATGTATTCGCATTAGTTAATAGCAAATTAGTTTTGCTAATAAACATCGTTTCTCATGTTTTTGCTGATAAAAACAATACGTAAATACAGTCATCGTAGTTACTTACTCTCTCATGCAAATACTAAGTAGTGTATTTTTTATTCAGAATTCCACAAAAAATGTTATTCGTACTAGCTATTAAACGGTTGAAGCTAGATAGAGATTGGAACTGAAATACCCAGTTAGTGTACCAACACCACACAAGGAGCGAGTAGTAACTAGTATGTATTATTTTATATGTAACTGCCAGAGATTTTTTAATTAAAATTATTTTTTTATCATTCGGATTATGAAATTTAATCAAAATACTTCAAAAATAATTTCTAATTTCGAGGGATCGCGTGTAAATCTTTTTTTTAGTTAATTATTCACAAAGATAAGGAACATTATTGAATTGATTCAGTATAAGGCGAAATGCATTCTTGTTGACTAATATATCAAATGATTTTGAACAAGGCGAAATGCATATTGGTGGATTTCGTAATTGTTGTAAATTGCATTTAAGATGTAAGGAAACAGTTGTCATTTATACTATTGCATATCTTAATTGTTTAAATACGAGTAATAAGAGAAAAGGTTATCAAAATCCTGGACAGAACTGGAGACCTTTAGTTGTCTAGTCTAACTTTTAATCGACAGAGCTGCCGGAACCAGCGTAAAGTAAAATATCAAAATGAATGTGTTTATATTTGTAGTCAGACGAAAAGGTTATTGTCGGGGTACTGTATTAAATTAAATCAATTTCTCATCGCTTTGTTTTCTCATCCTCTTCTCTCCCATCCTTCTCTGTTATCCAGTCAAATAAGCCTCAATTTTAACCAAAGGTCAAACTAATTGCAACACAAGTTTTTTTTTTAAGAATGCATTTCTATAACGTCTCTATTTTAACATACTAAAGATCTAAAAACAATCTACGGTTGCGAAATATGTAAACTTGTCATTTTCTATTAACAGATGCCCTGTATTTGTCAGTGTACATGTATGCTGCCAATCGAACTAAGGCATCATTTAAAAGTTATAGGTCAAAATTATATGAAATGATGTACATAGAATCCTTTTTAATCTCACAGCAAAAAGGAACCTATATAAAATGTATTTTTTTCGTTGACATATATCTTTTATCGTATGCATTAAAATAATATTCTCCTATTAAAAAATGATTGGGATAGTTCATGAAATTATTTCATTAGATATACTTCTACATCATTATGTTTCAATTTAAAAAAAATTAATAAATATATTATAAATTACCCCCCACCCATACACACAAAGAGGTAATGCTATAATAATCGTTTATTTATTTGTTTGTTACTTTATTTGTGTGTTTGTAAGAAACCTTATGCAAAACATAATCACCAGATTTCAATGCTTATTTTGCCAAAGTTGTATCTTGGCCAAGAGAAATCATGAAATAAATTCTGAATCTGATCCAGTTCAGTATCTGGATTCAAGACATTTTTGAATTCGAAAATCCCTATTTTTCATCATTCTCAAAGTTTAAAAAATCACAATTCAGTCAATTCATTGTCTATGCTTTTGAAATTGGAAACATGGGTACCAGATATTATTACATAGCACCTGATCAAATTTCACCTAGATCTAATACAGATTCAAGATTTGGCAGCATTTTTCATTTTAACATAGAACATCCTATTTAATAACTTCATATGAATCTCCGTCAATCTGGCGTTTCTTTTATTTATATAGTGTCTCAATTTACAAAGACATAACTAACTTTAACCTGCATAGTAGGGTAACACAATAAATCTTGGCGGAGAGTTGTGTTCTCCGGGTGCTTTTGTTATTCAATTATTTTGCAATCATCACGCGCAATGTTATCTTCATACACTGACAAATAAGCACAAGCTGTACCACAACACTCTCTAACCGTCTGTTGAACAATTAAGTTAATACTTTTTACATGTACACCGTGCTGTATTGCAATATTTTTTACAGTTGCACCGGATCGACCAGAAGAGAAAAGTGAAACGGAACGCTAGTGTCAGCGTCGTTCTGTCGAGGCCAATTGAGTAGGAAAAAGCGAGTGAAACGGAGCGCTGGTGCCAGCGTTGTTCTGCCTAGGCTGGTCGGTGAAGAAGAGAGAGAATTTCCGTTTGCACCTGGTTTTATAGTCCGAAGGGCAGATAAATCTGGTGTCGCTTTACAGCGACACCTGTCGGTGAAAAAGCGACACCTAACGGCAAAACGGTGTAGTTATGTTTTGAAAGGAGGAGATAACTGCTACAAAAGTATGTCTGGTGCTGGTTGCATATAAGTCATTTCTGGTATGATGACACCTTTGATTACCTGTCATCTCGAGTTGATGGGATTTAGAAAACGAGTTACTAACCATATCTGTACTTATTAGTATACTGCATAGAATAGAATTTGCAGCAGCTGTTTTTTAGGCAAGAGGTGCAATCCACTGTGATTGTGTTTTTTTATGTATTTTTTAGGAAAACCGATGACAGCGGAATTTGTTGACGTTCTATTCTCGTATTGGAGATACATACAACTGAATGTGTCAAAAAAAAACTCGAAAGGTTTTTCTCATCGGCCAAAAACAACATAATTTCAAATCAGCAGCAATCAGTAGCAGCGCGTTTGTACGCGTACGTGCGTGCGTACGTGTGTGTGTGTGTTGATGGGGGGGGGAGTCTCCTTAACACATTTGGCCGCTAATGCAGAATCAATCTGTTATCGTTTCACTTTTTCTTAAACTTATCAAGTAATCATTAATCAGTTAATAAATCAAACAAAATAACTATCAGATTAATTTAGTTTACACAGCTAGTTGTAATAATAATAATAATAATAATAATAATAATAATAATAATAAAACTAATGACTATGCACAATGCTTTGCACCCAAAAGACGACACGGACAGACTCTACGTGAGAAGAAATGAAGGAGGTAGAGGACTGGTAAGTATAGAAGACTGTGTGGAAGACACCAAAAAAGAGCTGGAGAAATATGTAACCCAGAACACGGAAAGACTGATCACCACAGCAAGAGACACCAGCCCAACAAACAACCCCGGAAGCACTGAACCCAGAAACAAAAAGACAAGAAAGGAAAAGTGGGAAGAAAAACAACTACATGGACGCTTTATAAGACTCACAAGCGATGAAGCCAATGAAAACAGCTGGGCATGGCTAAGAAAAGGAAACCTGAACAGAGAAACGGAATCTCTGCTGACGGCCGCACAGAACAATGCGATTAGGACAAACTTTATTAAAGCAAAGATAGATAAAACCCAGGAAAACAGCAAATGCAGATTGTGTGGACAAAGAGACGAAACGATAAATCATATAATAAGTGAATGCAGCAAGCTAGCACAAAGGGAATACAAGAACAGACATGACAGCATGGGGAAAGAAGTACACCGGGAAATGTGCAAACAACTGAATTTCGAATATGCAAGAAAACGGTACAAACACAAACCAGAAACTGTACTAGAAAACGAAAAACACAAAATCATATGGGATATGAATGTACAAACAGACAAACCCATAACAGCAAGGAGACCGGATATGATAATAATCAACAAGAAAGAAAAATCCTGCAAAATCGTGGACTTCGCCGTTCCAGCAGACCACAGAGTGAAGATCAAAGAGACGGAAAAGAGAAGCAAATATACTGAACTTGCCAGAGAATTGAAAGGAATATGGAACATGAAGAAAGTCAGTATAACACCAATAATCATAGGAGCACTAGGAACAGTCCCCAAAAACATGGAGAAAAGACTAGGAGAAATAGGAATCAAAGGGATAACTGAGACCATACAAAGGACAGTAATGATCAAAACAGCTACAATCCTGAGAAATGTCCTCGAATGCGGAAACCAACCCACATAAGCAACGAATGGAGAACAAACACACGGAAGCACAAAACAGAACCGGGCGCAAAATACAACCGCACGAGAGGCGCAAGCATAGGCTGACGCCACGAAAATTATAGACAGAGGGTCGAGGAGGGAAAGCGCAAAACCAGACCTCCACTGGAAGAGCGCGGACAGCTCTGGGACCTTGGGAAGGCTTGTTGCCACTCGGGCCCCAGAGGGGACCAATGGCCCTTATCAGCGGGAAATCGTTGGTAGGTGGCTGTTGCGATTACCGCAAGGTCATCAGCGGTGATGAACGAAAAGAGGTGGAGCATACTGGAGGCCTGAGGAGACTTGTTGTCACTCAGACTCCAGGGAATACCACAGGTTGTTGGCAGTGGGCGATCACTGACGATGACCAGTGTGATAACTCCTAGTGAGTAAATAATAATAATAATAATAATAATAATAATAATAATAATTGAAATGATAGTAATAATAATGATAATAATAACAATAAGATCGGTAATAATTTAGAAATGCTAGGTACTACTATTAGCAAGCAATAATAATAATAATAATAATAATAATAATAATAATAATAATAATAATAATAATAATACAGGAATGGCTAATAATAATATTTAAAAATTGAAACATTTATCACCAGTAGCATAGGAATGTATGTATATATATATATATATATATATATATATATATATATATATATATATATATATATATATGTATATATGTATATTTCTGTGTGTTTGTGTGTATATATTTGTATGTGTATATATGCATGTATATATGTATATTTTATTATTAGTATTATTGTCATTATTTTAATTAATTATTATTATTTTTTACTATAACTAATACGTATGGCCACCATTATATCAATTATTACCATAACCACCTATACTATTATTATTAGTTTTTTTTAATTAATAGTACTATTACTAATATTACCATCATAAATACTACTATTATTCTTATTATTATCATTACCATTACAATAATTATTATGATTATTGTGGTTACCATTGTTATCATTATCATAGCTATCATTAATATTTTTACTATTATGAATATTATTAATATTATTGCAACAAATAATTTCTCTATTATATGATTATTTATTTTAGTTATCATATTTGCAACTACTATGATTAGTGTTAATTGCTGCATTCTTTATTTTTCTTTATCTTCTAATTTTTTATAATTATTTTTATCCAACTATTGCTTACTATTATGAATTATTCTTATTGATTATTATGATTATTATTATCAATATTTCTAAATATTTTCAAATATTATTATTTGGCATTTCTACACTATTATCGAGATTATTATTATTAGTAGTAGTAGTAGTAGTATTAGTATTATTATTATTTTATTATTAATATTAATGTTTTTACTCTTACTATTATCATAATAATTTTTATTATTAAGTATTATAGATTATTATTGATTACCATTATTGTTATTATTATTATTATTATTATTATTATTATTATTATTATTATTATTATTATTATTAGTGTTATTATCATTATTATTATTATTGTTATTATTATTTTTATTATTATTATCATTAATGCTTGCTAATAGTAGTACTCAGCACTTCTAAATTATTACCGATATTATTATTATTAGTAGTAGTAGTAGTAGTAGTAGTAGTAATAGTAGTAGTAGTATTACTATCATTTCAATTATTATTATGGATATTATTATTATCATCATTATTATTACAATAAGCTGTGTAAACAAAATTAATCTGATAGTTATTTCGTTAGATTTATTAATTGATTAATAATAACTTGATAAGTTTAAGAGAAAGTGACAGGACACACACACCCTCAACACACACACACGTACGCACGCACGTACGCGTACAAACGCGCTGCTACTGATTGCTGCTGATTTGTAAATTATGTTGTTTTTAGCCGATGAAAAAAACTTTTCGAGATTATTTTGACACATTCAGTTGTATGTACCTCCCTCCCCTACTTTCCGTCTGGACCGAAAATTACTTGTTTATTTATTTCTATCTATCTATCTATCTATCTATCTATCTATCTATCTATCTATCTATCTATCTATCTATCTATACTTTTTAATTCTACCTTTCTTTTCTACTTTATTTTATATTTTATTTTTTATATTTTATGTTCATATTTTTATTTTTTTTTTTATTTTGGACGTAACGGTCCCAACCACGTGACTCCCTTAATTTTTAAATTTAAATTTCTTTTCTTTTTCTTTTCTTTTTCTTTCTCCATTTCATTCTTTCCAAAACTCTTCCTGATGAGATCTCAGTTTGTAATAGCTGTTGATCGATAACATCGACATGCCAGTGTCGCAGATTTTATACATGTCTGTGTAAATAAAAATAACTATATATATATATATATATATATATATATATATATATATACATGATTATTTTTATTTACACAGACATGACGTGCTCAACTCAAGTTCAAGCGTGCTTATGAAGGTGCCGTGGGATGCAGTTTCGCAGAAAATACCGGTTAAATTTGAATTCTAACCAGATTTTAAAAAATAAAATAAATAAACTTTATTTTTATTTATATTTTATTTATCTATTTTTATCTAATTTATTTATTAATCCATTTACCTTAATTAACTTGTTTTTCATATAATTTTTGTTTTTTTGTTTTTTAGAATCTTTTCTTTTTTTCCATTAACTTTTAAATCTCATCTAAATTTACATCAAGTCAATTCGTTTAAATTATTATGTCGGTTAATATATATATATATATATATATATATATATATATATATATATATATATATATATATATGTGTGTGTGTGTGTGTGTGTGTGTGTGTGTTTGTGTGTGTGTGTGTGTATGTGTGCGTGTGTGTGTCGTAATGTGTCTTTGAGTAAACAAGTTGAGTTGTCGGCATTTGACATTGTATATTATTGTGAATGACTGTATATATGTATATAAATAGTATTTCTGTTAAAAAAAGCAAATTAAAGTGGTTTTCATATTTACATTCAATTCAATGAATCAAATAATTACCGAAAAGTAAAGTGATTTTCATATTTACATTCAATTTAATGAATCAAATAATTACCGAAAAGTAAAGTGATTTTCTATATTTACATTCAATTCTATGAATCAAAAAATTACCGAAAAGTAAAGTGAGTTTCATATCTACATTCAATTCAATGAATCAAATAAATTATTTATCTTCCTCCCACAATGTAAGATGTGACACAAGGTAAGGAAAGTGGGATTTGAAAAGCCCGCGCCCGAGAAGGTGAGCACTCTGACCTACAAAAAATGCCTGAACAGCCCCGTCGGCATTCCCCGGTAGGGGCGCCTCAGGCAGTAAGCAATAAACTTACTCCTCCCCAAAGAGGGGAGGCAAAGCCTGGGAGGGTGGACCTCCTAGAACTGCACAGGACAGACCCATAGATCGGCGTAAATCAAGCCCCGAAGGCAAATAATTACCGGAAAGTAAAGTGATTTTCATATCAACATCCAGTTCAATGAATCAAATAATTATCGGAATGTAAAGAAATTATTGGCCTCACATAACGAAATGATTGACTACTTTTATTCAAATAAAACTCCACCTTTTGAATTATGAATTTCGTGAAAGAATTAATTCATAAAACAATTTATTTGATTTAAGTGTTAACTTATATTGTCATTGATTGCTATTAAAAAAATCTTTAAAAAACACAAGCAGTAAAATAATGAAAATAAATATATTGTTAGCAAACATCTTTGTTATTATTTATTGATCATTGTCTTCATAAATCAATTTTAGTTAAAAAGATTGTGGATGCAAACTCACCAACTCATGGCTGTAAAACCGGGAACACACACACACACACACTATATATATATATATATATATATATATATATATATGTGTGTGTGTGTGTGTGTGTGTGTGTGTGTGTGTGTGTATTTTAATTCATTCATTTATGAATTAATTTTTGCATTCAGATGTATTTATTTAAATTATATACATTTTTTAAATATTTAGACACAATCCCTGGAAGACATAGTTGTAGCGAAATACAGACAGCGGCCATAAAAAGGGGGAACGTCTATCTTTAAAAGAGCCTTCCGATATAATTTTAAATCATAACAAAATAAAATGGTAGCTCCCGTAATGCGTCCCTTCTTGATTTCTTCGAACTGATGTATTTTTTAAAAAGAGAGTTAAGTTCAGCGAATTATATCAGCTATACCGATATATATATATATATATATATATATATATATATATATATATATATATATATATATATATATATATATAATTAATTAATTTCGTTTACCCACCAATAAATATATAAATAATATACGTGTATGTTTGTGCTAAGTTCATTTCAACGATATATATTAGCTGTACTGTAAAATGACACAAATAACCCAGAGTTATTTCCCTTTGCTTACAAGTGAGATAACCGAAAAATATTATCGACTGAGTTATCTCCCATAAACATTTCATTTTGAGCACTTACATAGTGAGTATTTATTCTTACATTTTTTATGTAAATCTCACTGAATTAAAAAAAAAAATAAATACCGTAACTTGGGAATTTACTAATTTATATAACAAAACAACAAAGCAAATATAAACACCTATAATAGTTGTCCCATGTCGACTTGAATTCAACGCTGTCAACTTATTAACCTTTATTCATTTTGTATTATTTGGATTATTCGGACTACTGTTTCCATCTTCAGTGTTATTTTCACAACGATTCGGCCGATTTAACCTCCAACTTTCTTCTGGTGTATCTAGTCGACCTCGGGAATCTGTTCGGAATTTCGAACTGAACCCTGTTGCAAGGTCCGGTCACTTAAGGAGTTTTTGTCCGGACGCTTGAGCAACGCCGGGTACAACGCTTGGGCAGCGCCACTACTCTGGGGTGGTCGCTCTTACAACTAAGAATGTGAACACAGGAAAATTACGGTGATGGCAAAGAAGATAACGCAGATGAAAAGTCAAAAAGAATCGTTTTTTTTTTGTTTTGTTTTTTAAAGATGACAACATGAGAAGGAAGGCTAAGGTGACGCCACTGGAAGCAGAAAAGGTACGATGACAGGAATGACGTTATAGGGAGAAGGAGGGGCTGGAGCCGCTGGGAGGAGCTAGAGCAGCGCTGCAGGAAACTGGAGCAAGTGCCGCTGGGAAGAGCTGGAGCAGGCGTTTGTGGAGAGAGCTGGAGTAGGAGCCGCTGGAAGGAGATGAGCAGGAGCCGCTTGAAAACCTACATCAGTCGTTGCAGGAAGCTGGAGCAAGTGCCGCTGTTAAGAGCTGGATCAGACGTTGCTGGAGAGAACTGAGACAGGAGTCAATGGAGAGAGCTGGAGCTGGAGCTGACGCTGCGGGAAGCTGGAATAAAAGTCGCTGGAACGAGCTGGACTGGCGTTGCTGGAGAGAGCTGGAGCATAAGCCGTTGGAGAGAGCTGGGGCAGGAGCAGTAGCCGCTGAAGCAGGCGTTGCAGGAACGAGCTTGGGCAGGTGCTGCTGAAGGCTTAGGCAAGAGCTGCTAGAAAGACCTGGGACAGGGTTGAGCTGGAGCAAGGGCTGGGGGTCGGAACAGGAGTCGTTGGTGCAGGAGTGAGCTGGAGCAAGTGTGATATGAAGGGGATGTTTAAAGGAATACACGTGCAAAAATCCAGATGGTGTTTTATTCCCAAGTAAACATAAACGACTTTTATTTGATTACAAACTAAAATGATTCGCTTCATACAGACTTTAGGAGATGAAACAATATACTTCAGTACAATTAAACGCTGTTAACCGTTAATATCACATAACATATATATATACATATATATATATATATATATATGGGACAACACTACTCTGACAACGATATAAAAGTGTCTATGTGTGCGCACATGTGTGTGAAGAACGGACAATGGTATTTGTAACATGCAGATAAATATCATTTAACAATTCTCTCTTTTTTCCAATTGTCTTATCATTTTGTTTTTACTGGGGATGGGGTATCCTACCAGATGGCACACATTCACCCGCTATTTCAGAGACTCTAACCGAGAGATCTTTTTTATGATTCTAACCGTACCTTTACGCGCAATTGTTTGTATATCTTTTGCATTGAGTTCACCAGATTCGCCTGATTGTTTTTTTACTTTCTTTTTCGTGAGCCCGGTTTTTCATGTGGTTACTG
The DNA here is from genome assembly GCA_963556195.1 of Sepiola atlantica. Classification (NCBI taxonomy): domain Eukaryota; kingdom Metazoa; phylum Mollusca; class Cephalopoda; order Sepiida; family Sepiolidae; genus Sepiola; species Sepiola atlantica. The sequence continues at coordinate 2,257,552 of OY744529.1, forward strand.
TAATGATGGGGATCTTCTTAATATTCCAGTTTCTTTTTATAGTATAGTTTCTTTTTCTAGTATAGATTCGTATGACTTGCTGCTACACTGTATATTCAATTTTTTTTACAGATGGTATAGTAGGGATAGTTCAACGCAGATTGTGTCACATTGTATAGATGTCGTCTTCTAATAGAACCTTACAACTGGATATTAGACGACTCATACCCTCCCTTTCTGTGCGGCAGAACCTGTATTTGTTGTTCTTGAGACCACTGATCGTTATGTTAAGCTGCCATTATCATCTTCTCCTGATCATAGTGAAACGATCCTCTTATTTCTGAGATAGTTTTTCAAGAAAATATTTGGCACAATGTTGGTTGCCCAATTCTTCCACTTTTGTGCTATAGAATTTTTTGGTGTATTTTTGCCGTCGCGTTTGGGCTATTTCCGTGGCATATTAGTTTGGTGTTTCTGTCTCGTTTGTGATACAGTTTTTTTCAAAATGTTTGACCTGTTTTTAATGGGAGTGTTTTACTGACTTTTGTTGATGCACCATCATACGGTTTGAGTGGGAGCTCATCCGATATTGGCCAGTGCTCACAATAGTTGTTCGATGTTGACGGTTAATTTCTGAGAGACCCATACCTTCTGCCCTCTGGGAAGATACATCCTTGCGTAGACACTGGTTTCTGTACATTTCTCTGTACAGTGTCAACGTGTTTCTTATGTTTGGTTATAGTCTGTTAATGTTTTTGTGGCAAATTAATAATGCCAAAGCGGTATGTTATCACTAGCCTGGCGAGTTGGTTAATGACAGTTATTTTGTTTTTGTTTGTAAGCTGCATTCTATAGATTTTTTTCTTACACAGCGTACATATTCTCTGTCAATTTTACTCTCATCTTTGTGTGTTGAATTGAATCACTTATCTGCCAAAGTATATGTTTTCCATGTGGATCTTCTTTCAAGCTCTGAGGGAGCACTTCGCGCATTTGTTGAGGCAAAACTGCATTCCAATATATTTAGAGAAGATATGTACAACCTGCACACGTTCACTTAAATCGGTGTCTGAGCTGGTATACACTTGAGCTCACCCATCCTCGGGGAATTACTTTTACTGCATGGTTTTCACGTTGGAAAGACACTTACTCAAGTGATTTTTCCCATAAGGCAGCTGCTTGAAAGACGCGTTTATTATTTAGGACCACACAAGCAAAATCGTTACATCAATTATATTCTTCCGAAAGAAAAAAAGGACTTAACATGCTATCTCTCTGATAATTCTGATTTAAATCTTATTTGTTTTGACTAAATATAGGAATTGAATCGTTTTGATATTTCTTTTGAAGCATGTTTTTAACATTTTAAATATGTTTTCTAGTTTTAGTATTGAAAAAGATTCACATAAATACCCAAGGCGTGATTTAGCAATGTTTTAGAAATGTCTAGGATTTTTCACCAAATATAAAGCAACTCTTAAATTAAAGTCTTATTCAAAACTGATTTTCAGACCCAAATATACAGAATCGCATGCTACACTTAACATAGTGAACAAGGAGTTGGGAAATCTCCAACAACCAGGAGTTGGGAAGTCTCCAACAACAAGGAGTTGGGAAATCTCTAACAACCAAGAGTTGGGAAGTCTCCAACAACAAGGAGTTGGGAAATCGCCAACAACCAGGAGTTGGGAAGTCTCCAACAACAAGGAGTTTGGAAGTCTCCAACAAGGAGTTGGGAAGTCACTAACAACAAGGAGTTGGGAAATCTCCAACAACAAGGAGTTGGGAAATCTCCAACAACAAGAAGTTGGGAAATCTCCAACAACAAGGAGTTGGGAAGTCTCCAACAACAAGGAGTTGGGAAATCTCCAACAATAAGGAGTTGGGAAGTCTCCAACAACAAGGAGTTGGGAAATCTCCAACAATAAGGAGTTGGGAAGTCTCCAACAACAAGGAGTTGGGAAGTCTCCAACAATAAGGAGTTGGGAAGTCTCCAACAACAAGGAGTTGGGAAATCTCCAACAATAAGGAGTTGGGAAGTCTCCAACAACCAGGAGTACTACAACCAACTCATTACTCCGCATGGACATCTCCTATTGTTGCTGTTACAATGCGAATGGAAAAGTAAGAATCTGTGCTGATAATTTTACTAGAATAAACAATTTCGTAAATGAACATCAGTACCTGTTACTTTTGCCAGGAGATCTTTTCGTAAAATTTAATAGGTGAAATTGTTTTGCAAAAAATGATTTTTCGAAGACTTTCCTGTAATTTGAGGATGCTGAGGAATCAAAAGAGTTTCTGACAATCAATACACGGAAAATATTATTAGATTCAACCGCCTTATTTTCGAAGTCAAACAAGCTCCAGTCATATTCCAGCAAACAATGGATTGACATGGGTCGCAGCATTTATCAATGATATCATTATTACATGTGCTAGACAACATAAATATCTACAGCGTTTGATTTTTACATTTGAGCGAATTCAGTTAAATGGATCCAGGTAAAAGCTAAAGAATGTGATTTTTTTTCGAACCCAAATGAAATAGCTGGGATTTATTTTTGACAAATTTGATCGACGCCCAGACACAAAAAATATCTTAGCCATTAAAAAAATGCCGACACCTGTAAATATTAAAACTTTACATTTTTTTCTTTGCATGGTTTGCCAATACAGTGTCTTTTTCTAGAACTTCATCGAGTTCGTGCACCTCTCAATAATCTTTTAAAAAAGGTTATACTAGGTAAAGGATTTACTCAGTGTCAGTCTGTCTACTATTTTCTTACACACTACTTCTCACACACTACTTTCTTACACACTACTAGCCATCCATTGATATTATTGTTATTTCTGGTGCATTTAGAGTCCGAATTGTACTGCTTTCACTTCAGTGAAATTGTCAGATTTTTGCAAGCAGAATAATATCAACTACATACGCACGCCACCATTTCATCCTCTATCAAACGGCTAGATCATATAAGAGATCACCCTTAAAACTCAAAACGGAGGGAACTACTCCATAAATCCTAGAGATATTCTTTGAAAGTTGTAGAGCTACACCAACCCCAAATTCCCCTCACAGCAGTTAACCAGAAATTCCGTTAGCAATGGATGTCATTTGTCCAGTTGCATAAACTTCTCACAAGATAAACATACAAATGAAACGACAGATCATCCGTGATCTTAGTGTAGTAAATCACACTTTAAAATTGGGGCAGAAGGTCTTAGCAAAAGAGTATTGGAATGGCAAAGAGAACTGGACAGCAAAACGGATATGTCAGTTAAGACATCAGTGTGCAGTCTTCTTTTTCGGTTCGACATGTGAATCAGTTGCGACAGTCATATCTTACAGAAACCAACATGCACGGCATGCAAGATGATACTTTTCCATTGTAGATTATGCTTGATACATTTATTTACCTCAACAACGCACCGAAGTCAGGCAAAAAAAAAAAAAATTGACTCAACTGAAGATGTTACCAACAGCCAAAAATATGCAAATCTTATGCACGTCAGAACACGACAAAAACACAAATATAAGAACATATTAAAAGTCACTCTTCATCCTTGGTTATCTCCCTTGTCCTAAATAGATTTTGGACTGAGTTACGTCCCTTTCATTTTCCAGACATTTTGTATTAGATGTCTGGTGCAAAGCTCTTCAAGAAATATGTCTCAACTAATAAGTAAGTCTTCTTCAGTTGTAAAGAGAGAATAAATATTAATTGTTCATCTATACAGAAAAGTGTTTGTACAATTGATTCTTATATTCGTCCCATATCTCACGAATATCACCATTTCACTCCAGGAATGGAAAAATGTGCAATAGTACATTATAAACAAACGGGAATGACGCGACAAGTAATACAATTATGTAACCCTAGCCGAGGGGGAAGAAAGAAAACAGAGAGAGATAAAGAGAGAGAAAAAGAAAGATCGAGGAGAAGATCTAGCGACTAGAAACACATTTGTTTGAGTTTGTCTTTTTATTTTTATATTTAATTTGCTTTGCAAATTCATTTCTTCCTGCTTCAAACAATTTAACCGAAACTGAATAAATGACTCAACCTGACACACATTTCAAGTTTTCTCATAAACCTAATAGTTATCTTAAGACATTACCATTATTTCGTTTAATTTTTATTAGTAACGTATTCTTTGTTAATTAATAAAATACAGAATATTTTAGACTTTTTTGTTTAATTCTAACTTGTATATACAATAATGATTATTATTTTAAAACAAATTTACTCATTTTCTCCTATATTTTTGACAACGCTGTGCATTATTTGTAAATTTCAAATAAAATCGTACGAAAAGCTAATTTATGTTTTAACAAATGAGATAAAAATTGGGTTTTACGGAAGCAAAAATGGTTAACTCTATCTGGGAGTGTCAGCTGCGTAGAAAAATAGTTCAAGCAATGAGGTGGGTAAAAATATCCGGGTTGGAATAAGGTATACGTGGCAATGATCTCTCTCTCTCTCACACACATACATATATACATATATATATATATATATATATATATATATATATTCGTTTCCTCCAACTGAAATAAGTTTTATTTATTTTATTTTTTTTTTCTCCCCACTTCATTTCTCATTCGACTTTTAGTTTTTAATTTACCATTCTGACGTTTCCTCTCAGAGGGTCAGACGACAAGGCCTTAAGGTAATTTTAACAATTTTCCTTTTTTTTTTTTTTTCTTTCCCACTCGTCTTTTTCATTGATTTTAATAATGCTTCCTCTAAAATTAATCCTACCATTCTGTTGTACACGTAATTTACTTATATACATATATATATACATATATATATATATACATATATATATATACATATATATACATATATATATATATATATACATACATACATATATATATATATATACATACATACATATATATATATATATATATATATATATATATATATATATATATATATATATATATATATATATATATATATATATATATATATATATATATATATATATATATATATATATATATATATATATATATATATATATATATATATATATATATATATAAGTCTTTTATTGTAATTGTTTTTTATCTTTAGGAGAAAGTGAGGAAATGAACGCTTATTTAATTACATATCGCTACCTATTTAACTGCATTTTACTGCATTATGTCGAACTCTCTTTGATAAGACGTATATTATTATAATTTTGTTTTATTTATTTCACACAAGAGTAATCCGTAAACGCGTTAGACTTAAGGCGCTAAAAATCACACATAAAATTTGTTACAAAGGTCTATGGGACAGAGTTAAATTACACGGCCACATGCATTTTAGTCGTGGGTTCGAGCCCTTGTCAAAGTCAAGCCGTGATGGCGATTAGTAAAACTATGAAACGTGTTCACGGATTATTCGTGTGTGTATAAATACAATTTTATATATATATATATATATATATATATATATACTAGAAAATATGAGCTTGGGTTTAATTGTGTGCATCGGGAAAAGTGAGTTTACAAAGCCAGTAAAATTTTTAAAGGACAAATTCCAAAATTTGTCGCTTTTTTCTGTCTATATCTCATCTCTCTTTCCTCCTCCTCCTCCTCTCTCTCTATCTCTCTCTCTCTCTCTCTTCAACTACGGCTTTAATAATATTACTATAATAGTGATATTATCGTTTGTTAATAATGAACTTTTCCAATCGTTTACACTTTGATTTCGATATTACTTTCGACTGTTAATAAACTAAGACATAGGGTGAGTGGTGGAAGCGAGATTCATAGATACCGTATAAGATAAGAATGCAGAGTGAAACAACATTCAGTGTGACGGGTGAGAGTATTGATAGAAACTTAGTAGAATATGAGTCACTTGGTGAGATTATTGCAAATTTCAGCTAATTAGAACAAGTAAAATAGAAGTGTTTGCTTAAAAATGATCCAATGATGGTTAACACGCCCTAAAGTCTAAAATCAACCAACAACATAGATGATACACAATTCACATACGCTCAAAATACAGACAGAAAGATTGAATAAAACATAACTTAAAGGTTTAGATTATAACATCCGTCATTTTTATGTATAAAGAAGAAAGGACAGCACAGTCGAATGTAAACTGTATCGTACATCTGCTAAAATAAGAAGGTATTCATGTTGACCCACACGACAATAGTAAAATAAAAGAATTTGGAATTATAGGTATTTATCTAAAGAGATATGCAGTACAAAATATTAATACGGATAATTTTCATTGAAAGCTCTTTAAACAGTTCCAATATTCTATTTCCTTATGAATGATGTTTTTTTAGGGGGGAGAGTGAAGTAGTGGGCATCTTTTTCTGTTTCAGGTTCTTCTGGCTAGGACACGTAACTTTCGTTGGAAATAGAATTGGGTAGTTTTTCCATGTGGTCGAATGATTGATTCGCATTGATTTCAACACATGACGACATTCGAACAAAATATATATTTTTTTATTACATTAATTGCGCTATCACCACTACGGCGTCACCACTACGTCGACACCACTACGTCGTCACCACTACGTTGACACCACTACGTCGTCACCACTACGTCGTCACCACTGCGTGGACACCACTACGTCGTCACCACTACGTCGACACCACTACCTCGTTACCACTACGTCGACACTACTACGTCGACACCACTACATCGTCACCACTACGTCGACACCACTACGTCGACACCACTACGTCGTCACCACTACGTCGACACTACTACGTCGTCACCACTACGTCGACACCACTACGTCGACACCACTACGTCGTCACCACTACGTCGACACCACTACGTCGTCACCACTACGTCGATACCACTACGTCGACACCACTACGTCGTCACCACTACGTCGTCACCACTACGTCGACACCACTACGTTGTCACCACTACGTCGACACCACTACCTCGTTACAACTACGTCGACACCTCTACGTCGACACCACTACGTCGACACCACTACGTCGATACCACTACGTCGACACCACTACGTCGTCACCACTACGTCGTCACCACTACGTCGACACCACTACGTTGTCACCACTACGTCGACACCACTACCTCGTTACAACTACGTCGACACCTCTACGTCGACACCACTACGTCGTCACCACTACGTCGTCACCACTACGTCGACACCACTACGTCGTCACCATTACGTCGACACCACTACGTCGTCACCACTACGTCGACACCACTACGTCGTCACCACTACGTCGACACCATTACGTCGACACCACTACGTCGTCACCACTACGTCGACACCACTACGTCGACACCACTACGTCGACACCATTACGTCGACACCACTACGTCGTCACCACTACGTCGACACCACTACGTCGACACCACTACGTCGACACCACTACGTCGACACCACTACGTCGACACCATTACGTTACTGGTGGCGTTTCCTGACCTGCCAACTACCTCATCTAGGATCTACGTGATAATTGCTCGGTCTGGCTTCTTCTCGATGTATCGTAAAACTAACTTCAAAATTACCCCGTTTCAATAATTGCATATTTTCCTCGCCTAATTTCGCCCACTTCTCAATTCTATCATTCTGATATTCAGTGATTCATTCCTGGTTGTCTTCATACCAAATCCAAGTTTCAAGTCCGTTACACGAGGCCACCTTTTGTAACGTAACAGAATAAATTGTTTTCAATTTCATGAATACAAACACAACAAGAAATTTACTAACATCATTTAAAACAAAATATACCAAAAAAATATTTAATTTGACTAACTAAATTAACAACTCGCATAATTGACGAACGTTTAAACAACCTTGACATTAAAAGCAAAAGAAAAATTTATGAACCGATTAAGAAGATAACAAGCCGCGCATGCGTGGTCCCCCTCTGTATGTGACTCGATGTGGCGAGTGTAAAATGCAATAAATTTGGGCAATTTGGGGCATTTTTGTACCCCCCCCCCTTCGACCCCCTGGGGGCGCGAACCAGATTTTTCCAAGGTCAGCGATACTTATTTTCTATTAGGAACAATTGTCTCCACATTTTGGCCAAGTTTCAGAAAAATTGAATGGATGGATGAAAAGTTATGTGGCAAAAAATGTGATTTTTTGCCATTTCGGGGCCTTTTGACACCCTGGGGGCTAACCAGATTTTTCTTAAAAAATCGGAGAATGTCACTTTCTAGCCTGACCAAAGTTACAACTTCATGCAAAATTTCAGAGAAATTCAATGGATGGTGCGGAGAAAAATCCGGATGGACGGACGGACGGACGGACAGACAGAAATGCCTCAAAACATAGGTCCCCCGATTTTATAAATCGGGGGACCAATTAAAAACAGTTAAGAAATTACAACAGAATACGGTATGCTATACAATGCCTTGCAATATTTGTGACAATTAGAACAATTAAAAGCGTATTTAGAACCATCAGCAATGTAGATTTCGTATCTGTCCGTCTGAAACAGAAACTATACTTCTGCTTCTATCACATTTATTACTAATGGAGATTGTGTATATGTCTGTCTGAAGCTGAAACTATATTATCACTTCTATTAATAATGGAGATTGTGTATATGTCTGTCTGAAGCCGAAACTATACTATTACTATCTTTTAATGTTCAATTAAATGGACTATACTATTTCAGACTAATAATCGATTCACGGGGGGTGAAATATCTGTTCTCTTGTTATGATACTATCTTCCCAGGAATTATCCCCTTTTCTTAATAGGGGATAATGTAATAAGTGTTCTTTCGTCATGATAACATCCTCCCAAGATTTACCTCCTCCCAAGATGTACCTCCTCCTTAAGTAGACGGGGAATTGTACAAGTCACATTTCTTCTTTTGTAAGGTTAACAATCAACACCACATAAGTGAACATCCTCAAATAATATCTAAACTTATTCTTTTAAAATACCGTTCAAAAGCAAAGTACCTAAAACACTTTTTAATCATTCTATTTGAAATATTTCCCCTATTGGAACCAGTTGTAGAACGTGAAGAATGTGACTATGTTTATGCCTTTGCCTTCTGGCTAAGAGCAGAGTGTAGTATCTGATCTCATACTTAACTTAGTCTTTTATATCCTCCATTATAGAGTCGAGCAATTTTTAAAATTTCTGTCTCAATCCAAAGTGCCCCTATTAGGGGTGCTGGATTTTCCCTACATCAAACATCGCCCTTGTGACTAAATCTTCCCTCGTGGACAGGCAAGGAAATGGTAACTATATTGAAGAATATGTTTATAAATAATAGTGACCGATGTCCTCATGATGATATAGGACATCAAGAAATGTAATTGCTCATCGAAAGAGACATCACGGTGTATTTACTGTAACAAGTGGCCGTTGCATGTTCAGAAAGTAACAATGTGCAAATAGTGTTTCGTTATAATATTGATAGATTTTGTGATTCTGACCAATCTTCGGAACTTTGAGGTGAGAGTTTTACAAAGAATCTGAACCTAACAGAATCAGTGGTAAAAAGAAAATGTATAATGAGTGGTAAAAAGAACATGTATAATCAGTAGTAAAAAAATGTATAATCAGTGGTAAAAAGAAAAATGTATAATCACTAGTAAAAAGAAAATGTATAATGAGTGGTAAAAAGAAAATGTAGAATCTGTGGTAAAAAAGAAAAATGTATAATCAGTAGTAAAAAAATGTATAATCAGTGGTAAAAAAAGCATAATAAGTGGTAAAAAATGTATAATCAGTGGTAAAAAGAAAATGTATAATAAGTGGTGGTAAAAAGAAAATGTATAATTACTGGTATAAAGAAAATGTAGAATCTGTGGTAAAAAATAAAATGTATAATCAGTAGTAAAAAAATGTATAATCAGTGGTAAAAAGAAAATGTATAATAAGTGGTAAAAAAATGTATAATCAGTGGTAAAATAAAAAAAAGTATAATAAGTGGTGGTAAAAAGAAAATGTATAATTAGTGGTAAAAATAAAATGTAGAAGTTACGAAATAAAAGTCAATCAAATAGAGAAACAATTTTTAAGGTAATTATTTGTTTATTAATGTTAAAATGAGATTATTCGTCACTGTTTGCTCATAGTTTTTCTACCAAGACGCCCGTGGAAATATGAATGAAAATAAAGAAGAAATCTCTTATAAAAATGTTAAATATACTCACAAGTTGCTTTAAATCAACATAAACATTTTAAAAATAATATACATATATATATATATATATATATATATATATATATATATATATATATATATATATATATATATATATAATTAAACGTTAAAATTATATAGAATCTTATTTACAAAAAATACTCCACGATGTCATAAAGTAAAGAAAAAATTAGTTCCATTACGTTTTTTGGTTTTTACTTTTCCTTTTAAAATATAATTTAATCTAATAAATGTGTTCCTAAATTGAAAAAAACTTCACGTTTCCGGCATATATTTGACTATTTATCATTAACCATGGGGGTTCATGCGAAATACAGCGATGGAAAACGGAGTTGGTGAATAGAGTGAGAGAGTTATGAATTCGTTATGTCTCCATGTGCATCTCGCTAAAAACACACGATGGAAAAAAACTGAAAATGTACATTGTAACACCAAAAATGTGAATCTGCCGCAAAATTCGTCAGATCAACCCAAATCTAAAAGCAACTTGTTTAAAAAATCGTTTGAAAATAAACTATTTGAAAATGTTTAATAACATCTATTTTATTTTTTTTATTTATATATCAAATAAGGTTATTTGGATGGGGTAGTGGCCGGAACAGTACAGGGGAGATGACAATACGATATTTTTCTTCAAAAACTTATTCAGTTTTACGTAAATCTTTCATTTTACTATGAATAGAGTTCGGAAAAATACAAATATATATCCTTTATATTTTTATATTACGGTGGAAACAACACCCTTCTTGAAAAACAAACGTTCATTCTGTTTTTTAGAAAGGGAACATCCAAAAGTTGTTGTGTAAGTATGTCGCCATCATTTAAACAAATTATGACTCGGCATGGTATTTCGACGCGATCTTTTCTCTATGGTGCGCAAAGAAATAACGCGACGTGGCAATCATAAGGGAACATCAATATCAATTACCTTAACTCACTAAATAGTGAACTATTCACTCTAGACCCTCTCGTCTGTTAAAAGGTCTAGATTTTTTTTAAATACACTCATTTGCCTTTCGTTTAATGAGATGAACCAACTATGATTTATTTAGGGTGATGCAGTTCCGTTGCCATGATTTCAAAGAATAAACTTCGTATCTCTATGAAGTGTATTAAATGTCATTTATTTTATCTTTTCGATAATATCCCATCCTGGCCTACAATTGAGAGCGTGTTTATTGTAAAAGAGTTTATTAAAAACGGTGAGTCCTTCGTAACGGTGCAGCATTCCCTTCAAAGACACTTTTCCCTCCATCATCATGATCTCTTACCGCATCGAAAAACAATTCGTCGACGGATTTCTTACTTCAGACACAGATCGGCTTTAGACAAAAAATCCTGACCGTGTTAAGACAACTACGAATCGAAATATAGCAATACTGACAGCTTCCCTGCAGCTATCTCACAGACGTTCTGCACGAACAGGCACATCTGCCTTAACTAGTACAAGTTTTAAAACTACTCCAACAACAAAGATATGTAATGTACTTATTATGAATCCAATCAGTTTTTCTCTCAATACATTATGTTTGTTGTTATTAACCTTTGTAATTGGAGCCACCGTTTCACTTCTCCTGTATTAGTATCAGCGTTCATAAATTCACGCTTTAGAACGATCTTACATTTGAAGCTACTTGAGCGAATTGACATAAAAGTGACGAAAACAACTTGAATCATAGAAACCAATCTGTTTACGTAACGTGCGTCGCATACTTTCATCTCTAAACAAAAATGGCTGCGTTTCTTCCTATGCAGTATCTTTTCAATTCGGAGCATTTAGATTAGTATATTTTGAAGATTGGTAATCATAGAGTTTTATTTGCAAACGTATTAAGCTTGTTAGTCGCCTGTATCAATTCGGCGTGAATTGTTCTGCCGCTGTCAATTCATAAACGAGTTTGCAACTAGAGAATCTTTAATAATGATATTTTCTTAACTCCATATTGATGATTGATTACAGATATTTTTCTGAAGATGAAATACACTACTTACGCCATTGGACTGTTCTCACTAAATGCCGATGGGTATTTAGGTGAGCGATCAAATGGCTTGAATTCTTTAAAACATCTAAAACGTATTTGTCCCTATGGAAATTCTTTATATTACACAAATATTAAATATTAAAAGATGTAAATGCTATTTTAAAGCAATGTTCTATACAGTTACACATTAATAGAATGATGCGTATTTTAGAATTCTACAAATTATAAAATATTTTTCATCATATGCATTTTATCACGTATATAATTTTTCAAAATAATTTCAAGATCATAAATATATTTCTAGATGCACTTTTGTTCCTGGAAATTTGAAGTTACACATATATCAAACATGTATGTCATTATTGTGCATATGTTGAATATCTATTTTCTTACATCTATAAATCTATATATATACAGATGTAAATTCTTGTGACACATGGCTATGGAGAAGAAGTGGGAGGAAAGGAATGAGTAGAAAAAGGTACAGAAAATGAAAACGAAGTATAATAGGTTTAGGAAAGGGAGGGACACTTAATATAAAATAGGAGAAGGAGGAAGGCGGAAAAGAATAATAGTGAAAGGATAGAAGTGAATGAGAGTACGAACGCCGATTTATGAGAAAATCGAAAATCTTTACTGAAAACCATTATCTTATAGTATCGACAATTGCAAAACAAAATATATTTCCTTTTCGTTAAATTTAAAAAAATGCAGCGTCATCTCATCGACAATGTTCTAAATTCTATTAAAAACGTTTAAAATTCTTACAATTCGTAGCTGATATTTATTTGACAGAATAGACATAATTTGTAAATATTTACAAATTCAGGCAGGATGAATAAATATTTCAATACTAATATAAACGTGTTTAAACATAAGTACGAAATTATTATCAATTTTGCAAATTTTATTGTTAATTTGATTCACAATAACGTATTCTTTTATTTTCTTACTTGTTACTGTTGTGAATGCACCAATTTCTGATAGTGTGTAAGAGCAGCCAAGAAAATGATAAAATCATCATTTCAATATTTAATCACTTTGACGTGACAGTGATCTGCGCTACTTAAAGGTTTGAATGTTCTCATGTAAATTAAACTTTCAGCATATATTCTGAAATAAGTCCTTTTTACTGTCATTTTATTTTCGTCTTTGTTATTGTTTAAACTAAGCCGATTCATTATCCAAAATATTATTTTTATATTTTCAAATTTGATCGTGAAATTTAAATGCAATTCTTATATTATCATTTGGCTATTAAACAAAATCATCATAAAAAATAAGTATTTGTAGTTTAAAGGTACTGTTGTTTTAATGTGTATGTGTACAATTACTGGAATAGTTTCCAGTCTTTTAATACATCTGCTAAATATTTAAAAATAAGTTAAAATGATTTCATATTAAACAGTTGAAATGTTTCCGACTTGATGTAAATTTTCGAGGGATCTCTAACAAAATCTATATTTTATTCAATTCTTTCTTATCATTATGGTTTTTGTACCACTGATTAAAAAAATAGCTTGAGTTTATTTTACAGTTTATCATAAACTAGCTGGAACTGTGTTCCGGAGTTGCCCGGGAGTTAGAATCTAAAAGAATGATTTAACTATACAAAATATTGTACTTTAGTGACTGAAGTTGCACGGGGGAAATCAAGATTACTTTATTGATATAGAGATATCAAGAATTGACATGTTTACCATCAACTTTCAAAATGTATGATAAAAATATACGTAATAAATAAAATCAAGTTATATGTTTAATCTGTTACCTCATAATAACACTTCTTCCCTAGCCGGCATTTACAAAATCAAATGTGCCTCATGTCCGATGTTGTATATAGTCGAAACGGCCAATACATATATAATCCCACATTTACGAATATAAATGAAACCTCAAGCACAACAATCTTACTAACGCACTAGTTATATACTGGAACAATTTTACACACACTTTTGACTTTACAAACTGCACCCTCTTCAAAACTGAACCCTCTCTCTCATGCCGCAAATTCCTTCTAACGTAAACCTTAGACTCGAGTCTTATTAACACATAACATACTCCGATCTTTGTTAAAATACTACTTATTATTCTACATTTATTAATGTTTCCATTTTTTTACGTTTTCTTTTTCTTATTTTTTTCTTTTTCCCCTCTGTTCCAATTTTAACGTCTTTGTCGCACGCGCTGATAATTCTTTTTTCAAATAGTTAGGCACGTGCCGAAAACATCCCATTGTGCGTTCTTCATTCTTTCCTATGCTTTTGCCATTTAAAAAAAAATTAAAATCTTCCCTTTATCGGAAGACGTTCGTTGATTCGAACGAAACCGGTAAATCTCTCGTTTTTGATGATTTCGTCCTGTGTTTAATTATTTTTACTTTTGTGTTTTTTTTAAATACATCTTGGCTCCACGGTATTTAATTATATGATATATCGGGCATTTTATCCTCATATGAAAATACATTTTTAGTTCCATTAGACATTCCTATTTACTTATGAATAGAATCAGGTCAGCGCTGCTTTCTTACTTGCTACTAGTGGCATGTAAACTAGTATTGCCTGTGCCATCATCTGGCCGTCGGCGACTTAACTGATATTCCGATTAAGCAGAATTGGCTTGTCCAGTAAGGTTGTAGTGAAGATACTCAACAACAATAAACAGGATATATTTAAGAGGTGGATGTGTTTCATGGAGCCAGCGGTCATCCATTCTGTTAGAGATTAGGAGGTGAACCGTCAGTGTATTCTCACATATTCGTAGCTCTCGCTTCTCCCTACTTTGTCTTTTAGTGATCCCATGTAATAGGCGATTTTACTGACTGAAGATTATGTTTTTGCTAGTGAGTTTTTGCCTAATGTAAACAGGTGTGGAGATACTTTGAGTATTTTTCTTTCTTTGTTTCCATGTCACCATAAGACTGTTGTTGGTAAACGTCTTACGTGAGCTAATGACCCGATCTTTGGAGTAGCTCACAAGGAGGCTACATTACTTATTTGTTAATTGAGTTTGGATCATGCAGTGCCTCCAGGTGGGGGGGGGGTGTTGTTTATGCAATATTAGTCGGAATTGTCACAGTTTGTCCTTCTTCAATTTTACTCATTCTCTTAATGTTTGGCGTTCAAATCCTCACACCTTTTTCCGCATATCTGCATTATGAAAAGTTATCAAACAAAAATAAAGTTAACCCAGTACCGCAACTCCTAGCGCGTATCTCTACTATTAGATAGCATTTACTATTATTAAGGATCCGTGTTCCAACCACCCTGACGTCGAAATCCGTTTACATGAAACATAACCTGACTTCATGTCAGTGTGAAAATAGCGTTTGTCTATCAATTTCTATAGATGACTTTAACATGATTCCAGATCATTCTAAATAGATCTATAAACACGAGCTTTAATATAGGCATTCTCAATGAGCCTATATTAAAGCTCGTGTTTATAGATCTATTGCTCATGGACCCTGTTCTGTTAGAGACGGTTTTTTCACGTGGTAGAGACATCTCAGAGACGCTCAGTTGCCCCTTATTTTTCCGTGTTAATCCTGTTCATAGTACCGCTTCGATCTTTGACCTTTATTGTTTCCACAATGATAGAGTTGTTGTCATTAAGCGAAACCCTGAAAGATTTGACAAGATCGTGCATGTTACTTCTAATAACATTCACACATCTGTGGTATTTTTTATGTTCACAATTATTATATTCCAACATGATTGATGATTAAAAGAAGGTGTTGTCATATCCTTTCCCTTAAGTATCAGCTGACTCAGATTGTTGACAAACTCAGTACCGTATCTGATATTGACGGACATTTTGCAAGCTTTTTGTTAATTTATTACTGACAACTTACACTAAACAGTGCCAATTAGTTCTTCTATATCCTCTTGGATCTTCTAATCACCCATTTGTCTAAATGAATATTAAATCAAAAGTTCTAGATAGACAACCGATGATGCTTTTTTATCGCATAGTATGTAAATATACAAGGATTTATTGGGGTAACTGTAGATCTTTCATCTTTTCAAAATGTCCACATCTTATTTTAAGTCGTGTATCTGATTAATTAATTGTTGGTATTGCGAGTGTTATAGATTCTAAGAAATACCAGTGAATACCAAACAGCCATCGCTGGTACACTACTGATTGTGCTGTTGTCAATACTCACATAGATCCATATTTAATAAGCTATCAATGGAACAGATGCCCTGAAATAAAAACCGCTTTCAAAACTACCCAGAACTGTTGCAGATGGGTTATAGGAAACAACATCTCTATGTCCAACTTGTTAGATTCAATGTTTCTAAACAGATGCTTGGTTCTTAAGAGTTTGAGAAAATAGCAAACAGGATACTGAACAGATGAAACACTTTATTTTAACCATCATTAATGGACCAGAATTGATTACGTCAGCATCTAATAAGGCAAAGCAAAGAACATTGATTCAAATGCTATCGTTGGCTATTGGGGGTATATTTCCAGAATGTTCTCATATGACTGCAAACACTCTAATTGATATCTGACCTGGATGTACCCAAAACCATTGATGTCAGAAAGACAACTATTCTTGACAAAGTTCGGATAATTTAAAGTCACAGTGCTTATTTACTACTGATGCGAACGTTCAATAATCTTCGTCGTATTTTTTACCAGGTTAAACACTTCATGCATGTGTCAAATAACAATGTCTTTGGACTGCTCCGTTAAAATTTGACAGCTTCCTCAAAAGTCAAATCGCTTGTTTATCGAAGCAAAATGAAATCCACAAACTTTGTATCTTCGGCGGTGCCTAATTTACTAAGTAAAAGGCGACCCTTTTAGAGTCTGCCCAATTTTCGGAATCAATTTTATATAAATCTTCATCTCTTCTAAAATACGAAGCAAAAGTCTTCTCCTCATCAGGGGAATACGTGAAGTTGTCGATCGCACTCCACAGGCCATTCTGCGAAAAACATTATTGTTTTCGTTACTTTAGTCTCTAAGCGATATTGTTTGCATTAATATATGAATCTTTTCGTCAGCTTTATTCTTGTGTTCGAAAATAATTTCATAAGTTTCTCTCTTTTGCTCTAGAAGTTTGTCGTCAGCTTCTTTCTTCTGCTCTATAAGTTTTTCATTTTGTTTAGAAGTCTATCGTCTGTCTTTCGTAGTTTGTCGTCGGCTTCTTTCTTTTGCTCTAGAAGAAGTTTTTAAAATGTTTCTTTAGTTTTCTGTAGTCTCTCGTCTGCCTCGTTTTATGTTCGAGTTGTTATTGCATTTGAAATTTTACTAATTCTCCAACCGTCGCTTTGAATTCTTA
This sequence comes from Sepiola atlantica, assembly GCA_963556195.1. Lineage (NCBI taxonomy): Eukaryota > Metazoa > Mollusca > Cephalopoda > Sepiida > Sepiolidae > Sepiola > Sepiola atlantica. The sequence continues at coordinate 2,274,962 of OY744529.1, forward strand.
CATATTTTGAGGGTGTGTCCTTTTTAGAAAGAAAATGTTTCTATTTCGGGTACGGCTTGTTAAAAAAGTTATTTCCTTTAGATTATGCTTGCTAGACGTAATCTTAGAGGTAATAGAGTATAAAACCATTTTTTCTCGATTAAGAAAATTGCTTTTTAGTACGTTGTTACGCGTAGTGCCAGTTTAGTCGGAGAAAAAATAAAAATGCGCTCTTAATCTTTTTTCTTTCGGCAGAAGTAACTTTCTCTTTTTTTAGAGAGAAAAAAAATCATGTATTCTCTTATTGTTAAACATTACAACTGTGTAGGAATAGCAATTTAAAAAAACAAACGCTGATCTTTATTTAATTAAGAGCACAATAAGTTAGTCTTACGTGTTTTTTCTTCTTTTGTTACACCCATAAGCCAGTTTCTTTTTTAAATTGGAACGTTGTTTGCTGAATTTGTAGTCGATTTCTCCAAGTTTTTCTTATCTTTTAAGGTTTTACTTAATCAATTTTGTCACTCGTGGTGGCGTCCATTTTCAAAAGTTCCCCCGGATATTTACTGTAACCACGGTGTCAGTCAATTTTAGTGGTGTAAGTTTGAAATTTGACATCGCACATTGCCGGTCGTTGTGGGGCCGTTTTTTGAAGGGTCCTAAGAAAAATTGTTAATGTTTTTGTTTCCCGTGTAAATTCGAATACTTCGTAGCCAGTTTTTGTGATGTCCCTTTTAATGTGTTTTTCTTTCTTCGAGTTGCGGGTTACCGTGTCAATTAAAATACCTTGTAGTCAGTTTTTGGGAGGTCATTCTTAAGGGTTTTCGCGAATTGTTGTAGGGTCCCGTGTAGATTCGAAGATCTTGTCGACAGTTGTTTGATCCCGTGTAATTTCAAATACTTCGTTGATAATTATTGTGGTGGGGTCCTGTGTAAGCTCTAATATTTTGTTGCCAATTGTTGTGGTGGCGGGGTCCCGTGTAAGTTCGAATATCTTGTCGCGAATTGTTATGGCCCTGGTTTAGGCCCGGGATGAAAACACGGACACGGGGTTTCGGTATAACAAGTATATTGGAGAAAAGTATATACTACAGATAAACAATAGAAGTGGACAGTCTGTCCTGACTGCCAGTGTAGACTGGGGTTTTTATTCAACAAGTGAGAAGCGTAATGCTTCCATTATTTATTGAGAATGGAAGAGTCCAATATTCGTCATAGGTACGGCACCATAACACACAGTGACAAACAATATGAATTTCGCCAGGCAAGATTAACTCCTTACTGGAATATCATAGGATAAGGAAATCCTTCGATGGGACTTTGTTTTTAGGAAAATAGCTCTCGTCATTTAAAACTATGACTCAAAGTGTAGCATTACAAATTTGCTAGCTATAAGATAGCTGGCAATGTCTTCTGAACAATCAAATATATTCTCACAGAAATCCGTATCACATACTATCAACCCCAGAGTACCTCAATGATCTATTCTGGACCCAATTCACCTCTGGATTTTCATAAATGATCTTCCTACTCATATTCTGACATAATTTATTTGCATCTATGCAGACGATACAATTGTCTATGGCAGCACTTTGAAGAACATTGGTGATAAAAATATTGCTGATCCTCTCTCTCTCTCTCTCTCTTTCTCTCTCTCTCTCTCTCTCTCTCTCTCTCTCTCTCTCTCTCTCATGATATGGGCACATGACGGAATAGGGAAAAGGTGTTCTGTTACTTTTAACGCCTCTATAACCAAGCGTCTTTTCTTTCACCACCAATTCTAAGATACTTGTTATGCTCCAGTTGAAATGAAGCACGTCGTCTTGATAAGCTCCTATGACTGACTTTTACTCCAAATCTATAATAGAAGACTTATATCTGATTTTTTTCTAAGGTTGTTGGAAATTATTATATCATTCTACCGCTCCATAAAATACTTGAGTCCTGATGCAATCCTCTTCCTACACGAGAGTGAAATATGCCCGGAGCTTCAATACTCTTAGCCCATTTGAGGAGGTGCCGCACAGAGAACTTTTTCTTGCATTCACATCGTACGAAATTGACTTCACAACTTAGTGTAGGATGATCTCTTCTTTTCTCTACAACCCCTTTTATTACAGAAGAGACTCGCTAGTCTTTCTCTACTCTACGTGATTTATTTATTAGATGCTCGACTTAATATCAATTTCTGATTCCTTTTTCTAATATATTCACAGCAAGAACATTCTTCCCCGTGTGCCTAACACCAAACGAAATTGCCATGAACAGGGTTTCTTTCCAAAGCATTCCCATTAGTTGAACAAATTACCACGATACTTTCAGCCTACTGCTAGGTTGTCTTAAAATACAATGTCAACAAATGCCTGTCATAAACCGTTTTCATAAGTCATCAAATCTTCGTCATTATTTTCAATCCTCTCATAATATTCTTAATAATAAAAATGACAATCAATCTATCTTATTAATACTCATCATTGAGCGACTTTTAACATTGATATGTGATTACTCATAATGAAAAATAAAATTACAGATAAATAAAATCTGAACAAAATTACAGGATTACCTAGTACAAGGATAATTTAACTAAAAACGAAACATTAATTCGTTTTAATGAATAATTTACTTAAATTCTGTGAATATGAACACAACGTAATAGTATTTACGATGCATTATTTTTTCGTCTTTATCCTTGAATATAAAGGCATTAGCGGATAAATTCTCGCAATATGGTTGCTCGCTCTCCGTTGATTTGATGTAAATCGGTCATCAAGTTCCCCTGGTGTCAGAATACATCCAAGTATGACACGTGACTGTCACTCAGCTTGTTAACGTTAACGGGTTATCTGTTAGGAAACGAGTAAATACTCGCTGTTTACGTCATACAATCTAGTGATGAGGGCTACGTCGACAGAAAACGGACAAACAAACAAATGTAAAAAGTCAAAAAAAATATGATTCACGCGATCGACCAAAACTGTCAGGCAATTCTGAGAGAATCGAGATAAAGTTGTACTTAAATGCCTGTCAACACATTTAAAAAGTGGGATTAATAACACGCCACTTTCATTTATATGTACGTTTCTTGTGCGCATGTGTAAAACGGGGGGCACACGTGTTAATTGGAAGCATCCAACACATATCATTATACAGGGTGGGAAAAATGAGTTGACACATTGTAGGATTTCATAAAAGCAAATTGAGTAAAGTAATTGTAGCGGGCCTGTAAAAGGTCCGAAAGGAAACCTAAATACGGAGTGTATTGAGAAAAGTATAATACAGCAGAGAACAAGAGTGGTTGTACGTCAGTTTTGACTGCCAGTAGAGACTGGAGTTGTTCGAACAATAAGAAACATGCACTCTTTGTATTTATGGTGAGTGGAAGAGTTCTAAGTAAGCCTTTATAGGTAAGGTACCATAACACCCCTCCTAAGATTTACCTCCCCAGGAGTCACAGTATCTTTTCCTTTTTGAATTGATGTTATTCTGAGGCTGCTTGAGATAGTTGTATGTCGAAAGCGTTGTATCTGGTAACCATAACTTCATGCTGTGAAGTACTGTCGGTGTCTTCTGACAGTCGTTTCCTAATTTTCTTTAGGCGTCTCTTATGAGAGAACTGAGGCCTTCTATCAAATTCAGATTTGATATCCTCCGGATTTTTAATTCTACACTACTGATTTTGGAGCACATTTATTAACTTTGAAAAAATGTCTTCTTTGCTTCGACATTCAACTTCAAGACAATTCACCTAATTTTGCATAGTCTTTAGCTCTTCTATAATATATTTGAGTTGCAACTTTTGCGATCTTAGCTCTAGAACCATGAGTTAACTCTCCGTAACCTTCAACTGGTTATCTAAAAGATGTGACTTGATTTCTTTTAGTCTTGTGTTAACTATTTTCAGCCTGCATTTCGTGTCCTTATGCACTTAAATTTCTGCCGACAATTAATTTTGAGTTAATTTAATACGAGTTTTAATGATTGTCACACATGTCTTCTGTTGTTTTTTCTGACTCGGTCGTCTAATTATTTTTTTTTCTGACCAAAAATATTGGTTGGTAACCACCATAGGATAAACCGCTAAAATAAGTATGTGCCAAATAAACTGTTGGTATTTTTTAATATGAACATTTTTGGTAGCTCTGTTTAAAGTAATGTCAGTAATAATTTCACACTTGAATTTAATCTTTTCACCAGTCACCGTTCTGGCTATTTGGTTAGTTCTTAGACTAGTCGGTTTTCCCAACCTTCTCCATGTATGCATGTTGATGATCGACACATCTAAACTAGAATCCAATTGTTATTTAACATTTTTTTAGTAAATGCAAACACTTACACCGTTTATGGAACAGAAAAGTCTTAGGGCTGAATAATTCTGTTAAAAGTTTAACCACTTCAGATGAAGTCAAATCGCTAGTTTTTCGTGGTAAAATAAAATCCACGAACTTAGTATGTTCTATGCCCCTTACTTTTCAAACCAGTAGGCGAACCTTTTAGAGTCTGCCCAATTTTAATAATCTATGTCGTATAGATCTTTATACTTTCTGAAATATGAAACAAATGATTTATCCTCGTCTAGGGAATAAATAATATTCAATTGCATATTCGTTCTCAGTTATTTTACTCCTATGTGGTATTGTTTGCATTAATACTTCAAATTTCTGGTCGGTTTCTCTTTTTCCCCTGTAGTTTATTTTTATTTAAACCTTTCGTCGGCTTTTTTTTGTTCAAGTACCTTTGGATTCTTTTCCTGTAGTTTTCCATCGGATTTGTGTTGTTGTTCCCTTTTGTAAATGTTTCGTCACTTTTTAGTTGTCTTTTATCAGTTTTTTGTAGCGTTTCGTCGTCTTGTTTTTATTCTCGTTGCTGTTGCATTTGATACTTTACGAGTTCTGTTTGAAAATCTTCTATCTTTCAAATCTGTCTTTATACAATGCGGTCTGAAGAAGTTTCTTTTTTTATATTACACTGCTAACGCAATCTTGGTTGTAAAAGAGAAAGAGAGTATAACACCTTTGTTTCATTCGACCAACAAACAAATTACTATTTTTTTAGTTCGCTTTCCACGTAACCGTAGACTGTACGGTCAGCATTTTAGTCAACATAAAAAATAAAGTTTTAATTTTTTTTCTTCGGCGGCAGAACTTCTCTCTTTTGGAGAAAAAAGGAAATAAAATGTATTCCATTTTTGTTATAAATTAACACGGTGCTGGAATAGCAATAAAAAATCAGTGACCTTTCTTCTTTGAGAGAAAATAAGCTGGTCTTTTACATACTTTTTCTTCTTTTAGGGTCTGCCGGTAAAGCCAGTTTTTAGAACTAAGACGTTGTCAGGTGAATTTGCCGTTGATTTCTTTACGTGTTTCTTTTTCTTCTTATAAAAATATATTTTGTTGACAATTGTGTCGTCAATTTTAAAGTTCTCAAGAATCCTGTACTGTACATCGTCTTCCATTTTATTCTTCTATTTTTCTTTCTATCTTTGCTTTCGCTTCCATGTGAGCTCTTTCATTCTATCTTTATTGTATCTATCTTTTTGTTTTGGTTTGTTTTCGCTCGTAGTCAGAATCTTTACTTTATTTTTTTCTATTTTCATGTGTGCTCCTGTGCTTGTTTATTTACGCTCTGTTTTTCTTTGTTTTCTCTATTTTGTCTTTCTTTCTGTGGCTTGTAAAGCTCGAATCCTTGATCTAATGGCATAAGACCATGTGCTAGCCCCTCGACAATCGCCGCCAACCCCAACGTTGTGTGTGCTGTAGTTTTCTTCTCCTTTATCTTCTTGTACTCGTCCTGACCGTGTCGTCTAGGTGATAGCCGAGGGTGCGTGCGCTCGTTTACAAGTTGAGAAAATCAAACAACACAATTCACAAGAACACAAACTCAGATACACTGTGTGACACCATCGCCGACTGTCGGTGCCTGTATAGTCGTTACTCGAAGTCATCAGCTAATCTCATTATTGCTCGTTTACTCAGAGCTGCTCTCGCAAGAGTTTGACTCCCATCTGCTCTCCTCTGACTGTGACTCCAATATGATCGTCGCCTCTTCGAGTCGGAAACTGCCGTAAAACTCGTCAACTACCGTAATACTCAAACTCGTCAATTGTTTTAACACTGCCGCAAAAACTTTCACTCCTAAATATCTTATGTCCGGTCTTTTGTCTTCGTCACCAACAAGCGGGAATGACTCGTTTTCTGAACAATAGAAACTGACTACTTCCGAACTACTTCCTCTTGACCGCTCCCACTACCGACTATTCATCCTACTCTCTGTGTGTGCGTTGGTGAGTCATTCTCCATAATTATCCTGGGTTTCAGCTCACACCCATAGTAACAGCGTTAAATCATTCTTTAAAATGATTGAAGAATCATTAAAATACCACACAAATATATATCACTATTTAATAAAAATACAATAAAAATATCTTATTCCACAATGCACAGATTATCATTAACTTTAATAATAGAAAAATAAAATAAGCTCATCTGCTTTTTCAACTTCCAAACCCCAAACAACTGAAATTGCCAGGACAAAGAATGACTGTGTATATACCGACGTATAGTTAAAGTTTCACAGTTAAAGAGACAAGTCCATTCCTGAAAAGCAAAACTTTTTATTCGCAAAGTGCCACGAGGTCTTCTAATTCTTTTCAATTACCTGTATCAGTCCTTCCTCCACTTATTAGCAATAATTCTATGAGTCCTATCGTAAATACCCCTGATCTATATACACCTGAAGCTAATACCAATCTACAAATCGATACAATCAACTTAATAAAAAGGGTAACTCTACTACTACTTCTAGCATATCTTTCTCGTGTTTCACAAATCAAAATAGCACACTCCAAAGTCCCCAAAATATCGGCTCTCTCAATGATAATATTACACAAAATAATATTTCCCATAATAACACCCCGAATGTCACTGCAATCGATATAAATGCTGAACATTCTTATAAGATCCACACATACATAGGTTAAACTTCCTCTCGAATTAAGGTACTCAGCTAATCGCATTAGTTCTTTTAATTTAAATAATAACAATGGCACTGCATCCCTATGAAACTCCATTGAGAATCTTAAATCCCAAAACATTGCTCATAATAAAATTTGGCCTATACCGAAAAAATCTAAATCGTAAGTGTAGTATATGTTCCGATGGATACTGCACCCCATAGACTGGTATTGTCTTGGCCTTCGTGGCTTGATTTACGCCGGTCTATGGGTCTGTCCTGTGCAGTTCTAGGAGGTCCACCCTCCCAGGCTTCGCCTCCCCTCTTTGGAGAGGAGTAAGTTTATTGGTTACTGCCTGAGGCGCCCCTACCGGGGAATGCCGACGGGGCTGCCCAGGCAATTTTTAAAACCCACTTTCCCGACCCGACTTTGGGTCACATCTTACTTGTGGGAGTAAGATAAAAACTGGCCTTGTGCCTAACTCCTGGAGAGGAGTAAATCAATACATTCTTTTTGGGTTCTCATTATAATGAGATCTAAGACTCCTTTATGAATAAGAAAAATGTAATAATATCATCATCGAAGAAGGTATAAATATAATCACTTTGTAACCCAAATGATACTCCTTAATACGAAAATCTTTATTGATAACTTCATCTTTGTTAATCCCCAAATTTAATGTTATATTTCATATCCAATACATTCACCAGTCCTATCTGGTTGCTTAAAAATAAATTACCTTTTATTTTTAACTGTAATTTTAATTTCTAAATGCCACAACTTATGTTTTTACTCTTGAGGCGCATTTTATTTAATTATCAAAATATTAAATAATTTACTTAATTTATTAAATTTATTTTATTGTATTTTATTAATTTATTTATTGATTTAATTTAATTACTCGTCTATTTAATTTATTTTATTTTATTCATTAATTATGTTCAATTAGACATTTTTTGGGAATACTATCTTCAGTCTCTCTTCTTCTTTTTATACTATATAATCTCAAATGATTAAACAGGATCTTACTTAATAATTATAATGCACCTATTCAATCATCCCTTTCATATTTAAATTAATAGCCCTGGATCCTACCATTATACCCATTATACTTATAAATATTGTAATTTCCTACTACCCCGCATATAATTTTTGATTACCATAATATATGCATATATCATTTTTTATCTTTAAACCTACCATGAGCCCCTACCATCAAATACTCCTGCATCTACATGACTCCTGCTTTCAAATCCAGATTCAGCTATTTCCTCTTCTAATTGTACCTATAATATAATATATTAATATATTCTTATATACCTAACTATTAATCCATTATCAAATTTCCTCATATCAAAGCTACAAATTATATCTGTCTCAAGTAAACTTGTTTTCTTTTCTTTTCATTTTCTTTTCATTTATATATATATATATATATATATATATATATATATATATATATGTGTGTATATATATATGTATTCATTTTTTCTTATAATTCAGATATATGTACACACACACACACACACACACATATATATATATATATATATATATATATATATATATATATATATATATATATATATATCCAGTAAAAACCGTTATTATAATTTACCCTTTACAATACTTTCCGTCAAATTTTACATTTAAAATTTCATTTAATTTCCATCGCGCTCTTTTACATATATGAGATATTGCTTAAATATTATAATCAATTATAATTATAATTCTATCAAATCTCTCAATTCCAAGCGTGCATAATACTTATACCAGTTAATCTAAGTCTTTGGTTGCATCTACATAAAGTTCCGAACCCTATTATAACTATTCCGATGTCTTTTATAGTCAAATAATGACACATCATATTGTCCCAGACATATATAATATCATAAAATTGTGATTAAACTCATACTAACTGTTACACCGGTCGTTCTTACACAGGAGAAACAACACCGGTTGTCACTATAAATAGTGCGAGTCACCAGAGACACAGAGAAGACAAAGCACAGTCTTGTAACTGTCTAGCCAAGTGCTAGTCACTTTCTTACTTTGTTAATACACTTGTTAAACCAACCCTCGACTTGACTTCCTTTATTTATTATTTACTGTTGGACAACTTCACAACACTAACAATGCCACTTACTACACATACTTTTAATTTTTATACTAAATAATAATTATTTTAATAATGAATATATAATCAAAAAACTTTATAATAATTATAATATATTTGCATAATAATATGAACTCCATAACAATTTGCTCTGGCTAAATAAAATTTAACAGTTTAATTTCCAATTTTAATTATATCAAAACGATTGAAGTATTTTATTACAGATCTCTATGTAATATGCACAAGATTTGTAAGTTCGCTTTCTTTACCTTTAAAATAATTATTTCAACATTGATTTTGGACACTTATTATCAAACTGATTTTAACATGATTTAATTTTCTCCTTTTAAACACTATTCGATTGTTCCCTAATCTAATATAGTTTTTCAAGCCAAACATAAATTCAGCTAAACTTATTGTAATGTTAAGCCGTTAGTTTTGTTTTAATAATAATAAATTCTTAAATAACTAATAAACGGTAAATAAGTTACTTAGTTAAATCTGATCAAAAACGTTTTCTTTACTTTTAAACTGTAGCTATTTTTAAAACGCTACCTACTATTTAAACAGATTTAGTATTTTCACTTTCATCTTTCCCATTTAATTTCTGAATTTAAAAAAATGATTCAACCCATTTACCGTCCATTTCTATTTAGATTTCATTTCCATTTAGATTTCATTTCTTTGAAGTTAGCGTTTGTTTAAATTATGGTTTCTAAGTATTTCAAATATATGACCGCTAAGCTTGATGGTGGTTCTAAGCTATTGGTTTTTGCTTAACCATGGTGAATTATTATAAAAAAAGTAATGATTATAGTAAACTACAATAGAATTTGATAGACATAAATAGATAACCATTAATCTTATTTAATTAAATCTCATAAAATCGGTTTTGTCCGTTTAAAATGTAATTATCTTTCAAACAGATTTCGTTTTTTTTCATTTCCACCATTACGATATCACTTTTTTTCGCATTATCTTATTTACATAATCTTTACTACTTATGTCAACCGACTAAATTTAATGTAGCTTTGCTTTTTGCTTACATATCTAATAAAAAAGTGAATAAATAACGGGCACATTTTTCCCTATAAAGATTTCCTTTTGTTAAACCTGATAATAACGTCTGTTTTTCTTTTAAACCCTAACTATCTTTTGAAATGTACGTAGAATTTAAACAGATTTCAATTTACGTATTTTCTCTTATAACTTTAAACGATAAATATATTTTAAATGTACTTAGCATTCAAACAGATTTCGGTTTTTTGCTTCCTACATCTCATATAAAATCTTAAGGTTACCCATTACCACTGCATTTCTATTGTGTCCTATTTGAACGTGTTCGTTAGTTAAACATAACGTTGGTTTATATTATTGTTACTACTTATTTCCGAAATGTTAACATTTCTCTAATAATTGTCCGGCTGGAAAGATGTCTTTGCTGTGTATAACTGACATTAATATATCCTGATCCTTCGCATACTTCTAGAATTTTATTTTATGTTATTTTATATTACCATGCTTTGATATCGTGGGCCAACTGTCACTACATAAATACTGAAATATGTTTTTGATACATGCCTTTTACTAACATCAAAACCGTCATTTTCGTAACACAAAAGTGGAAAAAATATTGATTTTCAATTTTTTCTTCGTTTTCAAAATTTCTGTGGAACTGTTTCGTATTTACAGTTTTCGAATGGTTTATTTTCCAATCAAGAAAAAAAATCATAGTATATCGATTTATTTTATTTCTGTATTACCTAAAAAAATATTTGAAGTTGATAATTTCCTAAATCAACTAATTTCTTTCTGATGCGAAGATTTTGTTGTGGTTAGGTGTGAAATTTTTGTAGAGTAGTAGTGTTTGACCAGCTGGCTATGTCAAGAATGTGTGGAATGAATAAGTTAGAAGGTTTGGATTCGTGGCGAATGAAAATGTGTGTGGGGGGTGTATTCGGAGACTTGTATGTGAGTATAACTGAGAGCGAAGAGAAAAATAGAGGTTAGCTATGATCTAGGTTGAGTTTATGTTCAGTGAGGATAATTTTGCTTATTAAGGGGGATAGATTATAAAAGTCATTTCGTTGTCTGATGGTGTTGGAGGCTGTGATTAGTACGGTTTCTAGTAGTCTTCGCCGGGCTTTGTTGTGGGTGTATTTTGGTGATTTTGGCTTGTTCGAATTTGAAAGCATGACCGTGCTCTAATGCATGGAAGAAAAGTGCACTGAGAGAGTTATTGTTTTTTATGTCCCTTTTGTGTTCACTTAATCTTTTTTTCAATTCACGTTGTGTTTCTCCCACGTAAATTTGATGGCAGTTGTTGCATGGGACAGTGTAAAAGCCGGCATGGGATGTGGGTTTTTTTTAAGTGTCTTGATGTGTTTAATGTTTGTTTTATGGATCGTGATGTGGTTTGTACTGTTGGAATGCCTAGTTTGTTACGTGTGTTGCATATGGATGTGTTATTGGAATGCGTGGGTAAGAGAAGGGGTCTGTCTATGAGAGAGGTGTTTGGTGTTTTATTTTTTTGTGTGTTGTTTTTGGAGAATATTTTAAAGGCTTTCTTCTTGGCATTTGATATAAAATCTGTGGGGAATTGCATTGTTTTTAGGGAATTAATGATGTATTTTATTTCTTATCTATGTATTGGGGACTACAGATTCTAAGAGCGCGTAGGAAGAAGCCTATAATCATACCTGTTTTTATCTTGCTATTGTGGTGAGAGTAGAAGTGTATGTAGTCATTTTTGTGAGTGTTTTTGCGGTGTACCTTGAATTCTAGTTTGGTTTGGTTTGGTTTGGTAGTTTTGTTTTACGGCATATCAACCCATTTTGGGTTATTTAATGCCGAATCTGGTCATTATAGTAAAAGTTTTTATGCTTCAAGTTCTTTATATCTTCAAATGTTTAATCATCGTTTTTGGTTTGGTAGTTTTGTTTTACGGCATATCAACCCTTTTTGGGTTATTTAATGCCGAATCTGGTCATTATAGTAAAAGATTTATGCTTCAAGTTCTAAAAATAAAATAAAAAAGGGGAGGGAGAAAGGGAGAAGGGCTGTTGTTTTTGTTTTTGGTTTTGTAGAACATAATTAAGTTTTACAAAAAAAAAAAAAGAAGAAAAACAAAAAACGTCAATGTAGGTGAATTTCGTCTCAGGGAGCCACAGGGCAGCCTGATCTGGTATCACCAGGAATTCTAGTTTGTTTTTGGACTTAATTATAAGAGTGTCTAGGAATGGTATCGAGCTGTCTATTTCAGTCATATGTGTTAATGTTATGGAGGGTTCTACTGTGTTGAGTTTGTCTTTAAGATTATTGATTTGTATATCTAAGGGGAGGAAAATTAGAATATCATCAATATATCTAAAGTATTCGATGTTAGGGGATAGTCTAAATTTGAAAGGGCCGGATTCTTAGAATTCTAAGAAGAGGCAGGCTAATACACCCCTTAAGGGGTTGCCCATGGGGAGTCAAAAATTTTGTTTGTAGAATTCTTCGTTGAATTGGAAATATGTTACGTCAGTGATGAGTCTAATTATTTCTATTAAAATGTTGGGGGGGGGGAGGAAATGGTAAGTCGGTTTTGATTTTCTTTCGATGAGTGTGAAGTAAGTTTAGGCATTTTTTAACTGGCACATTAGTATAAAGCGATGTTACATATAGGCTATGTATGTTTTTCTTTTCTACGTTAATATTTTTTATTTTGTTAAGAAGGTCACCTGAGTTTTTGATGTGGGAGGGACTGATGGTGCCCATTAGTGGGGTGAGAATGTTAGCTATGGCCCGTGCGATTTTGTGTGTGGTGCTACCTATGCTTGATACAATGGGGCGCATGGGGATGTCTGGTTTGGGGGTTTTGGGGAGCCCGTATAGTGTAAGAATGATGGGGTGATACTCAATATATGATGTCCATTTTTGTTGTTCTTGATTAGGTGTTTGAAAGATTTGTTGAAATGTTCTATGTTTTTGTTTATAGTTTTTTGGTCAGTTTTAGTGTATGTGTTTTCGTCGGATAATAGAGTAGATATTTTTTTAATATATGAGTTTTTTGTCCATGATTACTATGCCCCCTCCTTTATCAGATGGTGATATGATTATGTTATTATTGTTAGCTAGGTGTTAAGAGTGTCTCTGTATCTTTTAGGTAAAACGGGGTCATTAAGAAGAGTGGTTGTGGTTGAGATTATTCCTTGAATGAAGCGTTTAGTGAAGTCTGTGTCAGTATGTCTGTAATTGTTTAGACCTGTGTTGGTGGTGGTGTTAGAGGGTATTCCGGTAGCGAATTTTAAGCCGAAACTGAGAGCTTCAGTTTCTATGTCAGAAAATTATATATGTACATATATATATATATATATATATATATATATATATATATATATATATATATATATATATATATATATAGGAATGTTGCAACAGAATCTGACATTTGACAAAACTAAATGAAATACCAGGAGTAGCTGAGTAGTGTGCTGAAGCTCTGGATAGACGGGTCATTGCCAGACACCCCTACATCATCCAGCAGGACTCCGCTCCTTCACACGAACCCAAAACAACCCAAACGTAGCTGGTCAACAAAATTCATCACCACTGGTCGCCGGATTTGTGACCGCCATTGTTATGCGATTGAAACTCCCTTTACTATGTCTTCAAGGGGTGATTAAGGCCAGTACCAAAAAGTACGCCCACAACACGGTCGACTCTTCGAATGTTCCAATTGTGGAGGCGTACGCCGTTATATACAAGGACATGGTCGCCAAAGCGTGTGACTCATTTCGAGTCCGTCTTGAGAAGGTTATCCCTTTCAGATTAAAAAATAATGTAGTATGTAACTGTAGCTAAATATACTGTAGGGTTTCCGCTTAAACACCTTTATTTTCATTGACTATTTCGTTTTCTTTTGGTCACGTGTCATATTTTGCTGCAACGCTCTGTATATAATGAAATGTGTGCGTCTAAACACTCATTGCAAGGTTTTTTTTACCGTGTTAGATGTGTGTACACATCTGTGGATTTGCTTATGACCCTGCGAAAAAAATATCACAATTATTTAACAAAATTCCCCCACCTGATCTTGTGTTAAATGTTTTTATGATAGCCTTATCCAATTTCCAGTAGACAAGTCAGCGAGCACAACATAAAAGTTCAAAACAATTAATGAAAGAGGTATATAAAAAACAAGGTTACAAATGAAAGAAAATCTAACACAATGCTTGTCTCTAAGTTTGAAACATAATTTCAGTCACATGGCTTGTTGACTCTAGTGTTTGTAAAAGCCACCCATCGAAATAATTTTTTTTTCTCCTAAAAACTTGGTCAGACAAACCTACGTCAAAATGTCGCTATAATTGTAACATGGCTGCACATATGTATGTGTGTGTGCAAACCTTGTTAAACACAACAGAATTCTTTCTGTTTAATTATACTTTTTTCAATTTTTCTAATAACATTTTTGTTTCAAAATCAGAAAGATTAATAAATGTTCTATTATGCATTATGAGTACTTTCGATTATTTGTCGAATCATCTTCATGTGACAAAAAATGAATACAATGATGCAGTAATAAGGAAATTACAAAACAATAATCACTGTGAACGGTGTAGGTTCGATTGTTAAGGACAACAACAAATCGGTCTTATTTCCAGATAGGAGCGTTACAATTTATGTTCTGTGAGAGTAACAGAATTAGCGACCCGGAATAAATTGTATCTACATTTCAAAATATTTTCGTATGTAATGTCATTGCTTGTGGGTTTGTGAATTTCAATATAAAAGGTAAAGGTAAAGGTCGCATAGCCTGGACGCGCACGAGTGTTGTTGCCGACATCGCACACTGCCCATGGCCGTAGTGGCGGTGATTTGTTAACAATCACCGTGTCTAGGGCACAGCATATGGAAGGCGGAGCCCATCCCTCTCCTTCCGCTGCCTTGAACCTTCCCTGAGTTTTAGTCAGGTACCCATTTACTGCTGGGTGGACAGAGGGAGTTTTCAGACCCGAAAATTCGCATGCCGTGAGTGGGATCGAACCCGGGTCGTCCAGCCCAAAGACAAGTGCTATAACCACTCGTCCCTTTCAATATAGATTACTTTAAATATTCTTAATTTAAAAAAATAGTTTCGGAATTAGTTACTAACATTTATCTAAATTCAGAAGAGACAGTTGTGATTTGTAAAATGCTGGTGAATTGAATAAGAATAATATGCATACTGAACGTACGTGAAAGGGTGTAGTAGATTAACCTATGTAAGTGTTAGTGTATTTCTTTTTTATCATAGAGAATTGTGACTTATAAATAACATTGTTTTTTTCTGTGCTGGGTAGTGCGGAATATTAATTTGTCACTACAAGATTGTGAGTCTTAAATTTCTTGTAGTAAATAATTAATATTACTCTATTATTACTGTCAGTAGAACATATATATCAGTGTACACTATTTGTTAAGGCTTTTTTATCTAATTTAAAGTCTGGTTGAATTTTATTGCAATATCATAAGTTAATGGATTTACAGCTATCATGTTTGATGTTATTAGTAGTAGTCGTATTTTATAAGTTCCGAATCATTAATCTGATTTGTTCGTCAACTATATAATTAGTAAAATTAATTATAAATAAGGACTCGTTTAATATTGTTTAAATCTAATAAATAGCGTTTTCTGGTGGAAGAGATTAGTTTTGCACGGTCTAGTCATTTGGTAACAATAGCTATTTTGTAATGATAAGAGTATTCACTTTTTTTAATTAAAGAGACTAGTGTTTAGCTGGTAGTTTTTTTTATAAGGAGAGGTGTTAAACGCGTTATATATATTTATAAGTTAGTTAAAGATTTGTTATTACCGTTATTTTAATAATGTGTAGTGTAGTAACAAAGCTTGATGTTTTAGAAATATATAGTAATAGAAATAATAGTATAAGTCTACTATTGTGTGTGTTTGTGGGGATAGGTTATGAGCAAAAGAAAAAAACAACTATATAAAACGGAAACAGGTAACACAGAATCTTATCCATATTTATTAAATATTTCATTTCAGTTATGTAACTTTGTTTTGAATAAGCATTTATTCAACCCAAGTTCGATAATCTATATCGAAATTTGGAAGTGGTAGGGGGAATGCTCGTCCCTGATGTGGTTGAGTAAAGTGAAAGAAAGTGTTCGGATGAAAGTGAAAGTACGGTAGGATGTTGAGTGAGTTTAACAATTATTGGTGGGCGATTAAGTATTGAGTGTATAAACGAAAGGAGTTCGTATGGGCAGGCGGCTGTAAAAGAAGAGTAAGGAGAATTGTATGGGGTAAAAAGAAAGAGACTGAAAAGGGATAAGAAAAAGAAAGGAAAGAAAAACAGAATATAGTAAATGGCATAGCTGAAAAGAGTGGAAAGTAATGTATAAAGGGTAAATGAAAAGTTGTTGGAAGTAATCGATAGGTAAATATCGGTGGAGTGTTGAATTAGATTATTTTTGTCCAAGCTGAAAGTGCATATTTTATTCATAATGAAACTTTAAGCAAAGAAGTATACTGTTTGAAACCAGTCGGCTTATGATGGATGTGGTTTTGCAATAGGATATAAAGCCTGGCTTAAATCAGTTGTCTTAGTTTCGTTTTGTACGCAATTTGATAAACGAACATATTTATGTTCCGATAATCAAATTTGCACACGAAAGACGTTGTCGATATTAGAGAAACTATGACATAGTAACATGAGCTTTGGAGGACTTCATGGAGAACCAGGATGCTAGCTTTTCTGTGATGAACGTGCAATTCTAAAATATTGTCGAACCAAGTGCAAGTCTATAGTGAAAACAATAAACGCAATTGTTTCTCCAATTACTTGTGTGAAGCTTATAACTCTTTAGACGGGAATCATACACACACACAAGCACACACACATTATATATATATATATATATATATATATATATATATATATATATATATATATATATATATATATATATATATATATATATATATATGCAGATTCAATATGTCTCTGTGAACCGGGTTCGCGCTTCGTGATCGTCTGAGATTGGCATTTCCCTACGCTGAGAAAAGTCGAAGGCTCGAAACGACGCTGTATATAAGTAGAATATTAGAATATAATTTAATATATATATATATATATATATATATATATATATATATATATATATATATATATATAATATATGTGAGGTTAACATTCGTATAATATTTACTACGTGTATGTAATAGTGCTTAATAATTAATAGGAGTATTTATATATAACCAACAGGACCCGGGTGCTGGTGTTGCCCAGTTGAAACATAAAAGAATGATCAGTCTGTGTCGCAGAAAAACAACTTCTGCCTGAGTGCAATTTTATCTAAAGATTTCATGAAGTCGCCGTTTAACTGTAAGTCATTGACGTCATTAAAATAGGATTTATGCATCAATAATGGATTTTAAATTGTGTTAACGCAAATAAGTCACAAATTCAACGATTAGTACATGTGTATTTGCTTTAAAACAATTTATGGCGTTTATATTAATTAGTTGTGTGACATTTCTGGATAAAATTGTATTCATACAGAATGCCACACGCTCTTAAGCTAATGTTTCTTTACATATGGACTTCCTGCAGGAGGTGAATAAACATACTAAAAAGTGCATGAATTGTTTTAAGGAAATACATTTGGGATTTTCGTTAAACACATTATTTCCCTTTACCTGTTCACTTATGAAATACTTGTGTAAAGTCGCTGTAAGTAATTGATGTGATTAAAATAGTATTTATCCATAAATAGTTTGACAAATCGGTGACGAGATAGAAGAATCCATGTGGGCAAAATTGTATTCATGAAGAGGTTGTAGTATGCCACACGGACTTAGTCTAAGATTGTGTTTTGCCACATGGAATCCTGCAAATGGAAAATAAACATATTAAAAATAAAACAGTATAATAATAAGCTGGCCAATAGAGACAATTGAAAAAAATAAAAAATACCCCCTCACCGGCGCTAAATAGAACCAAGGAAGAAGATAATTGTCTTTTTTTCTTGTAAAAATATTGAGTAGTGGTGCAGCATTTTTTACCAGACTAAACTGATTTTTTCTTCGGCATCATCCGACCGTCTAAGCGGGAAGATGTCGAAAAGCTTGTTGTTTACAACCTTTAGTTTATTGAGAAAAAAGTACTATTTCTCGAAAATTAAAAAAGAAAATTCCATTTTTAATTTTCGCATGAAAAAAAATTAATTAAATTTCTTCGTAAAAATAATTAAATTGTCGTGACAAATAAACATACGGTGAATGTTTTTCTTTCAGTATTTTATTATGTATAAACAGTAGCCCCGTTTGGATTTTAACGCAGGTTTGTTTACTATCTTGGCTGTTGACGTATTTCTACGTTGGCAAAAGTCGGTTGTGTCAGAATCAAAACAGGTGCCAGTGCAAAATATTGTAGTTAATGTTTTAAATAAAATATTTGTATAACTAAGTCAAATATTCTAATTCAAAATTTGATATACGAAGACAATGTTATTTTAACGGTTAGGTATATGCAAATATAATCTGTTCGATTCTCGAGCAGGGAATGTGATATCATACTCGTTTGAGTCAATTAGCAAAAAATAAATTTGAAAGAAAAGTTATCAAATAATTTAGCTCACTACAACTGATGGTTCGGAATATCTGACATAAAACTTCTATATTCCTTGATATCGCGTTAATGTGTATTTTGTCTCGGCGTTGTGCGATGAAACAATGAAAATAATTTTGTATATCATGAAAATATATGTTTTTAGTATGGACAGAAACATCTAAATAAAAGTTTTTTTGAAGTAAATATGGAATGTTTTTTCTGAAAAAGTAAGGGTTACATGATGTTAAATTAAGATATAGAGTCGTATACTATTGAGTTACAACCTGAACATTTGCATATATATATATATATATATATATATATATATATATATATAATTTATTTAGATACTGTATATTACATATTTCAGCAATGCACCGCGGTTTCATACAAAAAGGGTAGATTTAGACATCTTTAGTATATATATATATATATATATATATATATGTATATATATATATATATATATATATATGTATGTATGTATATATATATATATATATATATATATGCAGTAGGTATCGATATGTGTGTATGTGTACGTACGTATGTATTTATGTATATATCTGTTCTCATGTGTGCATGTACGTGTTTCTTTGTATGGCTCTATATATGTGCATATGTGCGTGCATGTGTAGGTATGTGCATGAATGTATATATATATATATATACATTATCTTTATCTGTATATCATTTTAAATATTTGAGATGGATATAAAATCTATATTTTTGCTTGAAGTTTTGAGGTTGAGTTTTTATATGTTTGAAAAAATATATATGTGTATATATTTGTATTCACGCATTTATGAATGTATGTGTGGGTATGACTATATATCTGTATATCTTTATGTATGTATGTGTGTATTTATATATGTATATATATGAGTATTCATGTATGAGTAGACTTTTATATATATGTGGATTGTTTGTAAAGCATTTAAATTTATATATAAAATGAAAACTTTTCAAAGAAAGAATGATCAGCTAGCACAATACATTGCCTTAAGTCTTATTTTCATCTAAATTAGGTTTTATTTTAATTGATTATCATTTTATTTGATTATTTTTGTAAAAAAAACATGGTAAATTATTTTGATTTCTTTTAAATGAGAATTTATCTTGGAATGTTTGTATTCATCGTTTAGTCGTCATTCATGTTATTATCAAATCATCTACGTTTTTTAACGTTTTAAATTGAAAATGATTTTTTTTGATAAGTTCCTAGTTATTTTGCTGCGTTTGTTTTGACTTTTAAGAGTTTAGTTTGATTTTTAATGTGCATCCGACTTATTTTCTGTGCATTCGACTTTTGCATGTTTTGAGAATCAAGTTTTGACCGGTGACATCCGTATTTCGCCATTCACGTTCCCTGTACTTTCTTGATCATTTTCTGAAAGTTTCTTTGCATAAATCTTCGCTTTTATATTGCATGATTTGAGAACAGACTCTGAACACGGGATATTTGTGTGCCAATTGGAATTTGTTACGGTATGCTTTGATTTTCTTCCAGAAATGCGTGTAAGTTTTCTTTGCTCCTGAATTGACATTATTACATTGTAATATAACTTGATCGATCATGTTATTTATTTCTCTATTGCAGATAACTATTTAAAGGTTAAATATTGAGCTTCATTGTGTTTGCTACTTGATGCGCATAAGAATCAATATACACATTTAATTGATTGCTATAATATATATATATATATATATATATATATATATATATATATATATAGTGTGTAGATTTCAATGTAGATGGAATCTGAATAACAGAGCTCAATGTAATTTAAACAGAGCAAAACAGAATTATAAAAAAGAAAAAACTATACACACATTAAGGTTGTATACATTATAACTTATTTCGACCCCTAATTAGGTCTCCTCAGATGTATAAACAACCACGTCAAAAAACCAAATTTGGTTTTTTGACGTGGTTGTTTATGTTTATTGCCAAGAAGGATTGATGGGGAGGCAAGCGTAAGGAACATACTTATTTATACTATTTATCTGTTTAGAAGATAACTGAAAATGAAAATCAATGACATTGGCGTCAAGATAAATAAAGTGCATTGAATATTCGTGTGTCTAGAGATTGATCAAAAGCGATTTATGAAGACGGAAAATGAACAGCTGATAATATGAAGGCATCGAAAAGAAACAAATTCGGTTTTCGTAAAACAAATGTATGTATATAGAATAACAATGAATATCAACTTCTCAGAAACGGCTGTTTAGATACAAATTCTGAAACCGAACCGATTAAAAACAGCAGACTTGTACATATCAAAGGCTCAATATATATTCGATAGCGCTATAGAACCATAATAAACCAATCTGATTTATCTTATATATATATATATATATATATATATATATATATATATATATATATATAAATATATACATGTGTGTGTGCGAGGGGTGTACATATGTGTAGCTTATTGTGTAAGCTGGTTTCCTCCATCTTCCCTCTTGTTTATGTATCAAATTTTGTTTAGAAATTGAAACCGCACCCTCCTGCCAAATAAAACACCCGCCACATTTCGGTGATTGACTCAACAGATTCGGTCATATGAGGACACAAAAGACACATTCGAAATATAAAAAAGGGAAAAAAAACTTTCTCAAGACGAGAACATTTTTTTCTTTAAAAACCCCAAACAACAAATTTTAACTCTAAACCCAAAACAAAACTATGTAAGGTGGGGACTGAGGTTGGCGTGGAGGCAACCTTTTTTTAGATTATGTTACTTTTAATATAAGACGCCATTATTCAACCACTATGGAATAAAGAAAAGAAAAAACACACAAAAGCAGAAACGCTTCGAACAAAATTGTTCTAATTTGTCTCATTAATAAGCGCTTATATATGTGTGTGTGTCTCTCTCTCCCTCTCTCTCTCTCTCTCTCTCTCTCTGTATATATATATATATATGTATATATATATATATGTATGTATATATGTGTGTGTGTGCGTCTGCTTGTTAGTGTGTATGTATACATGTGTCTGTGTGTGTATCTATAGATGTTTCCGTAATAAATATGTATATCTATGTGTATATATGTATATATTAATGTATATAGATGTATATGTTGTATATAGACACATGTATATATATACATATGTATATATATATGTATGTATATATATATATATATATATATATATATATACATATATATATATGTATGATTATTTTTATTTACACAGAAATGTAAAAATCTGCGACACTGGCATGTCGATGTTATCGATCAACAGCTATTATAACATAGATCTCATCAGGCAGCGTTAGAATCCGATCTTAACTTTCGATCATTTCTTTTTCATTCTTTCCAAATATGATCTAAGGTTAAGGATCGGATTCTAACTCTGTCTGATGAGATCTCAGTTTATAATAGTTGTTGATCGATAAAATCGACATCCTAGTGTCGCAGATTTTGTACATGTCTGTGTAAATAAAAATAATTATACATACATATATATATATATATATATATATATATATATATTCAATCAGACAAAGATTTGCTGCTTTAATATACACATACACACGCGCACGCACGCACGCACGCACGCACGCACGCACCCCCCCACACACATATATATATATATATATATATATATATATATATATATATATATATATATATATATATATTCATACCTATATACGCATTCATTGACATTTAAATATATATATATATATATATATATATATATATATATATATATATATGCATACATATTTATTTTAGGTCAAGCATAACTTTAAAAACTACACCCGACATTTATTGTTTATTTGCTATATTCAATTATATTTATCTTTATAATAATTGCATCGTTCTTTTTTTCTTTTTATCTTCACTCCCGTCTGCGCTAAACATTAATTAACGTTCTATTTTCAAAAGAAATGTTTTATGCTATCGAGAAATATAAAAAAAATACGCAAAGACATAACGGTTTCCTTAAGAATTTATTATATAAATAAATCAGAATTAACGAGAAAGATAGAAAAATAATGATTCGAATAATAGAGGGTTAGTCAAAATGTAATGGGGAAGCGAAAACGAATTGAATAGATTCGTCAAGGAAATACTTCAGAGAGACGTAAAAACACACGCGCGTATAAACGCACACACAAATACACACATACACATATATATATATACACTCACACACACATATATATATATATATATATATATATATATATATATATATATATATGTGTGTGTGTGTGTGTGTGTGAGAGAGAGAGCGTATATACTAATTTAAAGTGCTTTTCGTTTTCGTTAAAGTGGGCATCGCCTCTAATGTTGTCTGCCTTAGATGACTGTAGTAAAGCAATCCCATCATACCTTTCTTATCTCATAGTTGGAATTGCAACAGTCTAGTTGCAAGAAGTGCTAAAGAACTGGAAATCATGCCGAGATGAGCAGAGAAAGACTAGTGGAATCTCGGAGTTTCTTTTTCTCCAAGACTAGTCGCAGAAGCAAGGTTTAAAAGTTTAGTCTCCGCTTTTATTTTATCCATGCCTGGAGGGGGGATATAGGGACCCATAACTTTCCGAATTGTATTAGTGAGAGTGATGCAGTAATCCCAACAGAACTCGAACCCGGCAATCCGAGTCGACAGTCCGTGCCTGTAACCACTCCATCACGTCATATGTGAAGTAGCATATTTTTACCCCACCTAATAAACCGGTATCGTCCGGGCCTTTGGGTCTGGATTTACGCCGGTCTATTGAGGGTTGTCTGGTCCTGTGCAGTTCTAGGAGGTGCACCCTCCCAGGCTCTTTGGGGAGGAGTAAGTTTATTGCTTACTGTCTGCGGCGCCCCTACCGGGGAATGCCGACGGGGCTGTCCAGGCAATTTTTAAATGGTCAGAGTGCTCACCTCTCGAGCGCTGGCTTACCTAATCCCACTTTCCCGACCTTGTGTCACATTTTACCCTGTGGGAGGTAGATAAATAACGGCCCAGTTGCTGTAAGCGTGGATATTTATGAATCCATATATTTCTCCCCAATAATGGCTTAAATAGTAGTGTGGATAAGACTCTCAAGCCTTGTTTGTGCAACTAGTCTAGTCGAAGAAAGTTTGGAAATAACACCAATGTGTATCTGCTTAAACCAGCATTGTTTTCAGTTAGTCTGCATTTCTTCTTGCCATTCTACTGACACAATGACGGTTCAAGAAAGATGCGGTTTAGATTTAGCAACCTTTGTTTTTATATAAACTCGCGATGCAAGTTCGAGACTCATGCACATATATATGAGTGTGTATATATGCGTTTGAGATATAACGTTAAGTATGTTTATATGTGTGTATAGGATACAATGCTAAACTAATTCACTGATCATAACATTTTTTTGAATAGACCTTTTAAGTGTAAAGTGTCCAAATATAGTCCATATTTTATTTTATTTAGTTTCATGAAAATAGGATAAAAACTGGGATGGAGTACTCTCGTGAAATCCTGATAATTCTCATTTTTGTGAAATTTTAACAATAGACATTAATTAATATCTGTTCTCTAAATTTCAGCTTCTTTTAAGTATTTTAAATTGTTTTAACAAGGGGTAAAATATTGCGATTAACATTAGAATAAGAATTCTAGACATAAAGTTTGCTACGATTATTCACAGGTAACATAAACTGGAAAAATACATAAATATTAAAGCCAAGTCTGCTGCAAAGAAGGTGGACTCATCCCTTATTCTATTCGCCCCAAATCCAACTATACACTAGAGATGTCCCCCGATGCCGTAAATGTTTCACTACCTGCTCCCTATTCTCTGACTGTGCCAACTTGTAAAACATTAAATGTCATGTGAACAAAATTCTTGTTGTACAACTCCCCACTAATGCTGCTCCTATAAATCTAGCCTCTAATCACTGCAGCCCCTTACGTCTCAATAGCAATATGCCTTGTTTCCGGTGAACACGGTGAACAAACGTATATATATATATATATATATATATATATATATATATATATATATATATATATATATATATATATATATATAATTAACTTGTTACAAATATCCAGGGGGTATGAATCCGAAGGAAGTTGAAACCGGGTTTATGAGAGTGCTCAATGAAAATTCAGAGCAAAATATATATTTTTTGATTTTATTCCATTAGTTGCGACAAAACAAGTTTTGTTTCATTGGTGCAAATAGCGACC
This sequence comes from Sepiola atlantica, assembly GCA_963556195.1. Taxonomy (NCBI): domain Eukaryota; kingdom Metazoa; phylum Mollusca; class Cephalopoda; order Sepiida; family Sepiolidae; genus Sepiola; species Sepiola atlantica. Next base: position 2,299,798 of record OY744529.1, read on the forward strand.
AACTCATCGGGCTGGCGAAGGAATTCAAATGGCATAAATTTTAACTTCACTTTAACGGGAGATTGAAAATTTAAAATACATTGGAGGGGGAGGGGGACAGAGTTGGGGCTTTGTCTATAACGGTGACATGGGACAAGTGGTCTATGAGGCATCTATCTCCTCAACTGAAAACCCATCCCAGACTAACTATTATATTGGTCTGGCAGGCAACAACTTCAAGGAAAGATTCTACAACCATAAACTCTCCTTCAACAACCCAGACCATCCTGGCCAAACTGGACTTTCACTACACTACCACAAAATAAAAACCAAAAAAGAAACTCCCATAATAAAGTGGAAAATCTTGAAAAAATCCAGCACCTGCAAATCAATAAACTCTCCATGTAGATTATGCTTAAATGAAAAACTGGAAATTATCCGCTTTAAGGACAAAAACAAACTCTTAAATAGAAAACAAGAGACATCTATCAACTGTAAACATAGTAGACTCTACCTCCTTAGCAACCCACATACCCCACCTTAACCCCACACCAACCCCACATAACTTTAAAATAAAATTAAAAGTTGTTTTTTTTAAATTTTATTTTTTTACAAAAATGAATGATAACATAAAACCCCCACTATACACTACCCCAAAACACACTATAACCCCCTACCCACCCACCCAAATTTACCTCCCAATCCCACCCCAATAAGTCATGATGAATCTATAAATATATAACCACCCTTCTAAACTACCAATAACATCAAATCTCTACGTACTACCTATAATGCACAGCCTCAATAGCCTCTCAGCCATACTACCAATTCTAACATAAACCCATAACTGGGACAGCTATTAACACTGATATCACTTGGACTAATCTAATCTCAATTACTTAACCCTTCGATCACTACCTTGAACACTTAATTATTAACTAGTACTTAGTCCTTGTCATTGGTAGTAGAACAAAAAAGCCTACCATCACTTGTCGACTTATTTCGCCCAATGACTTCACAAGTAGCAAGATGGTAATGATGGTGATATTTATCATTATTACTATTATTATTATTATTAGTATTATTATTATAATTATGATTATTATTTTTTAATACTATTATTATTATTATTATTATTATTGTTGTTATTATCATTAATATTCTTACAAACTTGTTATTTCTATTTTTATTCTAATTTTATTTATATTTATCTTTATTTTTATTTTTATTTTTATTAAGGCTTTTATTAAGGTTGTTATCACTGCGACTATCGTAGGTATGATTGGCAGGCGTTATCATTGTCATAATCGGTTTTGTTAATGATAAAACTGGTAACACCAGAAAACTTCTCTTATAAAATGATTCCACTAGTATTGATCTCGGTATAATATAATCACAATTTAAAAAAAATATAATCACAACAAAATTCACTACAAATAATAAACAAAACATTAAAATAAAATAAATAAAATGCAAAAGTAGCAATTAATACCCTAAATTAAAATTAAATTAAAATTATCAAACATTTTTATCCACATGATAATTACTTATTAGAATTAAAATAAAATAGGAATGACGGTTATAATCATAATTTTATTCTCATTTTAAATTTAACTCACTCTGGCCGTCGCTCCATCTCCCTTCCTCCCACCCCGGCCGAAATTGAGATCATCACAGCACAGACACGTGAAAAACCTCCCACGTAATAATTTGAAACACGACTTGTTGGGGTCCTCCCCCCTCCCTTCTCATGTCCCATGTCACCGTTATAGACAAAGCCCCAACTCTGTCCCCCTCCCCCTCCAATGTATTTTCAATTTTCAATCTCCCGTTAAAGTGAAGTTAAAATTTATGCCATTTGAATTCCTTCGCCAGCCCGATGAGTTGGTCGCTATTTGCACCAATGAAACAAAACTTGTTTTGTCGCAACTAATGGAATAAAATCAATATATATATATATATATATATATATATATATATATATATATATATATATATATATATGGTCGGGCAGATAAATTGGATATATTTAAAATGCTAATATCTTTTTTATTTTTTATCATATGATTACGGTTTTGTTTACTAAAGATCCTTAAATACTTTATTGCAAGATAGCATAATTATATATTGACTCAAATTTGTTTTAATATGGCGGAATTAACACGAAGAATAACTATATGCGAAATGAGACACGCCGGGAGTTCTCCTTGGGACATTGTTAAGAGCACTGGTTATGCAAAAACGACTGTCTATCGGGTTGTGGCTAATTTCGATGCCGAGTGTAAGGTTAAGAGAAGTCGGCACAGTACTCGTAGTGATCGAAAGCTCACAAAAACTTTCCTGGTGGGACTAAAAAGGTCGATAAAGGCAGACCCAAGTCAGTCGATGTCGAAACTGGCAAAAAAGCGCAATGTGAGTCTCAGAACTATCAGCAAAGCAATCAACGAAGACCTTGGGATGAAGTCCTATGTTAGGAGACGCCATAATCTCCTCACTGCCCGTTCAAAAGCTATCAGAATTGAAAGATGCCCCAAGCTTATCAACCATCTGAAACAGAAAGGATAGCATGTGCGCATTTTTGTTGATAAGAAAAAGTTAATCGTGGATGAGGTTCCAAATCGTCAGAACACTCGAGTTATTTCCTGTGACTCTTCGGAAGTTCCACCTGTGATGCAGAGCAACAATCCTGCTTCTGTGATGGTTTTTGCAGCCGTGGCAAGTGATGGAAAGGTGATGCCTCCTGATTTCACCGAAGCGGGTCTTAAAATCAACACAGCGGAGTATTTGAACATTCTTAATAATGTTTTATTGCCTTGGATCCGTAGAAACTACGACTCTACAAAAGTCATGCGAAAAGACAAAGAAAAAAGAAAGAAAAAGAAGATAGAAGAAGAAGAAGAAGAAGAAGAAGAAGAAGAAGAAGAAGAAGAAGAAGAAGAAGAAGAAAAAGGAAATGAAGATGAAAGAAAGAAAAAAATCGACAGTTAGCTTATAAACGCCGATTGGAAACGCTGTAAGTTAATACAGTCGGGAAGAAAGATTAGTAGTAATTTAAAATATATGACAACAAGGAATTACACAAAAAAGGAGGAGGGGGAGGGGGAGGAGGAAAAAGAACTAAAAGTTGTAAAAGTTATCCTTTATCATATTGATTTAGGTTCATTTTGATTAGAATCGATCTGGCAGAAGATGTAGCAATATTATAAAATCCCGATCTTTGAATAATTGTATTATTATGACGTAGGATTGAACAAGATTTTCTTTGTCTTTTTTAACATTTCTTTCTTTCTTTTTCCCTTTCTACTGTTTATTACACGTGACTATTTTTTATCCAAATTGCGTTCTTTGTATAAATCTGAAAACTTTTCTGTTTTTAATTAAACTGCTGCTACCGATATATATATATATATATATATATATATATATATATATATATATATATATATATATATATATATATACTAGCAGGGTCACTCAGCTGTGCCTGGGTTAGGGTGTGTGATAGCATCATGAACCATCATATTAAGGAGAGTTTACATTAATAGCAACCTTGTAGTTGTCAGCTAGATATCTTACCCACTAAACTCGTCAGATCTATTTTATTATTCTTAAACTAACTCTTTATCAATAGATATATTACATTGTGTTAGAAAGTATCATTAGCTTCCTTAAACGCAGAATAACTTACACTATTTTCACATGCAAATTGTGCATGTGACTACACTTATATTTAAGGTGCGCTTCTAAGGGGCTCTTCGTTTTTAGGGATGAACACGCACACAGAGAAGATATCTTCTTCTTGATCATATACTCGCAAGATCTACCCACCACCGAGCAATAATTAATTGGGAGGGTGACGTTAAATAAAAAAATATTTTTTAGCAAAAGAATTCCATAATTTTAACAAAGAACTTTGGTAAATTTTAGATTAACACCCTCAGCTTAATTACACCCCCTTAAAAATGAGATTCTTTTTGGTGTCATTCTAAATTATTAGGACAGTTAACTAATCTATTTTCAACATAAACCTTAAGTTCAACTTGCAAGGTCGTAAAACCACATGCTATCGCCACAAAAAAGTAACCTATCGCAAAAATAATAACGCACAGAATTCATCTCAAATAGCAAAAAATATAAATGGTTAAGTACTATAAAACCTTATAAAATCCCGGAAATGGAGGATCATTTTACGTTAAATTTATATGCGAAACTCATCCCCTAGTCAAAGTTCTAACATATTGTGTTTCTCTTTCCGCCATGTTTGTAGGGTATTCACACATAACCGCATAAACAACTTCAATGCTATTTTATCGGGGTGGGAGGGGGTGACGGTGTTTATGTAAATAACATTAAAACTTTTAAAATTTTTATTCATACTATAAAAATAAAATATGTATTAGATAATTTTAAAGTTATTCATTTAATTTTCACGGTAAAAGCAAATACAACTAATACGAATTGTTAAAAGTAAAATAAAAAAGGATGCATTGTTAAAAAAAGTATAAGATTTTGAAAGGATTAAATATGGGATAAATTGCACATTAACACCCTCCGTTAATACTTCCCCTTCCCTCCAAAAAAATGGCATCCTGCTTGTTTAAAGAAATTACGTTTTAACACCGTGAAAAGCCGCAAGAAGAAAAAAAAACAAATATTTTAGAATTTAGGAATTTAGAGTGAGGAATCAGCTGTGTATATATTTAACATAAAATATTCCTCAATTTCTGGGCCATTCTATCTTTTTAAGGAACTTAACCAATTTTGTTTACAACTAACACTAAGTCCGAGTGGGCAGGTCATGAAACCATACGTATCGCCTAAAAATGTTCCTCTCCCCAAAAAACGCAGTGGTTTAAACACCCATAGAAAAAATGGAATATAGTTAATACCCTTAAACTGGCCCCAAAATATATTAAAATTTTCCCCATCTTAGATTCTAAAATAATTGGGAGTTTTTTCTTCTTTCCGTCAAGTTATACAGAGTGTTTATACCTAAAAAGGTAGAATCATTTGGGGGATTTAGCGGAGGATGTTTATGTACAATCCTACCAAAATACGAATCTATATCTTTTTCGTTATTTAGACAGGTCCTAATTCTACTAAAATTTTGTTTACATTTGTCAATGAGAATAGTTAAAAGGTCTTTGTAACCAATATTAAACAATAAGTGTGTTGTTAAACGTAAAATATAAGGCATTGACTTAACTAATAAAAAAGTTATTTATTAATTTTTCATGGAAAATGTAAAAAGTGCAAAAAGATGGCAAGAGAAAAGGGCGAGACAGCCACATATTCCTTCTTCACTCTTTCTTTTCTCGCTTAGCGAGCCACAACATCTATAGGGTTGTGAGCGAGTGCAGGTTGTTTAAACTTAAGATGTGTTAGTTATTATTCCGATGTATGTATTAAATAACTTAAAATGATTACTGTTAATATAGAAAAACTATAGTATATAAATAGTAAAAATAAGTTCTTCTGAATAAATAATACCTAAGATTAATTAATTATGAACGGTTTTAAAATTAATTATGCTATTAAGCAGCTAAAAGATTCTCTTTTAATCGTATATCTGCACGTGATATACGAGATGTTATGTTTTATTATAGATTTAAATAGCAGTAAACCGCGTTGGTGGTAATATAAGAAAATAAGAATATAACAAAACTTTTGCATTTATTCATTTATATTTAAAAATATCTAGGTGTATAGAGAGCGATAAAGAAAGAGAGGGGGACAGACAACCATACAAACGGAGAGGCGTTACGCACTAAATATACAAATATTCTTAATTTACATTTTATTATATTTAAAAAAGGAAAAATATAACCATTTGAGTTCATATAATTTAATTATTTTTAAATCTGTGGTAGAACTAAAACCGCACACTCGATATTTTCTGTCTGATAATTTCCAAGCAAAATAATTAAGACATTTCTTTGGTTGAATTTTAAAATAACACTTATCAGAAAAATCAGATATACGTATTTGAAATTTTAAAATGGGTTCTGTCATTAAGTGTCAATTAGAGAGGGTGACACGTAGATATTCGCCACATTACGTAGAGATTCGGGAACGCTTACATTGTCTTCACTGGAAAGTGTTATACATACTATTTTAACTAAATTAAAAATACCATATAATTAAGGTTTAATGAGATTAAGCGCTGATTACCGTTTAGGGGGAACTTCCATTGTATTATGCGTTAAATTTTACATAAGAATACATTTTTAGATTGTATGTACATTTTCTAACCTTTCTTTTGTATAGGGAACACACACATGTCATACATACAGCCATTGAGTGTTATACATATATATATATACATATATATATATATATTATAACAATCTTTAAAATAACAGAATTCGTCTGTTTAATTATCTCTTTTTTTATTTTTTCAATTTTTCGGATAGTATTTTTTATTTTAAAATAAAAAAATATATAAATGGCCCATAGGTTTCACGAACGCTTTCGATTCTCTGTTCAATCATATGCAACAAATCATATGAAACAAATCTACCCAAATACACACACACTATATATATATATATATATATATATATATATAACAATTTCATTGCTTTAAGCCTAGCAATTTTGTTTCCATATTCATAATTACCACTTATTCAAGGGAGGCGCGAGAGCGCTATATCCCTTAATAGACCTCAAAAACGGCCTATGCTAGAAATCTCATTTCTTTGATCAATCATAACTCAAAAATCAATAAACCAAATTTTCTGCACAAATTTTTTTTGATTGGTTCTATAAGTGTGTAGAATTTCAGCATCGTTAGTCAGGGCAACCCAGAGATCCAGAAAGGTCAGGCATGATTTTGTGTTATCCGTGTATACGTACGTACGTATGTGCCACCCTGTATCTCATCAACTATTTGATGGATTCAGCTGATTTTTGGCAGAGATAGAGGTTCTAGGGTCTAGTTGATGGCATTTTAATTTCAGTTTACCATATACCTTTCAAAAAATATACCTTTCAAAAAAATATACCCTTCCAAAAAACCTTAAAAATTACCATTGTATTGAGGCATAGCCTTTACAAAAGTAGTGACATTCCATGATAAATGCCAGTATACTGAAATCATATGCCCTTAATCGAGTTAAGATGAAAATTTATATACACTAAATGTACAGAAGCAAGGAAATTCCCAAATGTTTACACTTTTATTGTCATTAAGGGTATTCGAGCACAACAGGGCTATGTATTTTACTTGTAGGAATTTTTCTTCAGCGCACATCACACACTTCATCCACTCATGCATAGAGATGTGTACTGTAGTAATGTTATAATGAAATGGTTTGGTTGATATGTAGTCATACCCTTAATGACAATAAAAGTGTAAAAATTTGGGAATTTCCTTGCTTTTGTACATTTAGTGTATACGAATTTTCATCTTAACCCTGTCACATCTAGAGAGGTGCTGTTCAAAGTATTCTTTTCTTGCCTTGACAAAATACAAAATGAACTTTCACTCTAGTAAGATATTTTTCTTCTTGTCCCCACAGCCCGCTGTTCACTAGTTTTCCCTACTCTATCGATATTTCAATGGTAGATGATCGACTGATCTTCAATCACAGGTTCCCTTCCGTAAAACCTTCTCAGCAAGAACTCGTTTTTACCAACAATGCAAAAAAGTCTCATTTTCCCCTTGTGTACCTGAAATCAAACGGAACAACCCAGACTAGAGATTTTCGTGAGAACTTCCCACCGGTAATACACATTACAGCGAGAATGTTTCTTTACAGACTACAACATAGTCGTTTTAAAGTACAATGTCAACAAATATCTACGAATTCGTCCTGTGAATTAATCAAACGTTGGTCCCAATCGTTTCATTGTACTGTTAAATAATCTAACTGAAAATCTCATTAACCCTTAATCTCGAGTGGCTTTTGACCTTTGTGAGTAGTGAGTAATTAGTATAAGACAATTAATATAAAAACCTTTGGAAAAAGACAGTAAAAGTAGTTCATACTAAAGTTAAACATGTGTAGTTGACGCTAGAGTTAAAGAAACACTTATTGGTGTCAAACCATAGTAGAAGCCGAACATCCTAAAAGAGAATACTTGATAATCTACGTTACTCTTGTAAAAAAATTTTGTGATAAAGTATATATAAAGATTTTAAAATCGGCCATTTTGGATACAACTGAATAATACTCCATTTTTCATTGTTAGAATTTAGTCAAGTTTTGCTATGAAACCAATCAGGTGTAATACCTGTGATTATATTGTTCAATAGAGTCAGCTAAAAATATACTAACACAATGTAAGCAATAGTTCAAACTCGTAAGTAAATAAATCAGATTATTTTCAACAAATAAAAACCACTAATCTAACATTCCACTAACGTATTCTCACTTTTAGGAGGTCATCCTAAATTAGGTTCTGTTCAGCGAGATGCTTGTTCACATAAATTTAAAATTTCTGCATTTCAGTTCAGTTGGGGAAACAGGGAGCAGGGAGGGAGTTCCGAAGGTAGGCAGATTGAGGTAAGAAGTTATTGGAGTAGAAGGCTCTCTGGCATCTGGGAACCTCCACAGTGAATGGCTGGGATTTATCTGATTGTCGAGTGGATCAAGTGTACTTGCGTCGAGGGAACACCACAGTAGCAGGTTCCACGGAACATATTCAATTGAATTACTTGTAAATAAGCACAAGGATGTGACATTGCGGTTATGTGATAGGGGATAGAGCTTGGTAGATAGTGGAGAACCTATTAGACTAACGACTCTTTTTTGACCTTCTAGAGACTAGTGGATGGTGCACCAGCCCAGATTTTGTCGTCATCGTAGAACGCTAGAGCTTTCTACAATGACGACAAAATAATAAATTTCAAAAGCTTTGTATTGGGAAGGATCCCCGTCAAAATGCACCCAACTCCTATATAGAGCTATTAAAATAACATTTCCTTTAGACACCGGTGGCGTGTTCCAAGTCGGTCTTATCACTACTGAGATGTGACATGGTTCACTGGGTCAATGAGGAGGGGCATTGACGTTCCACCGATCGACACATCGCTAGTATCAACTTATCGATATAACTCGAAAGTATAACAGAATCGGAGCATCGACAAGTTGTCCAACTTTATAATACGTCACGGAGCTTTTATTATAGAATTTATCGATCAAAGTTGTTTATAACATCACGAAATGATCACGCATGAAAGTATTTTAAAGGGTTTTGGCTCTAATATTTAGAAACGTTTAGGCAGGGATCCCGGTCAGACAATTACTTAGTACGATGATTATTAAGCCGACTTTTGCCGTCTTGAAGCGACTGAATTTGCTATGCGCGAACGGTGTATAAAAAGTCTGGGAAACTTTGAAACATGGCTGGCTGGATAAGACACTGGGGATCGATGGTTTGCCGTACGGTTCGTATTTTATGTTGTCGCCAATTTTTGTATCCTTTCTGGCTGTGCTGTTCAATTACTGGTTTTGAAACAGTCCCAATCATCAGTATTTTACCAAATATCTTTTATCAAATTGCATCGCAAAGACAAGAATGGTGGGGATGGTATATGTAATTTTAGGCCTACAACGATGTTAAATACAGAGTTTAATATTTTGACCAACATTTTAGCTAAGTCTTTGCAGGTTACCTTGCATCGTTTAATAAGCCCAGAGCAAATTTGTGTTCGTAAGGACAGGACGATTCAAAATAATTTGCACGTATAACGCATGATCATCGTGAAAGTCGACACTGAAGACCCGCTCATCTATAGGATCGATAATCGTTACCTTGACGCTGTCCTGTCTTCGGTTGCTTTTAGTCCTCAGTTTCCCTCTTGATTATCGTTTTGTATTCAAACCACGGTTCGCTGGTGGTGATGAACGGTTTAAGATCAAAGCCTTTCAATCTGGCCTGATCTATTCGTCAGAGATATTCACTTTCAGTGATGCTTTATGTGATTACGTTGGACTCTATTTCTCGCAGGCTTAGGGTGAATCATATCTTTTAATAGATGACTTTTTTTTGGTGCTTTTACCACAATTAAATACTCAATCTATGCCGACGACGTGACTGTGCTTGTAACGAGCAGTGCTTAGATAGATAGATCGATATGGAAATAAGACGATATAAACAGGTGATAGGAGTCATAATTAATTTTGAGAAGTCTGTTAGCTTGTGAATTGATGCGTGAGATGGGTACCTCTTCAGGGGTCAGTTAGCTAGACAGATTGGCCTGGCACGATACTCGGTGTATTGTTTTGTCCTAATCTCTCGTTAGAGAAAAATATGTCGGAGACATTAAAAACGGTTAGGGCCGCAATGCTATGCTCCTTGAGAAATCTTACATTGAAGGGTAGAGCGGACGTGTGTTGTTCGTATATTTATCCTCACATTCTTTGCCATCTTTCAGTTCTTCCACATCACGCGGACAATCTACTGTTGTTAGTGTGAACTCTTTTCAGATTATTGTGGCGTGAAAACCAGTTCATAGTTCGTCGCGAGATCTGTGAACTACATCCGTCTAAATGCTGTCCAGGTGCGTCAAGCGTGTAGATACGTCAACATACGCTTTGCCTAATCTACCTTAATCCAATGTTTATATTTTGTGAAGAAAACGGTGAATTCTGGAAAAAAGACACCAAGAAAGCCTTTCCGTCTTTCAAAAGTGTACACTTGCATGAGGGAAAGGCTCACCGTTTGCTCTGAAATGAATGCTCCGTTTACCTTATGTGTTGATCGGGCTTCAAGTTCCTCTTACAATTGAAAGAAAGACTCTCTGAGACATCCAAGTGTTGTCCCACAAAGCATTATATTGCGTATGGTGATGGGATCTGTTCGAGACCATACCGTTTAGGAGCTTGGTCTAAGTTGTGTCCGGTGCTGTTACTGGGACAAAACTACCAGTCATTCTTAATTTTAATCGCCCCCCCCTATTGTGTCAGTTAGCTGAAGACTATCCAGTTCCCATTTTGAACGGACGGTTTTTTTGTGCTCGAATGCGTTTCTATTTATTGCAATTGGCCGCCGACGATGAATAAGGAGAAACACTATGTGTGCGTGTTTCTGCTTGTTAGCGATAATGAGAGGCGTGATGTTGTCGACATGACAGAAGGAAGTTTAGGGAGATGAGACCTGCACTGCTCCCCAGCCTCTTTTTATTTTCAAACAACTTCTAAAAGTGCGTAACAGGTTGGAGAAGTCACATTTCAGCAATAGATAGGTGAAAGTTTGTCAAAAAATTAACCTTATATTGAGTTGTACTATAAGTACTTTAGGAAGAGGATTTCGGACAACTGACACTTTTTGACCTGCCAAAACTAGTGTAGGTTTCCTTTTCTTACTTACCTCTATTTTAATATCGCTAGATTATGCATGATATCATAAGTCCCTCTTTTTTTCTCCTTTCCTATCAAATGTTTTACCCCAAATTTTCGTTTGATAATTCGTATTCCTGTCTTTAATTAGGTGACAGATTTGCGGGTTTGCCAGAAATACGAGTCCGCTTTCGTTATTTCGGATAAGGTGTCGGAAATAAAGTTTCTGGGACCTGTATTCACGTTTTTGACTGATAAATCTGCTCATCTGACACATTTCCATGTTCCATAGTTTGTTACTCCTAAATTGGAATTAAGATTTGTATTGGTTTGTCACGCTTACGTTTGTAATATTCACGTCGGCATGCTACGTTCATGTATAAAGTAGAATTTTCGTGTGTATGTCACACTTATGTTAGAAATAACGCAAATATACTAAAGCATGTTTGGAATATTCGTACTTAGCTATAACAAACGAAAAGTTGGTATCTGTCTACCTGAAGCTGAAACTATACTATTAATTTAATAAATTGTACTATGCCCTTTAATGCTCAGTCTAGTTTACCACACTATTTCAGACTAAATATACTATTGTTCAATTCTCAATTCAGGGGGAGTAGTGTAGTATCTATTCTGTTATCATGATATCATTCTCCCAGGTATTACCTACTCCTTTGTGAGGTAGATGGTGCTACTTTATTATCTGTTCTGTTGTCATGAGATCATCATTTCATATATTACCTCCTCCTTTGGACGGAGTAGTACAGTATTTTCTCTGTGATTACGAGGCAGTCCTCCCCGGCATTATTTCATCCTTTGTGGCAGTGTAGTATATTTCCATTCGTTATGATACCATCCTCCCAGGCATTAATCATTGTTTTCGGTGTAGTCTAGTATCTGTTATCTGGTTATGATACTATCTTCCCAGGGATTACTTCTCCTTTTTGTGTGGAGTAGTGATATTAGTAGCAAAAATAAGGGTTGTTTTGCCTTCAATTGCTACACGTGTCAAGTCTATACCACAAAACATGGCGCCATTGTCAAGTTTATTACCAATTTCCAATGCATACTTTTTTGTGTGTGATTTTTTAAAATTTTCTGTTTAACGGAAATATTTGTCGTAAAATCGAATCATTAGTTTCTGTAGGAATCGTCATGGCGCGGTTGTGATTCAATCATGGCAACATGGCAGATTCGTAGTTCTGCAGTTAACAAAGAAAATGTTATTTCCTCGCTTTTTGCAGTTAAAACACTGTGGTGTGATTTCATTCTGGCCTCTATTTTTTTAATGTGATTTTTTCATTATACTATCGATTTTTTCGACTTGTTTTTTATGCCTTTTGTTACAATTTGGTGGCTTGATTATCAAGAAAAGAATCAAGCTCGAATATACTAAATGTGTTCGATGTGAATATAACCACAACCAAAGCTAGGAAAACAGTGAGAAACACATGAAAAATTAGAAAAATAGTAAGCGGTTGATATGCCGTAGAAAGATACATCAAACCGAATATAAATATCGATTCTCACTATCGATATAGTCATTTAAAGCGAACTGTGCTATATGAAATGTTACGAGCATCACAACTCGATAATCACGAGTGAATATGTTCTTAAAAACAGAAAGTAAGTGTTGCTGCCTCATTTATGGAGATTCCGCTCTTTCCCGGTTTGGCAGAGTAGAATTCAACCTCGAATTCTTGTGGAGGATGATCTCCTCTCTTCTCTATCGCCATTTTCTACACAGAGAACGTTTGTAGTCTTTTTCTATATCGTTAAGCTCGTAAAAAGTGGAATCAGCTTAATTTGTCTTGTTTTCTTATAAGACATTCACAGCAAGAACTTGCCTTCTTACTACCACTGCACAGAACTGTCTCTATATGCAATTATAAAGCCCCACTCAATACTTCTACAGCCTTTCCTCATTAAGTTTGGTATATTCAGATTCTTTTCATCTAATCTAAAGATAACAACAGATAATCAAAATAGATAGAATTCAACAAATCCTTGGGTACCGAAACACTTTCAAGTATAAAGAATTAACAACCATTAGCGGCTAATGAGACCGCCGTCTACTATGTAAAATTTTGCCTTTTATCATTTCTTTTCGGCTTTTTTTTTCAGGGTTTCCCTTTTACCTGTACAACAACCTCGACGCGATCCCTACATGGCAGTGGAATTCTTCCCGAAGTAGCCATCTTATTTTGCCTTTATTTCACTATAGTCTAGGACAATCTGATTATCATACTTGCCATCTACTGGTTGCCTTAAACCGACAGTTTCATATATATTTTATATATATGAATCGATATTTTATATATTAAATCGATTCTGAGAAAGAGTTAACAATAAAAACCGGACCATTTAATGAAAATAATTTAGAACCAGTTATGAAGAAACTAAAAAACAAGAAAGCTACCGGTCTTAACAAAATTTCCACCTGAATCTGGAAAACCGGCAAGTTTAATGATAGTCTGCTTTAGTACTGTAATGAGGTGTATAATGGGAGTGCGATTCAGACATGGACTGAAAGCTGCATACTACTATTTTCAAAGAAAGGAGATCTCAGTCAAACCAATAATTATAGGGGCATATCACAAACAGCGATAGCAGTAAAAGTTTACAATGCGATGCTGCTCAACCGAATCCAACCAGAAATGGAAGAGATGCTAAGAATAAATCAGAATCTATTTAGAAGAAATCGCTCAACAGTTAGTCAAATGTTAACAGTGAGAAGAATCATCGAGGATGTAAAATCAAGGCAACTGTCGGCAACATTACTGTTTGTGGACTTCTCCAAAGCTTTTGATTCGGTCCACAGAGAAAAGATGGAAAAGATTTTATCAGCATATAGAATCTCTGAAGAGATCGTTGCAGCCGTAATGATTATGTACAAGAATACTAGAGCAATGGTACGCTCTCCCGACGGAGACACCGATTTCATTGAAATTCAATCCGGTGTATTACAGGGTTATACTCTGGCTCCGTTCTTGTTTGTGAGCTATCTCGACTACATGCTAAAACCCTCTATTGATCAACATAGCGAATATGGCCTAACATTAACGCCAGCAAGAAGCAAACGGTGTCTAGCAAAACAGATCACCGATGCTGATTACGTCGATGATATTGCACTGTTAACTGATAACAATGCTGCTTCATCTTTTGAAAGAGTCAGCTGCTATGATTGGACTGCATACGAATGCAACGAAAACAAAATATGTCGGCTATCATCAAACAGGTCTAATAGAATATCTGAACAGAACACTTCTCAAGCAAGTAAATGACTTCGAATATCTGGACAGTCACATCGCCTCGACAGAAAAAAAAACTTGCTCGTTAGAATAGGCAAGGCTTGGAGTTCACTTAATCGTTTTAACAAATAAAAGACACTTTTTTCAGGGCTGTAGTGGAATCGACACTGCTTTATGGATCACCAGCTTGGACTCTAACAAAAAAACTGGAAAGTAAACTAGATGGAACTTACACACGGGTGGTCCGTGCTGTATTAAACATGCACTGTAAAACGCATCCATCTAATAAACGGCCGTATGGCAACTTGTTTAACATATCATCAGTAATAAAAGAAAGGAGAATGGGATTCGCTGGACTTTGTTATAGAAGAGAAGAAGAGATTATAAGTGACCTGATGTTATGGACACCAACACACGGAACAGTTACGATAATAACCAAAATTCTGATTCGTTAACTAGCTAGACTAAATACCACGTGTATATTTAAAAACACCCAGCAACACAAACTCCATGCATTTTAGCCTGACGATACCCTACGTAAATGAAACGTGGAAACCTCTGTGTAGCTTAATTGCCATAAATATATTCCATAGCTTACTACCTAGCTCTACTCACGTATTGAGCACTGTTGAAGTAAATACTGAAAAGTGATAAATACAAGATTATATCTCCTTATAACATTTTATGTGGATACATCAAATAATATATATATATATATATATATATATATATATATATATATATATATATATATATATATATATATAGTCTTGGAATTTTCTCAACCATTAAAACTATATTAAAAAAAAACAAAAAAACCTTAAGTCCCAAGTCGTTCAGTGGAAAATCACTCATGCAAGTCAATTTAACATTATTTAAAGGATCATCAGTTGTTTACCATGAAAAACTGTTTCGGGAATTTAATATATATTTAAATTAAAATTAAATTAAATATATATATATATATATATATATATATATATATATATATATGCATCACGTGAAGTACTTAAAAATTAACAGAAAACAGTAATCTCATTAGACATAATGTGAGTTTTTAGACATTGGACGATTTAAAAAATACTCTTTTTCTTTAGTGGGGGCACAAACGAACCATAATAACTTGCATCCGATCAGACAAATTCTAAAACTTCAAAATAAATGTTAAATTTTAAAGTCTTCGACAGAAACATCGTGTTGGTCATTTTCGTTTCTTATCATGACTCTATCATCTCTGATTCATGTCTGAGCATTTCTCGCCTATGTGTAACTTTTATCAATATATGTTTTATGAATTTTAGTTAAGTATTCATCGAATGTTTATTGAAATTAAATTAAATAATGAAAAAAATTATGCGATATTTTAATTTACAACAGAATGTAAGCATTACTGTATTTTGAATTTTTCTTCATTTAAGAACACATCTCAACCCGTACGACTCCAGTTAAATGCAGCGATCAAATAAATAGAAATAACTAATGAGTAACCCTGAGAATAATGACATTCTATTAATAACTATAAATTTAACTCTGGCGGAGACTATATATATATATATATATATATATATATATATATATATATATATATATATATATATATATATATATATATATATATATATATATATATAAGTAAACTTGGTTTATTTACATTCCAAAAGACTAGATTTCATTTATCTCACGAAACATTTTCAAGACAGTAAATCTTTAGTGCAATTATTTTACGAACTCGTTTCGCTCATAGGAGACCAACCAATATTGGTATGTCAATATAGTATAAGATGGAGGGCATCTTTAAATATTGGGAGCGGTGTTGAATGGCTACTGTGAGTTTACGGTGGATTTTTGGACCTTTGTCTTTCATGTCACGCTACAATGTATAATTTTACAAACTGAGAACTTTTTGTACTTTCTGAAGATTTCAAGGAAGATAGATCCAATATCAGCATACTAATGTTGGTTTCGCTCTCATATAAGCGAAACGAGTTCGTAAAATAATTGCACTAACGATTTATTGTTTTAAAAATGTTTCGTGAGATGAATGAAATCTTGACTTTTTGAAATGTAATTAAACCTTGTTTACTTATATATATGTATAGATGTATTGTTTTAAAAATGTTTTTTTTAATGTAATTAAACCTTGTTTACTGATATATGCTCTGTTTTTACTAGTTTACAATCGTTTAGCTTAAAATTGGAATAAGTATAAATATAAACGGTACATGCTAAAACATATATCTTCACACTAATATATATAATTAAAAAGTGTAAGGTAAATATGTAACAAATTATATAATTCAAGACAAAAGTAAATAAATAAATTATATATATATAATAAAAAAGATTAAAAAATAAACAAATTATATAATTTAAGACAAAAATAAATAAATAAATAATATATGTAATGAAAAATAAAGGTAAAAAATTAAGCAAATCGTATAAGTCAAGAAAAAAGTAAATAAATAAATTATATATATATAATTAAAAAAATAAAAAATAAACAAATTATATAATTTAAGACAAAAGTAAATAAATAAATTGTATATATATAATGAAAAAGATAAAAAAATAAACAAATCATATAATTCAAAACAAAAATAAATAAATAAATAAATAATATATGTAATAAAAAATAAA
This sequence comes from Sepiola atlantica, assembly GCA_963556195.1. NCBI lineage: Eukaryota > Metazoa > Mollusca > Cephalopoda > Sepiida > Sepiolidae > Sepiola > Sepiola atlantica. The sequence continues at coordinate 2,316,950 of OY744529.1, forward strand.
GGTATAAGATTAAACAAATCGTATAATTCAAGACAAAAGTAAATAAATAAATTATATATATAATTAAAAAAAGATTAAAAAATTAACAAATTATATAATTTAAGACAAAACAAAAATAAATAAATAAATAAATAATATATGTAATAAAAAATAAAGGTAAAAAATTAAACAAATCGTATAATTCAAGACAAAAGTAAATAAATAAATTATATATATACAATAAAAAAGATAAAAATATAAACAAATTATATAATTCAAGACAAAAATAAATAAATAAATAAATAATATATGTAATAAAAAATAAAGGTATAAGATTAAACAAATCGTATAATTCAAGACAAAAGTAAATAAATAAATTATATATATAATTAAAAAAAGATTAAAAAATTAACAAATTATATAATTTAAGACAAAACAAAAATAAATAAATAAATAAATAATATATGTAATAAAAGATAAAGGTAAAAAATTAAACAAAACGTATAATTCAAGACAAAAATGAATAAATAACTAAAATATATGTAATTAAAACAATACATGTAAAAAATAAACAAATTTTAATTAAAACCAAAAATAAATTATATGTATAATTAAAAAGATAAACGAAAAATTAAACCAAATTATATAATTCAATACAACATTACATTTACTTAACGGTACAATAATTAACTAACTTGTTTATCCCTAAAACGTTTCTTTTCCACAAAAGTTAGAAATGTATGAATCCTAAAAGGAAAGAAGACAAATACTACACTACTTTATCTAGCGTAGTTAACGAAACCTGCGATCATTTCAAGTTGTTGGAGTTGAGCGCTAACAATTTTTCATATCTAATCTTCGCACAGGGTTTAGTATCAGATGTATTGTTTTATTTTTTATTTATTTTATTACTTAGTTGAGCCCAAACAAGGCAAGTTACCACTGTAGACGTAAAGTGTTAGGGGTTGTCCTGAATTGATAGCTGTGCAGCAAGATGCTTTTTCACATTAGTTTTAAATTAATGAATGTCAGTACAGTTGTGGAAACAGGGAGCAGGGAGGGTGTTTCAAAGGATGGCAGCTCGAGGAAAGAAGCGATTGGAGCAGAAGGTTCTACGGAATCTGGGGGCCTCCACAGTGAATGAGTGGAATTAAGCTGATTATCGGGTTGGTCGAGTGTATTTAATCGAGGGGCAAGTTCATCGGAGCACATTCCATTGCATTACTTGTAAAACAAGCACAAGAATGCAACATTTCGGCAATTATATAGGGATTCTTTTTTGGACCTTGTTTACAATAGTGCACGAACCCAAATGTCACAACAATACTCCATGCATAGGCGGATTGTGGTTTTGTAGAGATATAGGATATTGTAAGGTGTGAAGCGTTTTCTAGCTCGGTAGAGGGGGGCCACTTTCTTTGCAGCAGTCTAGGCAATATCTTCTATGTATTTATTCCAATTGATATTTACCTGTAAATGTTAGGCCGAGAAGTTTGAACGTTGGACTCTCAAGTAAAGTGTTATTTTCAATGGCAATTGGTGGTTCAAGAAGTTTCAAGTAGTTGTTAAAGGAAATGAGGTTTGTCTTTGCAGCATTAAATGTTACCATCCATTTATGACCCCATTCCACTACAGACTGAAGGTAACTTTCCAAAAATTTAGCCATTGCCTCGGATAGGTGCGCGTCCGTTTTACCCACATGACGATAGTACTTCATGTATCCACATAAAATATTATAAGGAGATATAATTTGTTATGTGTCAGTTTTCAGTATTTACTTCAACAGTGCTCGATACGTAAGTAGAGCTAGGTAGTAAGCAATGAAAATATATATGGCAATCAAGCTACACAGAGGCTCCCGTGTTTCATCCCGGGGGGGGGGATCGTCAGGCTAAATGACGATTCCCCCCGGGGATGAAACACGGGAGCCTCTGTGTAGCTTGATTGCCATATATATTTTCATTGCTTACTATATATATATATATATATATATATATATATATATATATATATATATATATATGTATATATAGAAAGAGAGAGAAAGAAAGAAAGAAAAAGAGAAAGAAGGGGAGAGAGAAAGAGAGAGAGAGATCTATGCATAATTACAAATATTTGTTTATCTACATACGTATACGTTTCCTCCAGAAGCGTCAGTGTGGAGATAATTAATCAAGCCGGTCCCAGGATTGGAAACCCCGGAACAAGTCATGGTCATAACTCAAATGCCGATGTCTTAAATCTCACGGCCACCATGAACAACAACATTAACGGTGAGAGTTTTAAACCTATTTCGAGTGTTCAGCTTATGAAAGAATATGCATTAAAGCTATATTGTTACGGCTATATTAATACTACTCACTATATATATAGCCATCCACATATAGCTTTTTCGTTATTTTAAGACTCATCAGTGTGACTAGTCGCTACGGCATTCCTAACATGGACGTCATTTGTTGTTGTCATGTGCTCTGAAAAATGGGCTACTTAATTAGCTGCTTCAAGTGAAAGAAATTACATCTTATTAAATGAAATTATTCAATTGTGTACATTTTTTACGATACTGATAATTCAAACGATTCAATACTCTTTTAAGCTTTACTTAACATTATCATTTTCTCGACTATATATATATATATATATATATATATATATATATATATATATATATATATATATATATATATATATATAATGTAAGCAATGAAAATATATTTTGCAATCAAGCTACACAGAGGCTCCCGTGTTTCATCCCCGGGGGGAATCGTCAAGCTAAATGCCCCCGGTGATGAAACGCGGGAGCCTCTGTGTAGCTTTATTGCCATATATATATTAAATTGCTTACTACCTAGCTCTACTTACGTATCGAGCACTGTTGAAGTAAATACTGAAAACTGACACATAAAAAATTATATCTCCTTATAATATTTTATGTGGATACATGAAGTACAAATATATATATATATATATATATATATATATATATATATATATATATATATATATAATTTGTCGGATTCTAAAAGTTGGAATTAAATAGTATCTAAATGTACAAATCAATCTTTGCTTCTATTTTAGTATTGTTGCACTAATGTATTTGGCAATATAATAAACTACTCTGCCACAAATTATTTAAACAATTTACTTAGTCCTGCACAGACAGTGGATAATATTGAGCATTTTTACATAATAATCTAAAAAAAAAAAAATTATCTTACGTCAGTCATGAATAAATCTAGCAAAGACTTCCGATATATTAAATTTATTATCGACACCGTGAACAGAAATAAAAACTATCTAAAAACTTGTATTTTTCTGTCGAAAATTGTAACGTGACACATAATTCTTAACTGTCTTGATTCGTAAATTTTGCTCAAATAATGTGAAGAGATGACTCATAGTTTAATTTTAACAAGGTAATAGGAGTAATCTATTTTTCAAATAAAATGTTATTTCCAGTTCTGTATCAGTCTAAAATGTGGCAATGACGATTAAAAACTGAAATAACTTCACTGCATCCCGGGCAACGTCAGGTAGTACAGCTAGTATATATTTAGATACAAGAAATAGTATTATATCATTGTTTTTTTTTAATGTGTACCTACGTTATTTATATTATTGAAACCGTTTGGTAGTTTAGCTGTTACATTTTCCTTCCATTGATTAGACACAAATACACGTATTTAAGCCTTCTTACATCACAGTAAAATTTGCCAACAAAAAATTGTAATATATATATATATATATATATATATATATATATATATATATATATATATATATATATATATATATATATATATATATTGGTACATAAAATTGCAATATATATATATATATATATATATATATATATATCACACGGTAGGCTTAAGGGTAATATATTATTATTATTATTATTATTTTTATTATATTATTATTATTATTATTATTATTATTATTATTATTATTATTATTATTATTATTATTATTATTTATTTATGTATATATTAGTCACATTTAAGCTGAATTATTACTACACTTGATTATTGGAGAAGTACCATTGGAGAGCCATGAATATTATAACTGCCTGTTTTTAAATCTCCGACACATTTACATGGTAAACAGCTAATGATCCCCGTTTTAATATTTCACGCTTAAGTTAAGGTCCCCTGTTGTTGTTTCACTGTTAGATACTTGAATCCCCTGGTTTTTAAGCAAATGGTCCGTGATTGAAGACCCATATGTATTATTTAGAACCTCCGTTGAACTGGGGGATTCATTCCTAATTTTACTAGGTATGTGTTGTTTTAGACTATTATCCATTCTCAACGTCATTCTACCGACGTAGTCGGTACTGCACCTCAATTTAAAATGATAAATCATATTATTCTCATGGTGGGGGGGGGTATAACATATTTTCAAGAAGACGCCAATAACGGATTTGTAGAGAACTGATGCCTATAACTGACTACCCGAACTCTTCAACTCACCATAAATACTGGGGGCGTACGCTTCCCTTGAAACCACACCAGTCTATACTGGGCGTACAACCACTCTTGTTCTCTGCTGTACTATAGATTTCTTTCAATATACTTGTTTTCCATAAACTCCGAGTTTCTGTTTCTTTCCGGCCCTTTTACAGGATCACAACAACTGGCGACGAGGAACAGTAATCTTAAAATTGACGCCACAACTGGCGACGAAGTATATTAAGATTTTTTTTAGAACTATAAAATGAGCAAAAGTGGAAAAATCAACGGCAAGTTTACCCGACAACCTACTAGTTCTAAAAATTGGCTTTACTGGCGGACAAACAGCAAACAGAACACGTAAAAGACCAACTTATTTTCTCTCAAATAAGAAAAGACAGTAATGTGTTATTGATATTAAGGCACTGTGTTAATTATTAACAAGAAGGAAAACATTATATTTTTTCTCTCTGAAAGCGAAAGGTCTTGACGCCGAAAGAAAAAAAGAAAACATTATTTTTATTTGTGTTCTATTGACTAAAAGTTGGCCGTAAATGTACGGTTACACGAAAAGCGTACAATAAAAGTGATATTGGATCTTCGAAGGAAAAATATTTTATACTCTTACTATTTTACAACCAAGATTACGTTAGCAGCGTAATATAAAATAAATAACTTATAAAAGCTGTATTCTATAAAGACACATTTAAAACATGGACAATTTGAAAGCAACGAAAACATAACTCGTTAAATATCAAATGCAACATTTACAAAAAACTGAAGTAAGACAACTAAAAATGAAGAAAGATTTCAAAAGATTCTACTGGAACAACAATAAAAATCCGACGAGAAACTATGGAACAAAAAAAGAAGCTGACGAAAGGCTACAACAAAACGAAGATAAGATAAAGGAACAAAAAAAAACCAGAAACCAATGAAAGGATTGAAGTAATAAGGCAAACAATATCGCGTAGGAGTAAACATACTTAGAACGAATATGCTTTTGCTCAGAATGCCGTTTGGAGTGCTATCGACTATTTCACTTATTCCCCAGACGAGGATAAAACATTCACTTCATATTTAAGAAGGTATGAGGATTTATACAAAATAGATTGTGAAAATTTGGCAGACTTTAAAGAGGTTCGCCCACTGCTCCGAAAATAGCGACCACAGAAATACTAAATTCATGAACTTTATTTTACATGGGAAAACGAGCGACTTTACTTTTTCTGCAGCTGTTAATTTTTTAACCTCATTATTTAGCCCTAAGACTTCACAGTTGCACAAACAGTGAAAGTGTTTGAATTTTGTCAGAAAATATGGCGAAGACTATGCAACGTTAGCTTCAATCGTTAATAAACACTTTGACGATGTTAAATAACTTTAAATGTTACATTTTCGTGCAAGGACTTGTATCAGGACAAGACGAAGAACTCAGACGTAAGGCTCTGAACAGGTTAGAAAGTGAACGAAATTCAACATTACAGAAATTAGCTGATAACTGCCAGAGATGTATAAGTCTTAAACAAGATTCGAAAGATATTGAAGAGTCGGGCATTTCGCACATAAGAAAAGTACGTCAGAAAACAAAATTTCAACCCAAACAAAAATAGAATATCTTAACGCTCCTACAAAAACAAGTTAGACCAATAAAAACAGGATGAATTACCGCTGAGCCTATGTTTCTGTTGAGGAGTCCTTCATTGGGTAACGGATTACCCATACCGTTTTAAAACCTGTTTAAACTGAGGTCACATTGCGGAACGAATAGAAGTAAAAACGCCGTTAAATCCACAAATACGAACGAACTAGATCGCAGAATTATTAGAAAATATATAGAGGAAAAAATCTTGAATACAAATGTAAAACTACAATTGGATTCTTGTTCAGGTGTGTCGATTATCAACATACATACATGAAGAAGGTTGGGAAACCAGACCATGCTAAAGACCAACCAAATAACAACAATGGTTACTGGTAAAAGAATTCAATTCGAGGATGAAATTATTACTGACATTACTTTTAACAGAACTACGAAAAAAGGAAAAATGTTCGAATTAAAATGTACCAACAATTTATTTGGAATAGACTTATTGCAGATGTTCAACCTATAAGAGTTACCAACCAACATTTTTCTTCAATATACTTGTTTTCTCTAAACTTCGAGTTTGCGTTATTCCGCCCTCTTTACAGAGTTACAAGAAGAACGCAACACACAGATTCGAAGCAAAATAGTAATTTTCAACTGTTTAGTCGATTTGTTTGGCGGTGTTCTCACTTACTGTATTTAACCAATGGAAAACGAAAGTAAATCGGACATTTAATCACCGTATTTTGTTTTATTTCGGAAAAAATAGTTTTATTTCCTTTAGATGACTGACCTACCACATCAAGAGGATAGCCATTATTGGACAAAGTATGTGTAAGAGATCTTATTTCTTCGTCCAATTCTGATTGTGAACAAATCATCAGGGCTCTGTGGGTTAGGGTCCAAATTAAGTTTACCTTATGAATCTCAATGGGTATATAGTCCTGTAAACGTAGGTTTACGGTTGATTGATGCAAAGTAACTCGATGGGGTTTTCGTTACCAATACATCGAAAAAAGCTAAAGTGAATATATATATATATATATATATATATATATATATATATATATATATATATATATATATATATATATATATATGTGTGTGGGGGTGGATGTGTGTATGCCCGTATATATGTGTCTGTGTGCCAGTATATATATATATGTGTGTGTGTGTCAATACACATACGTGTGTATGATATATATATATATATATATATATATATATATATATATATATATATATATATATATGTGTGTGTGTGTGTGTGTGTGTATGATGTACCAATACGGATCAGTAAAGAACAAAGTAGTGTAGAGTTGTTGTATATCACTGTCATCTTCTAGTATTCTGTCTTGACGCAGAAGAGTGAAGATTTCTGGAGACTGGACTATACAGCAATGGTGACTTATTGTAGCCTGAAAGGAAACTTCTTGTGATGTTGCTAATTATATTTAAGCAACTGTTACGAATCACTCTTTTATAACCTCGTAATTTAGGTTAATTATAAATAATAGCTTGTAAATAAATGGATGAACTATCAAGATAAACGTTTAACAAGTTTATTAAAACTGAACACAGAATGAATTAATAAGTTAATTGGCCGCTGGCCGCGATTGTTATATTCACAGTCTGACGTTGTGGTCTTTGTTGTTTCTCTCCCGGCATACGACCAATTATCCAAGGTGTCCTAACATCTCCCCGTTTTAGTCTTTAACTGTATCGAGCGCACCTGAAGTCAACTTGGAGGTGCTTTACTCTAGTGCGACTGCGCTTTGGCCAACTCCTGTGAGAGCTTCGATAATTCTCATTTGTATGGGAGGTGATGGAGATGGCAGTTCAATGTGTCCATTAACACATCAAACGGAATGGTAGTTCTGTTGTCCACTAAGTTGTCTATAGAGTATCTGAGACGCAACTGGTTTTTGTGCCGTGCCCAGAATTGACTCCCGACTTGAACATCATACAGCAATTGTCAATTTATTTTTCGGATGATGCCTGGTACCCAGTTTGGCCGGCCAGGTCTGTAATTCCGAGCAAACACTGGTGTGCCAACTGAAAAAGCTTTTGTTTTGTTAGGGCTTGGTTGTTGCCTTTGTGGCTGGGGACGTAAAGCGTCCAGTGTGGTACGGAGTTTTCGTCCCATGAGTGCCTCTGCTGGTGATAGACAATTCATCACAGCTCTATTTGGTGCTATTCTATATGAAAGAAGGAAAGCATGTAGTATCTCCTCTGTTGTTCCCTCCCCTCTTGCTTTTAGTAGTGCCCTTTTGAATGTGTCTACAAATCTTTCGCCTCGTCCGTTGGATTGAGGATGATACGGTGGCGACCGAACGTGTGTTATGCAACACGATTTGCAGAATAGTTGGAATGACTCAGACGTAAATTGTGATCCGTTGTCTGAGACTAAAGTCTCGGGTAAGCCGTGTTGACTAAATAACCACCTAAGTACTGTTATTGTAGACTGAGTGTCAGTCTGTTGCATTTGAAAAAAACTTCTGGCCATTTGGAATGGGCATCCACAACCACCAGAACACTGAGGCCATTGATAGAGTCAGCAAAGTCTATGTGTATTCTGGACCATGGTCGCTCTGGGTATGTCCAGCGAGAATTAACAATCTGAGGTGGATTCTTCTGGTCCACCAGTCGCAATGCAGCGTATGGCACTGGGCGTTTGGGTCGAAAAACAAGCTTAGAAAATGGTTTAAGGAACAGTGTGGCCTCTGCCTGAGTGCAACGTTCCGATTTGTTTGTGAAGACTAGAGAAAATTGCTTCACGATGTCTTTGGTCTGGTCGATAATGCCGCTCTGGGGTGACGATCTGGACACCACCTCACATATCTGGTTGAGTGGAATGTCGAGAAGACTTAGTAACCTGATAAAATCAAGTCCCAGAAAATTATGGAATGAGTTTGCTATGTATACGGTACCTGACACCGTTTTTTCTTTCATTTTGATGGTAGCGGGTAATTGACCCGTGATGTGAACACAATCTCCAGAAGCACTCTGTGCTACCTGATTTGTTGGTGTCAATGAAGGCTGGGCTATGGCTTCCCATAGTTTTTGTGATATAATAGTTATATCTGATGCTGTATCGATTTGCAGTTGAATAGGATGGCCATTCAATTGGACTGCAACATATTTTCGTTTGGATTTTTGGTTTGAGAGAAAAGTTGCTATCAGACTGTTTGTTTTTGTTCTGTGCTGCTGTCGTTGCCTGTTATGTGAGGTTTGCCTATTATTGGTTGGTTTTCATCCTGGAGGGGTGCAAAATCCCTCTTTATGTCCGAGTCGATTGCAGCTGCAACAGTGGTGTGTCTTGAAAGTGCAGTTTCGCAAAATTGCCAGTTACCACAATTCCAACAAGCTGTTGGAGGCTGGACATATTTTGAAGTCGGTGAGGTGGGCCGACGTTGTTTTTGGACTGTCTTTACCATGGATGCGGATGCTTGTTGTATCATAGTTGAATCATGGTTTAGATTCACTAGACGCTGGCATTCCACGGCAACTTGTTGCAATGCTATGTCTGGATTTTGTTCTATTTTTGACAAAATCCGTGTGCGAATATCTGCCTCTTCCGCCGATCTCAAACCACGCACAAAAATCAAACATTTGAAATGAGCGTCTATGATGGAAGAGATTTTAAAACGTTCACATTCTTTGTTTACAAGGCCTGCATACGTTGAAAAATCGGTCGAGGAAGATTTCGTTATGCTAAGTCAATTGAACCGCATATTGAATAATGAAATATGCTCACCGAAAATCTGACTGAGAGTTTCCACTGTGCTGTGGAAACTGTAGTCACGAGAATGCTTTGGTAATATGTAATGTGCATACTGATCATGTTCCGACGTCCCAAGCTTCCGTAGCAGAAGTCTTACCTTCCAGTCGTCAGCTTAATCCTTGAAATTCGCTCCAAAAATGTCCTCGAAACGTGCAAACCCTGTTTCGAACGTCGAATTTGCCATTGGGTCGTAACGAAATTGCGTTATTGTCTGCGAAACTGAATCTGTAGCCGTCTTAAGATTTGTTTCTGAAATCGACGATGTAGGCGTGGAAAATCTCTCTGAAAATAACTCCATCAAACGTAGTTGTTGTTGAAGCAATTGTTGTACTGTACATTCCATTTTTGTTTCTGTTTTTGACAAATGTAAATTTATCTTTTCCTCCGTCGCCACTTTTATAACCTCGTAATATAGGTTAATTATAAATAATAACTTGTAAATAAAATGGATGAACTATCAAGAGAAACGTTTAACAGATTTATTAAAACTGAACACAGAATGAATTAATAACTTAATTGGCCGCTGGCCGCGATTGTTATATGCACAGTCTGACGCTGTGGTCTTTGTTTTGTTTCTCTCCCGGCATACGACCAATTTTCCAAGGGCGATACCTCTTAACTCTCGAAATGGTTCAAGGGAGGTAATTCCGTTTTCGTTAGATGTCCTAACACATTCTGATAACTTATTTCTTTTTTATCCCAGTTTTAATCATGTTTGCTTCACTACTCAATTCAAAATTTCATTTCCCGTCGAATCCGTCTAAAATAATCTTCCCTTACTTCGTCGATGAAGTCATCTTTCACGTGATTTCTAATTTCGCTTTTTCCGTACACACGCTTGCTAAACCTTGTCCATTGAATTTGAGAGACAACCACCTTTTATATGTGTCACTGTTCAAATCCATCAATATCCTTAATATACAAAATTGTATGTAATTCAGAGTAATCTTTACCAATTATATGCGTATGGTTCTCGCTGAGCAAAAATATTTATTGTATTATTTTTAATTTAACATGGTCTTTTTCAATATGGTCGTCTACATCAGGGGTTCTCAACCTGGGGTTCACAAATCTGCAGGGGTTCACAACAAGATTTCTAGGGGTATTTTGAGGGCTGATCAAAGAGGTATTTTAAAATAGTAATAGTTGCGCATTATGAAATTCAGTGCCTGTGCCTTCATAAAGTTGATTTCCTTATTGGTTTAGAAAAAACATATTTCAATATATAAGTAATAATTCAAAAAGAAAAAAAGTAAATATATTCTATTAATAATAAAAATAAATGACCGAAGAAACGTTAGTGACTCGAACAAGCACTCTTCATAGTGTGTTACCGAGCACTCAAACCTATCAGTAACGGAACACTGAAATGTGTTCGAAGATAGGATATATTCAATAAATACATGTTATATGTAACAAGGGCTAAACATTGCAAAAATGTTGAAAATTGTTGAATATGAAAACTAAACATCATCCACGACTGAATGTCGAGCATGACCTACGAGTGTGCCTGTCTAATACTGCTCCTCAAATTGAGGAACTTGTTTGTAACAAACAGGTACAACCCTCACACTGAAGTTCATGATTGATTGATACTTAATCAAATATTGTTTAACTCCTGCTTGTGTAGCATCATTGCAAAATATTTGTAATACTGATGTTTCTTCTGAATAAGGTCATCACAATTTGAATAATTTTATAATATCCTTTGCCGAATTATTGTAGTAGAATGAGCTGGTCAATAAATTACCATTATGTTCATTGTAACATTATTGGGGGTTCGGGTAAATTGTGTTATAACTCAGGGGGTACTTAACGGGATAAAGGTTGAGAACCCCTTGTCTAAATAATCAAATCTGGACAATTTCACCCATCGCTTCCAATCCTCTCAAAGTGTTGTTCATCGCCAATCGACAATCTCATTAACCCGTATCCTTGAGTAGCTTTTGGGCCTCTGTAATGCGGTGACAAATTAGTACAACTAAAAAAAATATTTCATTTTACTAGTCTCTAGAGACCCTATTTAGTAATAGTTATCTGAAACAAAATTGAACGAAGCAATCAAATACTTCCTCAAATAAAAATTAATATAAAAGTAACATAAAAGTTTTAAAATATACAAAAATAATCATAGAAAGTACAGATGAATAACAAAAATAAACAAGATAAACGACAGAATAAATGTTAACAAGACAAAAATAAAATTTCGGAAAGGACATGTTTATTGTTGTTTTTATTTCTGTCTTTTTTCTTTTTCTTTTGACATCGCTATCAATGCGAAAGGAAATTTGCTTTCTAAATCAATGAAAAACAGCTGTTATCAACATAGATATAGATTTATACTGTATATATAGAGATATATAGATAGATATATTATACAATTTCTTGTTATGTATACATATATCGGCTTATAGAATTTTAGTAATTATAATTAATATCAACAAGTGCATTTTGTTTAAATTATTTAAATATTTTTGTTTGCTTTTTGTTCTTAGTGTTTTGTTTTCTGTTTGCCTTTTGTGGTGTTTGTTTGTTGTTTTTATTGTATGTTGTTTGTTTATTTTGTTTCGCAGTTCCTTATCCAAAAGAAAAAAAGTTATTTGATAGAATAATGGTTTGTCACAAGTCACAATGCAAACAGTGCAACTGATACTTCATAGGGAACAAGTTCTTTGCACTTCTTTTTTTTCTTTTTTTATACGTTTTTGTTATGTTAAAGTAACATGTTCATGCAAATGGTCTTTATATTCCCTTCCTACTAATAAATATTAATTGTATGTAATTTTAATTAATGACGACTGATGTAATTAATGATTAGTGTGTTCCTGGTGGTGTGTCCCTGGTCGAAATCGTGTGGAAAAAATCTTTTCTTTTCATGTTTTCTAAGAAAGATTGAATCACATTTTTATTTTAGCGAATTTCTTTTTGTATGAAATTGTCTCATTTTCTATTATTTCGTTTTTTTTTGTTGTTTTTGCTTTTTGAAGTACTTTTTTTGTTATCAATATACATCTACTCTTGCTATCCGGAGTTTTCAAAAAAATGTTTCTGGTAGTTTTTGTCTTTTCTCTTACTTTCTTTCTTAATACATTTTTGTCTTATTGTTTCCGTGTATGTTTAGTTTGTTTGTTTGTTTTTGTTTGTTTGTTGATTTTGGGGGGATGTATAAAAATGTTAAGAAAAAAGGCAAGAAAAAGTGTGAAAGTTCTTCCCAATGAATGAACTAACGGGAAGGACGAACGAAATTACGAAAAGAAAGAGAGAGAGATAGAGAGAGAGTACGAAAATAAAGAAAGTATAAAAAGAAAGGAAAATGATTAAAAAAATCACCTAAATAAATATTTGTCTGCATTTTTCGGATGAGAAATTTATATTCTTATTCCCAATTTCTGAACTGAATTCCTCATTCTGGTTGTTTTTATCACAATGCTTCAGCCATTTTGCCTTCCGGCCATCTTCAGATGTTCTCTGTTTAGTCGAAAACAGTTATAACATTTTTGAACCGATGCCTTTATTATAGCTGTGTAGGAACACTGTCCTCCGGGAATTGTGGAGAGTGGAATGAGAACAGTCTAGCCGCAAGAGTTTAATAAAGATTCGGGTTCAAAATTCCATAACCGTTTTCGAGTTCGACACAATACAACTGAAGAAAGCCATAGGGTAAAACGGTCTGAATACCCGATAAACCAGTTTGGAAATTTCTAATAATAACAGAAATGAAGAAATACAATGATTTTGAAAAATGCAGAAGGCAAAATGTATGCAAGATAGTAAGAAAATGAGAATGAAAAAGGTAAAAACGAATTGAAATTGAGAAAATACTTCACAATTTTATTTCGAAAGATGGGTGAAAGATCGTTTTTTCCTTTTCGTACTAAAAGATAAGGAAGGATAAAAGCCAGCAATCAATATATTGGTAAAAATATACAAACAAGCTATGCTTTTATTAACAGTTATCTCTTTTAGAAAAGAACGAAGTATATATATATATATATATATATATATATATATATATATATATATAATTATGTATATATATAAAAGATATACATATATATATATATTTATATATGAATTTAAATAATGGTACTGAGAGCGATAGGTGACAGAGATCATGGGATATTTAAAGCTGACAGAGACAAAGACATAAGGAGGAAGAAAGGCACACAACGAAAGCAACAGAAGACCGATAGAATACAAAAGAATAGACAGACAAATGACTAGTATTTACTAAATCAAAGGAAAGAAATAATAGCTGACTTTGACCTATATATATATATATATATATATATCGTCACACATACACGCACACACATATATATAAATATCTTATATAATATATGTATATATATATATATATATATATATATATATATATATATATATATATATATATATATATATATATACGGACCAAGACGTTTTCGTTCCTACTGTGTTCAGCTAGCACAGTAGCCATTATTAAGGACAGCAAATTTCTACAAGTATTACGTTATTAATTATTCTTACTTGTGTGTTTAAATACCAGTCGCAAACATTACGATGTTGTTGTCTTGGAAAGAGATCATTTTTCAGTATTTATAACTAAGGCATCGTAAATTATAAGCCTTTCTTAACATCTGCGAGCCAAATGCGTGAGATTAGCACTTACGAAAACTTGAGTTTGAAGATAAAACTAAAACTACACGTAATAGTATCTATACAACGTTGCGACCTCGTTTGGATGGTATATATATATATATATATATATATATATATATATATATATATATATATGAATTAATATAATTAATGATATGAGAATTGTTGAGATGTGCTGTCCTTAAAAATGGTCAATGTGCTTGCAGAAAATTCGTGGATAGGAAGAAAACTATATCGGCCCTTTCTTATATGACATTTGTACGATGGACCCTCATTTATAAGATCATGTGAATGCCTTATCAGACGGCAATCATGGCTACTCTTTAGCGTCATATATAGTAAAGCCTTTATCAGATGATGCTGACTGTTATAAGAAAACATTCTTTATTCATAAATTATGTATTTCTCGAACGTTTCATCAACTATAGTCATTTCCAGGAAGAGTTATAAATATAGGAATATAGTAAAATCAACTACAGAAAACAAATGATCGGGGATCTAATTGAAGGTCGAAAATATCGACTTAAATTTCTTTTCCATATTTGATCGGGTAAAATGCATATGTATACGATTCACCCAGAAGATTACTAAGTTAGTCGAAACGTCGAGAATGAAACAGAAAATAAAGAAAGTACATGAGTTTTGGAAAAAAATATATTTTGCTTACAGTTGGTTAGAATTTTTTAAAGAATGGTAAACAGATCAAATAGACACAGAATATGTATCTTATTTGATGATATATATATATGTGTGTGTGTGTGTGTGCACGTGTGTGCATGTATGCATTCAAGTCAAATTGCTAAGAAGAATGAAAGAGTAATGAATAGAAAAACAAAATGTTCCATAATGAATCAAAGAATAATACAAGGTTTTAAAGCTGGACATTTAATTAGGGTAGATGGTAGATCGATAGACAGACTGATAGTAAGGATAGTTTAAAAGTAGGTGTGTTTAGTTTTTTTCTTTTTCTGGAGGAGGGGTGTTTTTAGTTTTCTTTATTTTTTGTCGGGTGGGGACGGGGTGGTTTAGCAGGTAGCTGTTTGGGTGAATAACACAACTTGGAAAGAATCTGTAACTTTGTTTTAGATGACGAAGTCGTCGACGACGGCGGCGGCGGCGGCGACGGCTCAGTTTCTGTTGATTGTTGTATGTCCTCAGCTCCTCAACTGATGAGACTTGAAATGGCCGGGGTCTTTGCAATAATCCAGCATCTCCTCAAGAGAGCATTTGTGGTAGCAGCATTCGCAGACGATACCAGTCCAATTCCGATCCCGCTTGGTCAAATAAGACTTGGCTTGTCTTTTACTAATTATGATATCTTTAAGTCCGTTGCCTCGTCGTCCAATTGATCGAGATGTTGGGACTGCAAAAGAAGAAAATCAAAAAAATGATTAATACACATGCAATCGTTATATTCATTCAATTATAAAACTACTTCACGTATGTGTGACTGTTTTCTCTTGTCACTGCCTCATTGAATTTATTTATTGCTTTAATTTATTTACAATTAATACTTATTTAAACAAAAAATTAATTGCGTCAAATGTATTTTTTAAAATCTTATTTAAATGATAATAATTTAATTACGAAATTGAATCTACCAGAATGCATATCGGTTCATTCATAAACAAATAAACATATTCACCCTTTTGTTACTAGTTGAATAATCAGGGTTATCCGGTGTTGCCCTGGTTGTGGGCGGAGAATAACATAACATGCTACAGTATTGTATGACAAAATAGTAACTTTTATATTTACTATCTATGTTCCAAATGTTAACACTAGACACTATCGTAGTCTTTCTCACTCGTTCATTTTCGCGTCGTTTTTCTTGTTATTCTTTCTCCTGCTAAGGATTTCTTTGAGAATTCACAGTGTTTGCTATTAAACCGATTTTCATAAAGAAATGCTTCGGAAGATTAGTATTATTACACTGGATAGCGTTCTGGAAGGATGAAGGAAAAAATCACAACTATTTGGAGTATTTATAATTTTAAATGGGTGGTGCAAGATGTTCATCCCTATTAACTTGCCTCCCCTACGGGCGCAGAGTTTTGACACAAGATCGGATTTTAATGTGGGAAAAATCTAGCTCCACCAAAATGGGCACCTTGGACAGCTGAGACAGAAATGATGACCTGTAGTATCAGCCAATAGTTGTCAGAGTATGTACAAGCCACGCTATCCAGATGTAAAAATGTGTATTTCTAATAGGGGAAGACCTCTCGAATATAAAGGCAACAAATGCGTTATATGGAGACAGAAATTAACTCGGCTTCGTTAGGTTTACTGCGGTCAGTGCAAATAGAACACATGAGAAGAAAATAATTTTAGAGTAGCATCAATTAACTTGTGAATAAGTGACATGTAGTCAACAGGTGTTGCCGTTCTACTCACTGGTCTTCTTAAGGTGGATTGTGTTGTACTCGACAACCTTCCAGTTATTTCGAACTTAAACCTTGTACAACAACTTGAAGAGATTGCTCTCATTCCACATTTAACGATTTTAGATATCTCATAGACATGGTCAATGGTCTAATAAGGTGTTCTGGTTTGTAGGGAGGCTGGCTATTGGATAGGCATCGAGCAGCGTGTATTTCGACTACGACAAAAGGCACCTAAAGAAATCCAACAAGTACAATGCCCGAAACGTCGTGAAAATGACAACAATCTATATGAGAACAACAGTTCGAAACACGGAGATGGTGTGAATATCATTGGAACCTCATCTTTAAAAAAATCGTTTAATAATGGGGGAATTATAATGGAGGGGAGTTATATCATAAAAAATACTTTCCTTGAATGCAAATGCATTAACCGTTAATACAATTTGAACAGTTTCATGAGACGCGAGTTTACAATATATATATATATATATATATATATATATATATATAGAGAGAGAGAGAGAGAGAGAGAGAGAGATAGAGAGAGAGAGAAAGAGAGAGAGAGAGGGGGAGAGAGAGGAGAGAGTAAGAAAGTAAGATAATACTTTAAAGATATAAATAATATCTTTAGCCAGTAGCCTACCAAGATAAAAACAAAGTGTATAGAGCAATAATATTAATTTCTCATTTTATTATGTCATTCAATTAATATATATATATATATATATATATATATATATATATATATATATATACGTATATATATATATGTATGTTGTTGAATTAAGAGCTCTAGTTGTGAACTATTTAGCTACAAATAAACCTTTCTGTTAACTAAAAGAAATTGACATTAAATAAATACATTACGTTAGTAATCCATATGAGGTCTTACAAGAGACAATATTAAGTATTTTATTTAATTACTATATATTACTATGTCCGCTGGGGATACTCGAATTTCGTCCATCTGGTCACCATGCAATACTTAAACATTTCGGCTAGATATTACTCCAGAAAAAGTCATCAGTCCAATTTCTAACTTCAACTGGAACTTCTAACTTCAACTGAAAATTCAGATACCTCCGATTTCTGTTTAATTTTACGAAATAATAATACACTAATTAATAAATGTTCCCAAAATTTCAGTGTCTTTGGAAATAATGTAATGGGTTTTAGATTAAAATACAAATGCGGATTATAGACATGAAGTTCAGTAGAATTTTATCTCAGTTTATAATTTTTGTAAGGGACATAAATTGTGTGATAAACTATTTTTTTCGGGTTATTAATTTTAATCGTCCTCGGGTATTCTCTACTAGTGATATATATATATATATATATATATATATATATATATATATATATATATATATATATATATATATATATATACTTTCGACAACAAAACGCTTTTCCCCGCCTCTCGCGTAAGTGTACGTTAATTTCAATTACTGTCAGTGGCGATTTCTCGCGGCCGCGTGGGCGTTAAACTCGTGATTCAAGGCTGAATCTACAAACTGCGTTCGATCCCATGCGACCGCCTGCAACCGACACTCATGCACTTATGAAGGGAGAAACCCCGAAACGATATCGTCTATAAGTATAAAACAAACACTTTAATATTTTAAAATATTTATAGTTGTGTGTACATATAGATTTATGGGGCATAATAAAAAGAAATAATAAATGGGACTTATCGTAATAGTTATAAATGTTAAGACAAGTCAAATTTATTATTTAGTATGAATCACTTTATGATATGATATCATTCCATGTGTGTTTGTAAGTTTTGCCGCCATGATTGGTTTTTGTTCCAACTTTTAAAATCAAGTTTTTATGTTACTGTTATGAAATTCAATTCTAATACGTATATATATATATATATATATATATATATATATATATATATATATATTAGTACTTCATGTATCCACATAAAATATTATAAGGAGATATAATATTTTATGTGTCAGTTTTCAGTATTTACTTCAACAGTGCTCGATACGTAAGTAGAGCTAGGTAGTAAGCAATGAGAATATATATGGCAATCAAGCTACACAGAGGCTCCCGTGTTTCATCCCCGGGGGGAATCGTCAGGCTAAATGCATTTAGCCTGACGATATATATATATATATATATATATATATATATATATATATATATATATATATATGTTAGTTTCTATTTTCTTTTATTTCAGTTTATGTTCTCAGAAATCTCTTGGGGGCTAATACTTGGTCTCTATATCAGATACATAGATATTCGAATATTTCATTAAATTATCCATTACCTGTCAAACGTTAAGTTAGTAAAGACGTGAAGAACACTAATTTTCCTCAACTTGCTCAACCAGTTTAACTATGTTAAATATGTATATCTTTCTTTTGATCTCTTGGTTTTGTTGGATTCCAGGACTAAAATTAATCTAGTCTGGTGGGGTATCCAGCTCTTACTTGATGTAACATTAATTGGAGAATGTGCACAATTCCTCGTATGGACCCGTGTATAGCCGTGTCGAAGTGATCTTATTTGGGCTTCAAATATTATGTTATTTTTTCATATTTGACGTGGATTTACTTGTAGAGTGAAGTATCCTCATGCCAGGCAGAACTGGCAAACCCTTGTATAAAGAATTCAAAGGCACTCGAGGATGGTGTCTTGTAAGTAATTGTGTGTGTATTTAACAGAAATTGAATAGAAACGCTGACAAAAACGATATTTTTTAAATGTGAGAAGATTCCACGAAATGAACCATGAACTCTTACTAAACCGATCCGAGATCAAATCTCTCAGCTCCCTTCGGCATCACCTGTCGAAGATAGCAAACACGGCACAACTTATAGGCACATTTTTGCGCGAGAAGAATTGACTATAAGTATGGTGCATTGGACGGGGCGTTATTCATTATTGTAATTCATTATCTTGTAATTTATAAGAATAGATAATAGAAAATTAAAATGAAGAAAAAATTACTACGAAATAATTACTAAAAAATGTCTCCAGATTTTAACGTCGACTTTTTTTATTCGCAAAATATTTTTTTAAATAACTATGAAAAATACTATGTATATTTTTTTTTTCAAGCGAGCAGACTTCTTGCCAATTTCCAAGCATCAAAACCACAATTAACCGGCAACTTAATGTATTTCGTTGGAAGAAAAATAAAACAGAACCGCAACGTGGCAGCATTTTCATGATTAAACACATTTCAGCGAATGGATGCACGTGTGTATCAGAAATAATTAGTCAGACTAATTTGATATGAACACGTGTTTGACCTATTTTGTACAGTTTTGGGTCACCCAGTTTGAACCAAGCACAGTTGACAAAAGATGAGCTATGTCAGAAGAATTTGCCAATATTCGAAGGATAATCAGCATTTTATACGGTTGTTGTTTTGTGTAGGTAGAAAAAAACTTAATCTTATATATAAAATAAAGTCACTTTTGCACGTTTACTTTTCCGATCACTCGCTATTTTACTACGAGCTTAATAATAGAGCGGTTCCTTAGATCATATAATTCAAATATTGGTTTGTGTTATTAAAAACCATTTTTTCCAATCGATTTCATCGATTTGCATATTTACCAAATTCACAAATTTTAGTTTTTATTTTACTTCTAGTACTACTACTACTACTGCTATAAAAGAAAGGTTCGGAAATGCCCTTCTTGCACGACAGTCCTACGTCCTATTCCAGGCACCTGACTCACCGAGTGCTAATTTAATAACAGATCCTTATTTTTTTATATTTACCGTTAGAACTATTTACAGAATATCATGACTCACAAAATATATGAGATTTAGCTAAAAATCAGAAAATAATGATTATAATAATTATAGTTGAGCACAATAATATATAAATAGACTATTTTTAAGAAAGAAATTAGAATTGTAAATCGATCTTGTAGTGTCTGGTGTCATAGCATACTGGTCGTCTATAGCAAGAAAAAACAATTCTATCATTGAGCTGATTAATTATAGTAAAACTTTTTTTAATATTCATTCGATTGTGTCCCCATCGGCCTAATTGGTGCACGGAGAAAAATAACTTTAATTCATTCTTACTGGTAAATGTTCGAATTTAAAATGACTAAATTTCTTAAAAAGAATTCATTACGTAAAATTAATGAATTTC
Source organism: Sepiola atlantica (assembly GCA_963556195.1). NCBI lineage: Eukaryota > Metazoa > Mollusca > Cephalopoda > Sepiida > Sepiolidae > Sepiola > Sepiola atlantica. The sequence continues at coordinate 2,337,918 of OY744529.1, forward strand.
TTATCATAATACTTATTATCAATTTAACATGCGTCGCATGGCGTCATAAAAATAAAAACATGTTTCTCTCGTCGAAGTACGTTTTAAATTAATACGCAAATTATATTTGCAAAAAAGATGTATTTTCCTACTTTTAAATATTAATTTTATGCTGAGTTCAAATATAATAAAAAACACATCAGTGTTTCGTTTGTCACTGCCCTATCCTAGTTTTTTTCACTCGTTCATTTTCGCCCTGTTTTCCTCGTCTTCTTTTTTTTCTTATGTGTTTTTCCTCGATATTTACTGTATTTGTTTCTTCTTATTCTTTTATAAAGCGAAGTTATGAACACTTAGCTTCACTCATTGAAATCGATCTGCTATATTCTAAGCTTATGTCTGAGCTTGGGGGATCTATTGATATCTTTCCTCAACAGTATTAGATGCAATATCCACGGTGCAGGTAACTGTTGCACAATTTCCACCAATCATCATCTAGTACAAGTCTCTGCATAGTTATTCCACTAATCTTATTTTGCCCCAACTTTAAGGTAAGATTGTTATTTTTGCTTATTAACATTTCAGGAAATCATGCTAGTCTACAAAATGTAGGTTAATCTGTCTAGATAATTCACATTATTCATTTTTTCTAGTTCTTGTTTAATTATTTTACCCTTATGCCAGATTCTGACAATTTTGGAGTCTGTCTATTAATATGAAACATTCCTTCTTTTCATTAGATTCAAACCAGCCTAGACAAGGTCGGCTATTAAATTTCAATATTATCCCACTTAGTCAGATCCTTAGGAATCAAGCATTAATTTTCCTATGACTATAATAGCCAACAAAAGTAATTATGCATTGCTATTTAGTTTTTGTCATTGTCTAACTATGTGTTCATCTCTTTCTTTCTACATATTTTTATGTGAACTTATTTATGTACCTTTTACATATTTTTATCTGAGTTCTTGTATAAATGCACTTTGGCATTTTATTCTATTCTTTGTTTTGTTTTGTTTATTTCTCATGTTTTATATATTATTATTCTCTCTCTACATTGATTTTTACTTGTCCGTAACATATTGTTCGTGTTTCTTGTGTTACTTCTAAGACACAAATCGTATATATATATATAATAGAATTGACGATAAGTGAAGTATCGTAAAGTGATCTATCGTGATAAAGTAAAGCTTAATATGTTGAGTAGAGCAATCAATTTTAAAGAAGGAAAGATAAAGATAAAAAATTGCATGAAATTACATAAAATTACATGAAATTGATACAAATTTTATTACATCGAAAGTTCAGATGGAAGGAGTTACACTAATCCTAAAACCATAGTTTTTCAAAGATAAAACTCTTCTCGTCATAAGATAAAATTCGGTAATGTGGTATTTATAATAAATAAATATTACCTGTTCCATTTCACTTTGAAAATTAAAGAAGAAATAACAGAAAAGGTTGGGGATAAAGAAATAAATCCCCGAGAGGGAGAATGGTAGCAGTATTGAGTAGTCATTGCCGAAACCAAACGTGGACGCTATGGTGCAGATAGAAAATAGCAAAAGTTTGTAGATTTGGAAAATTGTAATTTTATGTAATTATATATATATATATATATATATATATATATATATATATATATATATATATATATATTATTAAAAATAACCGACAATTTTTGTCTGGCTATTTTAGTGTAGATCCCTTCAATTTTCCGGATTAAAATCTTAATCTCGGAAGGAAATTGGCTGATGAAACTGCCATAGTGTACATATTGGTCCAGAGTACTTTCTGACCCGTCTGGGTCCATCGTCAGTGGAATAATGACAAACAGGTAAAGACCTGGAGTGAGATTTATAATTAATTATGGCGGGAAAATTTAAATTTAAATTTAACTAAGTTAAATTTTCTCGCCATAATTAATTATAAATCTCACTCCAGGTCTTTACCTGTTTGTCATTATTCCACTGACGATGGACCCAGACGGGTCAGAAAGTACTCTGGACCAATATGTACACTATGGCAGTTTCATCAGCCAATTTCCTTCCGAGATTAAGATTTTAATCCGGAAAATTGAAGGGATCTACACTAAAATAGCCAGACAAAAATTGTCGGTTATTTTTAATAATACGTGTCTTAAAGAAAAAATGCTGCCTCGATACACATATATATATATATATATATATATATATATATATATATACAGATTTCAAACAGACACTAGGAGTAAATAATTATTGTCTTAAATGTGATTATTAAAAGTTACCGTTTAGCCTTATATATATATATTATTTATAGGTGAAAATATTTAAAACAGCTTCAGAATAAAAATAATTCCTATATGTTATTTTGCTACACATGTTTCTGAGAAATACTCAGCGTTAAATTTACAGTCATTGAAAAGTCTTCGTCATCAGTAACTTTCAATTCTTTTAAGTATATCTATATCTATATTACTGTTTAATATATATATATATATATATATATATATATATATATTATATATATATATATTATAAATAATATATGATGTATATTTTTTCAGTATTTATTAGAGCAGTGCTCAATGCATGAGTAGAGCGATGTAGTAGTATAAAATATTTGCATAACAAGTGTTTCATTTCATTGAAAAATAGCTGCAAAATTTGAAATGTTACCATCTCTTTTAGATGCACATATATGTCTATACGTAGCTACTACTACTTATATGCATTGGTTATTATTGTATATTTAAAACTCCAAAACCTTCAATATAAATAGATAGGAACAACCAATGGATTTTAGTACTAGCCATATATCGAAAAAATATTTACGTATAAAAGAGATAGTAATATTTGAAATATTGCAGTGAGCCTTTATATTTCCTTCCAACAGTTCTGTGTATCTCATTTTCGATTAATATTTTCGATTAATATATATATATATATATATATATATATATATATATATATATATATTTCTACTTTATGTATCAACATAAAATATTATAAGGAGATATAATTTTTTATGTGTCAGTTTTCAGTATTTACTCTAACAGTGTTCGATACGTAAGTAGAGCTAGGTAGTAAGCAATGAAAATATATATGGCAATCAAGCTACACAGAGGCTACCGTGTTTCATCCCCGGGGGGAATCGTCAGGCTATATATATATATATATATATATATATATATATATAGAGAGAGAGAGAGAGAGAGAGAGAGAGAGAGAGAGAGAGAGAGAGAGAGAGAGAGAGAGAGAGAGAGAGGGAGGGACACCTAAGCGCAATACGTCCAGAGAAGCGATTCTTTAAATTGTCAAATAAAAACAACCCTATATAATCATATCTAATTTTAGAGCTTCAAAAAGAACGACAAAAAACAATTACCACCTCGACTGCCTTTTCATTAAACCGAACCCCCATCCACAAAACATTAAATTCGCTTCCTCCTCATTACATGGGTCAACTCGTAGGAGCGGGTTAAGAAAAGAAAAAAAGCCAATGAAAATGCGTTGGAGATAATGGATGTGTCGACATTTGAATGAAGTTTTTTTCCCAGTGAAGAACAATTCAAACCAACGCAAGGAACATTTTGTTATTGTCTCGTTATTATTTGAATCCTATTTTTTCTTTTCTTTTTTACTTGAAAGAAAAAAAAGGCGGGGGATGAGAAATACTTCCGCTTCTATCGTTCAAGTTAGCCGTGTTCAAGGCCAGGAAGTGCTTGGCCTATTTATAGAATCTTGAATGTCAGGCTGGACAAGCGTAAGTGGTTCAAAACCATTTCTCTTGGCGAGTATGTGTATCTGAGGCCATAGACAGTTTGGCACTTTTGCTAGGCACCCCATAGACTTGTATTGTCTTGTCCTTCGGGACTTGATTTACGCCGGTCTATGGGATTGTCCTGTGCAGTTCTAGGAGCTCCACCCTCCCAGTCTTCGCCTCCCCTCGTTGGGGAGGAGTAAGTTTATTGCTTACTGCCTGAGGCGCCCCTACCGGGGAATGCTGACGGGGCTGCCCAGACAATTTTTAATGGCCAGAGTGCTCACTTTCTCGGGCGCTGGCTTTTCAAACCCCACTTACTCGACCCGACCTGTGGTCACATCTTACTTGTGGGAGTAGGATAAAACTGGCCTTGTGCCTAACTCCTACAGAGGAGTAAATAAACATAGACAGTTAGGGAATTAGCGAAAAATATGAATCCTTTAATCCTCGTGAAACTGAATAGATAAAAGAATTGCTTGAGTTAAATTAATGATTTACAATGAATCCGCTTTAATAGGTATTTTGTATTTCGACACTAAATAACGCCAACAGGTTAATACGGTTTTAGATAGAGAAGTCAAGGGATCGTTCATAACGAGTATTATGGTTCGGAGAAAAAGTAACGCCAATAACGTTGATATGCCAGAAAATAGAAAATAAAAAAATGCGTATTTTGGGGATTATTTGGGTTCTTCCGACTGAGTAGAAGTCTTAAGTAATTCGTAATTGTATTTTTAATATCACCCGTACTGAAGATTGAACCTTTAACTTCTAGACGACTGTCACTAAGAACTGATTACTGCTTAGCACGTATACCTGTTACGCCACAGATCATTGCGGACAATTCTAGTATAACGGAACGAGAGGAATCTACCCCCGTGGATTGAATAAAGAATTCTGTTCGAAATTCTCTACAGATTCCCGAGTTCAACAGAAAGGTTACTGAGTTCGGCAAGATGTACCTGAAGAAGGTCAGAAGTTACATCAGCAAAAACGTTGTGAGAATAACATTCAATATGAGAACAGTAGTTCGAATAACTCAAATAGTACAAATTATCAATTCTGATCTAAAAAAAAGTCCGAAACTTAAATTTAAGAATAATTTCGAATATGTATTGTCTTTCAGCACTAAAAGTAAAACGGTGTTTATATCTTTTAAAATACAGAAACCAAGTAATCGTCTTCAATAGGTATTGATTGATACACCTTAAAACAGAGAAACTAAGGTCGAAGTTTGTTAGAAAAGAACAATTGGTTTCTCTGTTTGCAGGCAGAGAAACCAATTGTTCTTTTCCAACAAACTTTGTGCGTCAACATATAGTAAACGAAATAGAAGTCATGTCCCTTACAATAGGACAACTTAGGGTTCGTTTCCATTAAATAACTGCTCAACCGACAATATGAGACACACTTAACAGACAATATATCCCCTTTGTTTATATTTATAGGTTAATCACACTAACAGAAAACTAGAGTATAATAAACTACAAGATATAAATTCCGATCTCGACTTCGACTTCTAGGATTCCAAAAATTCCACCTCCGACTCCTAAAATCCCAAAATATCAGCTGTGACTTATTTTAATATCTCACAATATTCAGACTGTCTGTTTATTCTTCGGAGATTACAAATTTCGATTCCGACTCCTAGCAGTCTTACCAAGTCAAACTCCAACTCTGCAATCCTGGTATAGACTATCGACTGGCTTTGTAATAGACCGAGCTGGTATGCATATCAGATATGTTAATCAAATGTAACCGTGTGAGTTGAGAATGACACAGTTGATTTTCATGAAAGACATTACAAGTTTATTAAAGACGATTGCTAGCCGACGGTTCGCCCGTCCCTAATGATACGAGTGAAAGATGCAGTAATTCTCTGTGTCTTGTTGTCACTTACTAAGAGGAAACTATCTAGATATTAAGTTAAAATGAAACAACTTGTTTAAAACCATACAACAACAAAAAAGACAATAATACGTTGGACAAAGTGTGTTCCAGTGATACATAACCAAATAACTAAATAACTAAAAATATGAACTTATATATGTTGTTCTTTCTGTGGCACTTTTAATACGTAAATCGCCTTGGTGACCTTATACAACAGAGGTTATTAAGCAAGTCACGTGTAGATGTTATCATGGAATGCTAGCTGATACAAGCCGACGATTTTCTCTCCTTATGTGACTTGATCCGTTTATATTTCTACGTCTAAGAGGATTTTATGTCTTTAATTTTTCAATTAAACTCCGGTTTGTGCCTCTAGCATTTATCTGCATGTTTAAAGTGAAGTCGTTTGAACAGTTCCGTTTGGACTACTTTCCAAATCAAGTCATTTCTATTTTATATACCCTTTGGACTATTTTGCTCCATTCACTAATGATGTAGTTTATCGCTTCGTCTCTTTGTCCACCGAGTTTACATATACTTTCTTTCATTGGTCTTGTATATCTGGGTCTTGTTTATCTAGGCTTTTAGGTAGTTCGTGTTGCTGTCACTAGCGATTCCGTTTCCTTTTCCGTGGTCATTTCTTTGGGCTGTCTTATAAATAGTTTCTCTTCCCATGTTTCTTTTTCGATCTTTTGTTTCCCGTTTCGCTGATCTTTGTGTTGATCACCTTGCTGCTGTTTTAACGACAGTAATCTGCTTTTCAGTAGTTTGTGTCTCTCGTGCCTTTATCCCATTATCTACTCAAACTTCAATATTTACCAGTTCTCTACCCCATTCTTTTCTTTTAACATAGAGTGGGTCAATATCACATTTTGGGGATGAGGGGGGTTGTGCCTATTTATATGTTTTCGGGTTCTTTGATACATGTTCCTATACCCAGTTAAAGAACAGTCGAGTTTATTCATCTAAGGGCACTGCCCCGTATTTATTCCTTTTATTAGTTTTCTGCTATATAATTTAGTTTCTTGTATCTGTCTTGTGCTCTTCAGTTATTCTCTTTTAATCTTCTTTTTCATCTGTTTATTTAATGGCAGCTGCTTCCAGAATACCTAGATATTTGTAATTACCGCATTCAACTAGTGCCCTCGTCACCTCTCGATTGTTTAGTTCCATTTCTTCTGCCGTTTTTAGTTTTTCCTTCGTCATCGCAATTTTCAATTCCAAATTACTGGTTGAAAGTTTGTAGTTATGTTTACTAGTAATTCTAGCCGCTTTCTCCTTTTTTATGCCAATAGTTTAAGATCATCGATGAAGTCGTTTAGCTTTTCCTAATAATTGCTTACCTACTAGACGTTTTGCCACCAGTAATCGCTCACATGACAGCTAGTTTTACTCTGGGATTCGAGTGACGAAAAAGTATTCACAGATTCCGGTTTCTAGCTCTGTTTACACAATGTTATTTTATTTCAGTTTCTCACTTTATCTGTAATTGGTCGATGCTATCCGGTTATGTGACTGGGTTACCGCACAATGAAAATGTTATTAATATTTCAACTGTTTCATCAGTGTCGTGTTTGGGGGTCGGCTGTTCAATCGCTATTTGTATTAAAGTAGTCCTCTTCATGTCATATATCCCCTTCAGTTCTTTAGTAACCTCCATCTATTTGCTTAGTATTAATATTCCTTTCAGCTTCACCATGTGACGTTAAAATCTACTATTTGGTATATGCTTTCGTTCTTGTTAACTATGGTTACGTCCGATATTCTTGCTTGACCAAGTTTTTCAGTGTATTATATTTCCACGTCGCAGAGGATAGTATGACTTTATTTTCCAATACACGTTCCGGTTAATGTCGTTTTTATGCATGTTCAAATTTCATTCATTATCATAATTCCTAGCTGACCACATCAAAATTATTTACTCGCTAGGAGATTTCACATGAGTTATTACCGTGGAGCGCTAACTAGTTACAACTTGTGTTGTTCCCTGAAGTATCAGTGACAAGCCTCCCTAAATGTCCACTACTTTCCTTGGACTTTCCACCCTTCCTGACACTTTATGATGACCGATGCTCGTTCCATTACGTGTATTATTATTTACTCACTAGGAGTTATCACACTGGCCATCGTCAGTGATCGCCCACTGCAAACAACTATTGGTATTCCCTGGAGTCTGAGTGACAACAAGTCTCCTCAGATTTCCAGTATGCTCCACCTCTTTTCGTTCATCACCGCTGATGACCTTGCGGTATCGCAACAGCCACCTACCACCCGCTGATAAGGGCCATTGGTCCCCTCTGGGGTCCGAGTGGCAACAAGCCTCCCCAAAATTATTATTATTATTATTATTATTATTATTATTATTAGTAGTAGTAGTAGTAGTAGTAGTAGTAGTAGTAGTAGTAGTAGTTGTTGTACTCCCTAATAGTTCTCACACAGGTCATCATAAGTGATTAATCGCTGATAATAACAGGTGGTGTTCTATGTTGTCTGAGTGATAGCAAACCTCCCCAAGTTTCCAGAACTCTCCAACTCTTTTCGATAACTATTACAAATAACGTTGCGGTATCGAAACAGTCGCTTACCATTGATTTCTCGCTAGTAACAACCATTGATATACTCTGGAATTTTGGGTGGTGATAAGCCTCGTCAAAGTCCCAGCACTCTCCACCCTCTTTCAGTGTCGGTCTGGTTAGTGCGCTCCCTCGTCGGTCTTCCCATCCTTCTTGACCCTATACGACTGTGTGGTGTTAGCCGAGGCCGTCGCCATCATTCTTTGGGGTGGGGGTTAGCTTATATTTCTTGCAGTTTCTGTTCTTTGGTTCGTGCAGTTGTGTTCTCCCTGTGGTTTTGATTTCCTCCTATTGTAATTTCTATGTGACTGGTTACCGTTCTTTACTTATAAAAGTTGGTTTCCGCATTCAGAGATTTGCTTTAGAGTTGCAGCTGTTTTCATCATTGCGGTCATTTGTATGGTCTCAGTGATCCCTTTCATTCAAATTTATTCCAGTCCTTTCTCCAGTTTTTGGGGGACTCTTCCTAGTGCTCCTACGGTTATTGGTATATGTTTACTTTCTTCATGCTTCACATTCCTTTTTAGTTTTCTGGCAAGTTCCTTGTATTTATTTCGTTTTACCGTCTCTTGATCTTCACTCTGTGGACTGCTGGAACGGCAAAGTCTACGATTTTGCAGGATTTTTCCTTTCTTGTCGTTAATATGACATCCGATCTCCTTGCTTGTCTGTGTCTATCTGTTGGTACCTCCATATCTCAGAGGATTTTGTGTTTTTCGTTTTCAAGTACTGTTTATGGTTTATATTTGTAGCATTTGTCCGCGTGTTCGAAATGCAATCGTTTACACAGTTCCTAGTGTACTGTTTGCCTCGCACAGTCATGTATGTTCTATTATTTTAGGGCTAGTTTGCTGCATTATCTTATTATGTGATTTACTGTTTCGTCTCTGTGTCTACAGAGTCTGCATTTAATGTTTTCCTGGATTTTATATACTTGAACTTTAATGTTGTTTGTCTTAATCGCATTGTTCTGTGCAGATGTCAGTAAAGATTCCGTTACCTTGTTCAAGAGTCATTTTCTTAGCAAGGTCCAGCTATTTTCGTTAGTTTCTTCTCTTAGTCTTATGAAGCGTCCATGTTGTTTTTCTTCCCAATTTTTTTTCTTGTCTTTTTGTTTCTGGTTTCGTTGCTTCCCGATGTGATCGTTGGGACGGTGTCTCTTGCTGCGATGATCTGTGTTCTGTATTTCTCCATTTCTTTTTTGTGTCTTCAACACAGTCTTCTATACTTACCAGTCTTCTTCCCCCATTCGTTTCTTTTTACGTAGACTCTGTCTGTATCGTCTTTTGGGTGTACGACGTTGTGCATGGTCATTAATTCTTTAGTCCACTGGTCAAAGTGCCTGAATTCTTCTTTGGCCCAGCCTATTAATGGTCCAGAGTATCTTATAAGTGATACTACCCAGGTGTTTATTCCTTTTACTGGATTTCTTATATATAATGTCGTTTCTAAGAGTGTTCATGTTCTTTCGCAAATATTCTTTTTTAATCTTCTCTTTTATTTCTGTAGATTTGATGGTGTCTGCTTCCAGAACTCCTAAATATTTATAGCTCTCATGTTCGCATAGCGCCCTCATCTCCTCTTGTTTGGGCAGTTCCATGCATGCTCCATGCATGCATGCTCCCTGCCGTCTCCAGTTGTCCCCTTTTATCTCTAGCAGCGCATACTTTCCATTCTGAATTCAATTTGAATGCCCTGACTGAAGATCATGGTCGCATTAATCAGCTTTTTTAATTGCTTTTTGCAAATAGTTCTATGTCGTCCATATTCATGAGATGGTTTATTCTTTCTTCTGTGTCTGTAAACTTGTCTCCGGCATCATATTTCCTGACTATGTAGTTGAGTGGCATAATATATATCATAAACATTAGTGATGATAGGTGGTTTCCTTGAAAACTGTCTCTCTGAATTTTATCTGAGTCAGATATTGTTTTCCAGCTGTCAGTTATAATCTTCATGTTTCCATTGCTTTCTTAATAAGATTAATAATACTGTCGGGTACATTTTATATGTTAAATCATTCAATTATCCAGGCTTGAGGGATTCTGTCGTAAGCTTTCTTGTAGTCAATCCATGCCATCGATATATTCTTTTTTCTGCTTTTTACCTCCTTCAAGATATTTTTATCTATCTATCTATCTATCTATCTATCTATCTATCTATCTATCTATCTATCTATCTATCTATCTATCTATCTATCTATCTATCTATTATTATTATTATTATTTACTCACTAGGAGTTATCACACTGGTCATCGTCAGTGATCACCCACTGCCGACAACCTGTGGTATTCCCTGGAGTCTGAGTGACAACAAGTCTCCTCAGACTTCCAGTATGCTCCACCTCTTTTCGTTCATCACCGCTGATGACCTTGCGGTAATCGCAACAGCCACTTACCAACGATTTCCCGCTGATAAGGGCCATTGGTCCCCTCTGGGGCTCGAGTGGCAACAAGCCTCCCCAAGGTCCCAGAGCTGTCCGCGCTCTTCCAGTGGAGGTCTGGTTTGCGCTTTCCCTCCTCGACCCTCTGTCCATAATTTTCGTGGCGTTAGCCTATGCTTTATTATTATTATTATTATTATTATTATTATTATTATTATTATTATTATTATTATTTGTAATTTTCACGCAAAACGTTAGTCATTTATCGCCGATAACGATTGATGGTTTTTCCTGGAGTCTTAAATACAGCAAGCCTTTACAATATGCCAGTACACCCCGTTGCACCGATCGTTATCAATGATTTTCCGCTGATAGCGATTGGTGACTTTTCTGTAAATCTAAGTGACATTAAGCCATCTAGTCTTGGTCTGGGTGGTTATTCTCTGTGGAATCACTCGATGTTGATATATGCTATTTTAGAGGGGGGGTTATAGCCGATCGTTTACATATTGTCAGAATTTTCCTATGTTTAAGTTTTCTTAGGTTCGAATTATGTTCAATTTGGCAATCGACTTGTTTTTTGTTTTACTTTTATAATTATGTTAACTCATCTACAATTGTTTATTATTATTTTATTATTATTTGTAGAAGTAATGGTAGTAGTACTACTAAAAATAATTATACCCATTACTTCGTAGAATCTCCAAGAATACAGTTTAACTCAATGTGAATCTTTCCGTCTGTTTTTATTTGTTCAAAATAGCAGGGACTATATGTCAATCAGTCTGAAAGAATTATTTTAATATTTTCTTAAATTTACATTATTGCGGAGGCAAAGAAAACTATGCACGCCAAAAGTCAGTGCAAGTTCCTTTATTATTTGATAATGACTGTCCAACATCGTGAAAATGTCATCGGGATGAACTGACTTGACTTGACCTCATAGCTGAACCCAAATCCGAACCAGCTTATAATCATTCTTGAGAGTTCAAAGATCATATACTTCTTATTATTCAAAGGGATATAAAGAAGATAAGGTCATAATAGAGGGACGAATTGAAAAAGAAAAGAATTCTGGGAAAATAAACAAAATTTCTAAATAAACAAGTTGTTTTCTATAAAATAGCGAATGGTTATTTTGGTTTGGCTTAGTTTGTCTGTCTTATTTTTCGGTTAATTAATAGAATACCTATTGTAGACAACTAGCAACATTTTTGTATAGTATATCACTCCCCGCTCCCTCCCCCCCCCCCAAAAAAAGAGAAGGTAATGACTGGAGATGGTATCATGATGAACGAACATATAATACACTAGCCGCAACATTAGGAAGTAATGCCTGGGCGGATGGCCACATGACAACAGAACAGAGTATTCACTACCCCTGCCCCCTAAAAAGGTGAAGGCTGAATGGATAGTATCATGACTACAGAACAAATACTACACTACCCGTAGTGAATTAAGCATTTAAACATAGTAAATTAGTCTGAACTAGTATAGTAAACTGAATTGAGAATTGAAAGATAGAATGATAATACAATTAATAAAAGTAATAGCATATTATCTGCTTAAGACAGACAGATAGCAAATCTTTATTTGTGCTAGATTAATAGAAGTATGCGATTAATTTAACATTTTTTATTCTTGTCCCATGTGGGGGATTTCGGCTTCATACGTTTCTCAACAGTATTAGTATGTATTGATTTACTCCTCTCCAGGAGTTAGGCACAAGGCCAGTTTTTATCTTACTCCCACAAGTAAGATGTGACCCAAGGTCGGGTCGGGAAAGTGGGGTTTAAAAATTGCCTGGGCAGCCCCGTCGGCATTCCCCAGGCAGTAAACAATAAACTTACTCCTCCCCAAAGAGGAGAGGCGAAGCCTGGGAGGGTGGACCTCCTAGAACTGCACAGGACAGACCCATAGACCGGAGTAAATCAAGCCCCGAAGGCCAAGACAATACCAGTCTATGGGGTGCAGTATCCATCGGAACAGATACTACACTTTGATCTTAGCCAAAAGTAGTATGTAAATGCAGTCGAGCAGATCTAATTAGATTTGTACTTGACAGAGCTGGTTTCATGGTCGCCGCTAATGGATAGTGTACATTTTACATTATTTGAAAATGATATTAAAAAAGACGGTACTTATGCTATCGATTTTCCTAACCCCCTGATGAAAAAAAAATGTTATAACTCCCCTCCCCTTAAAATGCAGTGCAATTAAATTCAACAAAGGTGGAAAGACCGATGACAGAGAATACTCTGAACATGACGAGGTTTATTATCACTTAAATTCCAAAGAAAATAATCGGCCGTTATCAGCGAGAAATCACTGGTAACGGCTGGTGCGAGAACTCTAAGTGAGTTACAAAAACAATGGAATGGAACGGAGAGTACTGGAAATATGCGGTGACTTTCCGTTATTTAGACTCCAGGGAAAATAAATTTATCATGGATAAATCACTGGTACTGATTGGTGTGGGTCACAGACGTAATTGATGGAAAAGTAAACCCCGGCTTATTTAAAGAAAAAAAATCAGTGTGTTAAAAAATTGAAATCTCTATATTATATCACTGTTTATATTTTCAAACGGTACTCTATGCGCTTTAAAAGTAGCCTATATACCCCCCAAAAAGCTGAAATATTTAAAGGTAGATATCTATATATATAAATTTCGATGCCTGTGTGTGTTCACTATAGAAAGAAAAAATAGAGAATCTAAATGATATCTAAAAGTGTATTCTTATGTAAAATTTTGCGAGGAAGACAATGGAAGGTGTCCTGAATCTCTAAGTGCACCCTTAGGGGGATTTGGACAGACCCTACTTAACACTTTAAATATATCCTATTCTGATAAAATCAAATGTATACAAGTTTTCAGGAAAGACAATGAAAATAGTCTCAAATTTTTAAGTGGCCGCCTAAGAGAGTTATGAGGACGTCATCCTTTAAAACTTAAAGTGCGTATATCCTATTTTCATGAAATTAAAACCATATGTATAAGACATTAATTTAGAGAGTTTACCAAAATTTCAATGTAGTTCGACTATCTTAAGAGGTGAAAACAGAGGGGTGTAATAAAAGAAAAGAAGGTAATATTGTTTTATGAGTATAGTGAGGGTAATATTGTTTTATGAGTATAGTGAGGGTAATATTGTTTTATGAGCATAGTGACGGCATAGTGTTCATCCTTACATCTCGAGCAACGTCGAGTCTTCCTGTTAGTTTCCCATGATAGGCAAAAACAAGCTATTTCGTTGTCCACGTCCCAATAATCTGTCGTCATGATGTCTTCTTATCCCAATTATTTACTACTTTATTTCCTTTGTTCTGTTCCCTAAATTCTGTATCGATGACTGACCATTGTTTCACGTATTAAGTCCTTACCTCTTACCTCTTCTGTTTCCTGCGGATCGTCCCCCGCCAAAACACATATGCACACACACGTACAAACAATGTTTGCTTGATGGCGAATATTAAGTAAAAAATCATCTATCTTTCTTAATGTATCTCTCCATCTATCTGTCAGTATATCTCTCCCTCTTTCTTTCTCTCTATCTCTCTCTTCCTATCAGCCTTTCACTCTCTATCGACTTCTGTCTTTCCTTTTGCTCTCTTTCTCTCAATCCTCGTCCGTCTCTCTCTCTCTTTCTCACACACCATACAGCTTTCTCTTTGCTAATGTATATATATATATATGTATATATATATATATATATATGTATATATATATGTATATATATATGTATATATATATATGTATATATATGTATATATATATGTATATATATGTGTATATATATATATGTATATATATATATATGTATATATATATGTATATATATATATGTATATATATATGTATATATATATGTATATATATATATGTATATATATATATATATATGTATATATATATATGTATATATATGTATATATATATATATATATATATATATTTATATATATATATAGTCATGTCTCCCTTTCTCTTTCACATTCTCACATATGAACCCCTCTCCTTCTTTAATCATGTTTGTTTCGACCTGTTTCCAGTTCTAATATATTTTTTACTCATATTCCTCTTATGAACATGTCCCAGACATTTCGTTACTTTCTTTCGTTTAATATATTGAATGAGCATTATCACACATACAATATCGTACTTACAGTCAGATAAAGCAAAAAATTGATAATCAAAATAGAAACACAATAGCTTACTTAAAATATCATCTCATTAATTCATTATTCGTGCATATTGTTTTCTTATTCAATGATTTTGTGTTCATTTTATTATAACATGTAGTTCTATTGACGCATTTTTTAGATCGTTGATAGATAATTAGTATTTTCGGGTGAAAAGAGTATTTCATTTAGGGTAAGGGTATATTTAGTTCTTGGGGTTGTTCCAGTTCTACATTGTAAATAAAAAATCAAATACCCCATCCCCAAATACACACACACACACAGACTGTGGCAAAAAATAAGTCAGTGTCCCCCCTACACACACATTATTTTCGCTACAAAATTAAATTCCATCATGATGCATTTCGGTTTATTTGTACACAAGTCAGCAATTTTAATCTTTTGTTAAATTGTAAAAAAAGCATATACATCGTGCGATCAAACAAACCAGTCAGTGTGTACCCCCACACTGAAGAATGTTTACGGTCTATTGACTTCTGGGGTTGTGATTCTAATTTTTTTAAATTTTGACGGGCAATAACGGGACATGGGTCATGCTAGTATAATATACAATGTATGTATTTTTGTGTCAGTATTTGGTTTAACAGTTCTTAATATATTAGTATGTTAATATGTTAATAGTATTAAAATATACTTGAGGCAAGTAAACTAAACATAAACGTTTATGTTTGATTCAACGTTGAGATTCGTTAGTCCTGAAAATATACTTATGGCAAGTAAGCTACAACGAAATCTATGTGCAGTTTACTTGACATCGTATATGCTCATTTTATTATATAAATGCATGTGTGTCCATATATGTGTTCTATATGTGTTTGTTTTTAAAAATTTACTTATTTATATCAAATATTACCCATATCCCCCTCTCTATATTTATACATCTTCACACACACACACACACACACACACCCATTCACAGAGAGAGAGAGAGAGAGAGAGAGAGAGAGAGGCTTACCCAATGTTTACCTGTAAAGAAAATGTTAAAGTAATATTTATAATGTGAGGTCAAGTAATAAAAAAACTGTAAGAACGATGATGTTTTCTTGATATACTATGTAGCTTACAGACAGCCGTAAAACGGTAAATAGCAACGAATTCGAATTATTTATTTAAAAGGCTATTTATTGTCAATCTCTAAAGTATCAACAAAATGATTATTTACATGTTTAAACATGTTAAAATACATTCGTTAGTGAGATATTCTTTGGTTAATTTTATTTTTATTTTGTAAAACGAAGAAAATGTGTTAAAAATGAATCTTTTGTTTCTTTACGTTCTAATATATTTCAGTTATTTTATGTATTTACCGAAATTTGCCTCTTATTACTCCAGATAAAATAGAATAACATTCCAATGGTGCTTGAAGATGTCTTTAAAAATGTAACCCTTACTGAAATTTATTAGAATATTGTAACTTTTAACATATCGTTTTCTATAACACACGAACGAACAAACACACAAACACACACGCACATATATATATATATATATATATATATATATATATATATATATATATATATATATATATATTTATATATCTCTATATATATATTTATTTATATATCTATATACATGTTTGTATTTTTTTTATCTTCAGTCGAAGTTGTCAGAAATCTAGGCGCCTATTCCTGGTACTGACACTTAATCTCTATATAAGATACATAGATATCCGAGTGGGCCATTACAGTTCTCATTTACCTCTCAAGCGTTAGGTTTGTAAAGAAGTTAAGAACATTCAATTTCCTCTCCCCAATCGACCAGTTGATTATCTTATAGTATATCTTTCTTTTAGTCTCTTGGTCTTACCGGATTCCAAGAATTCATCTAGTCTTGTGGTTTAGTCTGCTAAGTGCTGTTACTTGAGGTAACATCACTAGAAGGAAATGCACGATGTTTCGTATAATCTGGTGCATTGCCAAACCGAGGAGCTTTTATTTGGGCTTCGAATACTATGTTATTTTGAATATTTGGTCAGAGTTTACTTGTATGGTAAAGTATACTCATGTTAGGTTTTCCTGACAAACCCTTTTACAGAGAGACCGAAGACAACCGAGGATAGTGTCTAGTAATTCAAACTCCCCATATATTGCTTCTCTCGTTCCATTTTACTTCAGTCGAATTCTCAGAAATCAAGGGGCTAACACTTGATTTCTATATGAGATACATAGATATTCGAATGTTCCATTGAAGTTCCCCTTTACTTGTCAAACGTTGTGTGTGCGTGTGTGCGTGTGTCGTGTGTGCGTGGATAAAGACTTTGAACACGCAATTGGGTCAATATCCTTTCAGATAACTCTTTATAACCATAATCGAATACAATGAAAATGGTGTAGAAACAATCACATTTATTATTTAGTAATATTGTGTAATACATACATACATATATATATATATATATATATATATATATATATATATATATATATAATGTCGTTTGCTATACATACACAAATATATGTATATATATATATTTGTGTATGTATAGCAAACGACATTTTTTCTCTGTAAGTTTATGTTTATTTCGTGTATATTATATACACGCATACACACACTCACACACACACACACATCTTTTTCTATCTGTGCATTCGGCAATCTTTTCCCAGGCTCCCCTTTCCGCCTCGTCCTCGTTTCTAACCTGTTCTCTGTAAAAGACTAATAGAAATGACAGCGGAAAAAAAAGAAATTATATAAAAACGATCCGAAAAAACTTCTAGCAAATGACTTTAGATACGCTAACCCTAACCCTAACCCTGCCCTCCAGTTACGATTAAGAAGTCACATGCATCACAGTCACATGCATGAATGGTACGAGGTCACATCAGCAGGATTTTCATTGACTAAAACAGGATTTCTCAACACGGGGCCTTGTTACCCACATCGATTATGGTCAGTAAACTCTGTGTGAAATAGCGCTCATTTCAAACGTGAACTGTTTCATTATTCTGGCATTATCGCTCGACAAAATGACTAAAAATGTCCATTTGGAATTTGGCCCAATCTGCCTCGATTGCTTTTTTCCGATCGCATGGTTTGCTTTTTGGATGTTTTCGAAATGCTAAAATAGAACCTATCGGAAATTCGAAGTGCATAATGATTTCAATTATTTATTTACCTTAAAAGTTTGTTTGAAATTGTAAGAAAAACCGATACAAACGAACATGAATTACGAAAGGTATCAACACTTTTCAACGGTAGTATCAATAATATTATGATGCCCTCGGTTTCTAGAACGTTTTAACTGTTTAATTATCAATTCCCCAAATAAGAACAAATATTTAAACAAAACATATCATTGATCGATTTGTATTGCATTCTAAATATAGAATGACATTTCGTAAGGTGTAGACCTCCTCAAACCCCAGGAATGCAATGTCCTTTAAATCAGCCACAGCATATATAGTTATCTGCCTATCTAGTTATCTATCTATCTATCTTTCGCTGTTTTGGTTTAATGATTTTTTTGCAAAAAAAAATACAAAACCTTTGGAGCGAAATATCAACAAACTAAAGAATAAGCTATAGTCAAATATAGTTTCTATAAAATTAGGAAATCACATTAAAACTCAATTAAAAAATAAGGTGTGTCTAAACGCGAAATAAAATATGAAAACACTAAAATCGGTGTTATAAATTAATAAGATGATTAAGAGATTATTAATAGGAGTAGTAATATGAATTTAAATCTCATATATTAGTGAATAAACAATGGGCAATACTAAGAAAAAGTTATATTAAACCAACAAGCAACGTGATTACGCTCATCAGCACGGTTGAACATATTGCGCTAGGCTAAAGATTTATATATTTTACCTACGTAAAAATGTAAGACCCTTTCGTAAAAATGTAAGACGCTTTCGAACTTTAGTAGAATTCGGTAAAATTTATTTGCTGATGTGATTAAATAAGGTCGGGTGTTGAGAAGATAGGTAATACAATTAATAGTTTTATTGGTTAGAGGTAAATAAAAACATAATTTGTTTATGAAAGGAATTGTAGAATGTTAATCTCCGTCGGTACCCCGATGAACTTTTTCTATAGGTAAAACACAAACGTTTCTATGCATCTTAGTTGCCATCAAAATCCTAACTCGACAAACAAGAGAAGAATCAAAATTCCACCTTTCACAGAAAATTTTCAATATACTTCTTATGAAAAAAAAGAAAGAAAAGAAAAACACTCTTTGAAAATGAGAAGTATATTCTCGAAAGGTAAGATTAAAATAAATTGTATTGTTATGGTTTTTTCAACAAAAAAATAATACTACTACAAAACAATGGTTTAAAAGATATGTCTAAATACCCTTTCTTGTATATATATATATATATATATATATATATATATATATATATATATATTTTAACTATAGAAATTAAACAACTTAAAAACTTTCTTTTAGATATCAATTTCGAAACCGAACAGAATCAATATATCAAACTTTGTACGTATAATAGACTTAGATTGTCTCAAATAGAGCTTTAGGCTCATCTCAACACTTTACAGCAGCCGCATGTTTTGATTTTTTCTCAAATTTTAAAATATATTACTGAACGATGAAATAAAGTTAAATAAAACAAATCCATAACTAGATAGATAGATAGATAGATAGATAGATAGATAGATAGATAGATTTGTTTGGGATTCCATGTATGCTTTTACAGGTGTATTTTGGAAATGATTGGTAATGTTTGTGTTACATAATCGATGTGGAAAATGATTACTTCAGCTAGTATAGTTTTAGTATCTAGGTGGACCAGTGCAAGTAACTTTGACACAAAAATCCGGGGTACAAGTACACTCTCGGACTAAAAATATAAACAAGCCTGAACTCAGGTTGGAGATCAATGAAAAGTCAAACGAGTGCGTTGTTACAAATTCAGTGTTCCCCTTGAAGCAGTGACGTTACACTGTCGTGTGAATGAAAATAAATACGTTTTAGCTTATGCTTTCTGGGGCGTGGCGAGCAGATGTGACATTCAAGATGTAATTTTGAAAAAGGAAAATGATAATTTAATTTCTAAAAGTGTTGATAGTGACTGGTCTGAACCCACTCTCTTTTCCCGTAACTAATTAGAATTAAGTTAAGAAAAACTATTAGGCCTCTGTCTCAATTTAATGAACGCGTGACTTTTATTCGTATGAATGAAATAAAGAACCTGTTTAAATTATATGCCGCGTTGCTCTGCCTTCCCTGTGCATGAAAAAGTACTTGGTTTCAGATTCACTACGACAATGATGACGACGAAATGCGGCGCACTAGACCATGACGATGGTGATGATGAAATGTGGCCACCTACGAAGATGATGACGATAGCGTCGGAGCACCAGTATAACAGGAACATACGAAGTAAGATTAACTAGTTTAAAAAAAACTGGGTGTTTTAAGGAAAGAAAAGGTAACATATCTCGATTTGGTGTCGTGACCACTTGGTCTCACTAGGCATCTGCATACGATACCAAGGCACTTATTTCACACCCATACACCTTCTCCCAATGCATCAGTATACAACCGATTGCCAATTAACGAACTTATGCGTATTATCGCGAAATAAGTGGAACACAAGACAGAAACCTTTCCTTTTAACATGTCATCTTATATGGTCAGCCCACAAATGTTATATTAGGTGCTGCACCGGACTTTAGGTGCAAGACACCTCAGCACACCTGGTGCTAGTACCCGGAAGAAAAACACCACACCCCGACTAACTCCAAACCCTTTTCCTCGGAGCGAACAATAACTCCGGACTGTATAATTTACCCACCCCAAGCTCCTAATTACACTGAGACAGAAAGGTGGGATGTCATCTCTCACACCGGCACAAATCGGGTCCTGACCTGGTCTAATTCCGACCTTCGCTATTTTGCAAGGATACTTAAACACGCCAAGTCGACCCCATCGCACTCCAATTAACTCCAAACCTCTTTGATGCAGCCGCTACATCATTTTCCAATCATCAAATGTTCGATACACATTATCGGAGATGTTGAATTTCTGCTTCCATTCGAGTATCAGCTTTTTGCTCGTCCTGGTTAACCACTGTCCTCAATTTACTGTTACAAGTCGCTCGTCGTTGTCATCGTCATCATCATGAACAGATTAAACCGAAGGCCGTATATGGGTCTCGAATATTTATTAAACAAACAGACAGACAGACAGGTGTTTTCTTTTTGCTTACACGAGAGAGAGAGAGAGGGGGGGGAGAGAGGGAATTACCAGGCGAAGATATTCGCTGCCATATTGCACTGTGTTCATTGTCCCGCTCTCCTTGGGGTTAGCGGGATATAGTTTGCAAACAACCGTCTTTGTCAAGCGTCAGGAACCAGAGAGGCTGAAATTAACACGGCCCGAAGTGACATCAGTTCCCTTCCTTTGCTACTGCCACCCTCTCTAAGGGCGTCGTCAGTATCTGCAACCACCACCACCACCATTATCTAACATTTGAAGCATAAAATGATGGTGTTGTTTGTATGCAATATTTCAAACGTCTAGCGTTATCCATCGGGAATAATTAAATGAAAAAAAAAACTTCAAATGAGAACACCCTCGTGCGGGGTTTGAGTGTGCTAGAAATCGGACGATTAAATGGTATATGGAAGGGGTGGACAAAATGAGAGGTGAAAGTGGCTAGGTTTTGTGTGAAATAGTCTAGATGCTGCAATTATGTTTTATTTTATCAAAAAGTTTCATTATGTAATAATTTAAATATAATTGTCGTGTGATGGTTATTAGCGGGATTATAAGTTTACTTCGCCACTTCCGTTATTGTTATCATTACCGAGTTATGTGGCTTTTGTTCGTATGACGAGAAAATGTCTATATCGATGTAGTTGTGTTTAGCATAATGTGGTATGTTGGGATAGAGTGAATGTATGTTTTAATTAATGCATTTAAAAGTCGACTAAGTGTAGTAGAATTGTTTGTTGTTTCTTTTGAAAAAGAGATGTTTATATCATTAGAATTAACAATACGTAGTTGTTGTACGTCGTATCGCCTTAATTATAAATAAAAGAATTAACAATGTACTTTATAATAGTGGATCGATCTTCAGCCAGAATAAAACAGCGTTTTTATTGATATATAGATAGGAAAAAGGTATATTTTAGATGAGTAAGTAATTATTTATTTGTTTACATCGGTGTGTACGATACTTGGACTGGCGGATGCGTATAGCCTTAACCCACACACTATCCCAACAAAACACAGGATTATGAAAACAAACTACACCGCCATTGGGCCTTTATTTGCATAACTTGGTAATCATAACCATAACAGAAGTGGCGAAGTAAAGTCATAACAATACAGATAATAATCACACGATAATTATAGCTAAATTATTATATAGCGACAGTTTTTTTATTTTAAAAAACTGACTGCATATTTCAACAACAACTTGCCAATTATCACCTCCATTTTTGTCTCTTTCCCCCTCAAAAAACATTTGACCGTCCAATTTCTAGCACGTTCATACCCTGTACGACGGTGATCACATTTCCGATTGTTCTTATTTTTTCCGGTTATTCCGTATAGAACATGCAGGACTTTTGAAATATGAAATTTAAAAAAATTATTAAACTAACAACATTGTTTTATGCCTGAAACACCACATATGATTTTCAAATATATATACACACACACATATATATGCATATATACATATATACATATATATATATATATATATATATATATATATATATATATACATATATATATATATATATCCCTATATATATATATATATTTCCATATATATATACATATATGTTTATATATATATATATATATATATCAGTATATATATATATATATATATTTAAAAAATACAATTGATTCGGCATTAAATAACCTGATAAAAGTTGATATGCCGTAAAACAAAACAAAAACAAACAAATATATATATATATATAAAGAGAGAGAGAGAGAGAGAAGTGTGTGTGTAGTTAGATAATCAGTGATATTAATTTGGAAGTACGTCCTATAGTTGTATATAGATCGGGAAACGCTTGTTTTTAGTTATAGGCTATTAAATCAAATACTGATAGTAAAGTGTCATTTTTACATATGCGATAGATAACGCTATACTGTGACAGGATCACAAGTCAAATGAGCCTGGCTCTGACGTCGTCACATAAACCAACAAAACCATGAAAAAATGACACCAAAGAAATATAAAAGCCACGGGGCTCAGAAGAGAGATATGGGTGTCATGATCGACAGGTTCTCCTTTGATTGCCAACATGGCGGATCCGGTCGACATCCTGCGAATGTTGGCATTTTCTATTTCTAGTAACAAAATAAATCAGATCAAATACGAGGTAACAAATATAATCAGCACAAGAAAAGGCCACGCAAGTGAAGAAAGGCTGCCGTTGAATATTACCTGTTTAAATAGCTGTTAAATGGCATTTATAGCCGTCAGTCATTCGCTAAACATCCATATTGCATTGGCGCGTTTTAAGAATATATGTGTTTGTTATAAAGTAACATGGTCTATTATACGTTTATTAATAAACTTTACCTAGAAATAAATTCAAATTTGTTCGTATGACTTTACATGAAGAACTGAATGCTAAACATTATTAAGAGTAATTTGCTTACGAAGTTAAATGGGGAATGATTCATTAAATGTGTAATCTTACTTCAGAGTGATTGGCAAGTTTTTATCTGAGATTCACCTATCGCCTGAAATGATGGGCGATAACGGATTATTTGAGTTTCATGTTGTTTTTGTTGGTGCAACGGCGTTCACCTTGGTTGGGTTGAGCCGGCTTCTTTTCTGGTCGGCACTACATCTCGAATAATGTCAACCGATGCACGGAGGTTGTGAACCAGATCGCACGAGATGGCTAACCGATCGCGAGTCCACTGTCGAAGGCCGATAACTTGTGTAGCTGAGAATTCAGTCCTTTTCGGTGGCTGTTAGCTAGGTCCTCAGCTATCCACATACACGCTTGTCACTCAGACAGAAAAGGTAGGGAATATTTTAATCATGAATTAGTTCTTCCTCCGGGCGACGAGTGGCATGTCCTAACCATCGAAGATGTCGCTAAACCTCACGAAGATGAATGTCGTTGCATCAACAACGACAACTTGATTGAGGTGTTGGCGGAGCAAATCCGTTTGATAGAGTCAGCTCGCCGACAATGAAATATAGAAGGGTTTAGAGTTAAATCAGTTGCGGTTTGATAACTTAGAAGTGAGAGATGGATTGCCATGTGAACTATTGATGAATATTGGCGTTTAGATGCCCTCGTGACCCACGGAAGATATCCGAAAATCACTCGTAGATAAAGAAATGAATCTATAGATATATAGATAAAATATATACTTTAAAATTGAATTGTTTTCATCGTCCTTTATCCAGGAGTGTCCATCAAACTGGTCGATATAAAAATATCCCTGTACGTAGACGCCATGGTAGGCCTATGTAACCTGAACCTTACATACGTTATTAGCATAAATATCCATCCATTTTCCTTTACTATGAGTTTTTTCTATGTTTTCTTCGAAGGTAAACGAGCAGTCCAGAGCCCTTTCTGTGATTACGTATTTTTCACTAACTTTTAAACTGAAACTAATTTAAAGTCAAATCCTTCTATGTCACATAATTAATCTGAACCAATTCCTTATCTCTCATCATGTTGTCTGACTAGAGAGGGAACGGTATATCGTGAGTCATGTCACGACGAGAGTTGAGTAAGTAAGGGTCACTCTTTTTCCCAGCAGTGAGCGTCAGAGCAAGACGTTTATTTGGGCTCCTGCTGATTTTCCTTCTCAGCCAAAAGACAAAATGAGAGGAGTAAAGATTGAAGGTTCTTTTAATGTCGGCTAAGACGGTTTTGCGATATCCTATGTCAAGAGATATGACACAAATCTATGAACCGTAAAGAAACGTGTATTGTGTTTTCTTGATAAAATTGCATGTGAGCGCGAGCGCGTGCATTTTTATTAATAGGATGAGAAAAAAGTCCAGAATAGTTAACACTCAAAAACTCGTAAGCAACAAAATAACAACACACAATTTATGTAAAACATATTAGAATGAAATTCTTTACCGAACCCAGATATTCTTTTCAACGGTAAATTACAGAAAAACTAACAATCGGAAACTCGGAAACCCTCGGAAATGGCGGAAAGCGATATTTTTATAAGTGTAGAAATAATTTGTAAGATTTTCTTGAAAGTAAAAAAAAATCTTACAAATCGTTTCCACACGTTAAAACGAGCCGGGTTCGTTTTAAATAAATTATGTGCTGTTTTTCTTCTTTTTCTTTTTCTTTTTTTTACGAGTTGTCGAGTATTAGCTTTTCTGTTTTCCTTACCGGGATGAATTATGACGCACCTATGATGTACTAAATGTGTAAAAATAAATAAACTTATCATAGGATTAAATTATAATTTTTAATTAGGAAAAAGCTTTAGAATCCTTAAGTTTAACTTCCTGACAAGAGAAGAATGAACGAATTATTTAACTGAGACCTTCGAAATAATTACTAAAAATGGAACTCATTTATGAAATATTTCTTATAACACTGTTAATTCATTCGAAAGAAAGATTCAACAATCTGAATCAACCAAACAATTAAATGTATATTCTATTAAAGCAATATATTTTGGAGAACAACTTGCTCAATCATATTGAACATAATACAAATATCAACCATTTTAAGAATTAACTCGGGGAATTCAGAAACATAAGTAAAATTATGAATTTACAAGGGAAGTTGGGGTCTATGAGATAAAATATTTACGAAAATTTGATATATATATATATATGTATATATATATATATATATATATATATATATATATATATATATATATATATATTTATATTTTGTTCCTTCGTATTTTATTTTAAATGTCAGTCCAATTCAATTTTTTGCCTATAAAAACCTCACTTGAAATAAAGCTGATTCTATATAGAACTTTAACTCTCTGAAAAAGTATGATTAATTTTCAACTCTACTTAATAGAAAAATTGGACTCATAATCCCTACACGATTTTCCGGCATAAGTTATTCACTATATTCCCATAAGACCTTTTCTTTTTTTTCTTTTCTGCGTTCTATTCTGATTTATACATATTTTTCTTCTTTTTTTCTTTTTTTATATATTTTTTACTATTTTCGGCAAACGTATTTGATGTTCTTTTTTAACTTTCGGCGTCATTTCTATTAATGTCTCGCCGCTAATTAAAATGTCTCACTCTAAAAAACACACATACTTTAAATTCCTTATCCAAGAGAATCTTCGGTCTCTCTGTAAAAGGGTTTGTCAGAACAAGCTGACATGGGGTTCTTCCTCCCTACCAGTGAATCCTGGCCAAATATTCAAAATAACATAGTATTCGAAACCCAAATAAGATCATCTCGACAGAGCTATTGACTGACCCATATGGTGAATGGTGCACTGTCTAGTTATGTGACCTCACGTAACAGAACTTACATTGATACTCCACCAAACCATTCTTATCCTGGAATCTAGCAAAATTCAGAAAAGACCACAATAAATAGAAACATTAAAATATTTAAGTGGCCAATTGGGGAGAGGAATATTAGTGTTCTAAACTGCTTTACTAATTCAACGTTTGAGGGATAGAGAATCTTGATTAAACATTCGGATATCTATGTAGAAATCAACTGTTATCCACAGAAAGAGGTCCCTTGATTTCTGAGAAATTACTTACTGAATAAAAATGAAAACGACTCAAAGTATACACACACACGCACACACATACACACATACACACACACACACACACACATATATATATATATATATATATATATATATATATATTATAATATAAAATGAAGTAATAAAATAAGGTGTCAATCAAATTTTATCAGAATTCAAAGTTCAAGCAAAGTATCCTTAAGTCCTTAGCTCATATATATATATATATATATATATATATATATATATATATATATATATATATATATATATATATATATATATATATATATATATATAACTAGACGTGTTTTTCTGTCTTTACCGTGGTTCGACCCCTTGGGGTTAATACCATCAATATGAGAGAGACGAATAAAAGAAAAAAAAACTATAAGACAGTCTCTCACAACGAAAGCTGGCAAAAAAATTAAATAAATGATTTTTTCATTTAAACTGCACCATGTGTTAGTTTTCAAACTATATATATATATATATATATATATATATAGTATACGAGTTTACACCCGTTCGTCAAAAAATATGGAAAAATATGCGTCGCCAGAATAAGCACTAATATTCAGATCATTTTTATATTTTTTTAAACTTTCCAGTTTGCGACGTTTTC
>OY744529.1:2370000-2375000 GCA_963556195.1 Sepiola atlantica
AACTATTTGCAAAAAGCAAAAAGAAACTGGAAAATCTGATAAATACAACCAGAATCGTCAGTCAGGACATTCAAATGAAATTTGGAATGGAAAATTGGGAACTGCTAAAAATTAAAAGAGGAAACCTGGAAACTACTGAGGGCATGGGACTACCCAACGAAAAGAAGATGAGTGCGCTAGGCGAACAGGAGAGCTGTACATATTTTGGATTTCTGGAAGTAAACACCATCAAATCAACAAAAATGGAAGAGAAGATTGGAGAAAATATCTGAGAACACAAAAGCTCTTAGAAACAAAATTATACAGTATAAACATAATCAAAGGAATAAATACCTGGCCAGTATCACTAATAAGATACTCTTGACCATTCATAAGCTGAACAAAAAAAAACTCAGGCATCTTAACCAGAGGACTAGAAAATTAATGACTATGCACAACGCACTACATCCAAAAGACTATATAGGCAGACTATACACGAAGAGCAACAAAGAGGGAAGAGGACTGATAAGTATAGAAGACTGTGTGGACGACAGTAAAAAAGAACTGGATAAATGCATAAACCAAAACACAGAAAGGTTGACCACCGCATCAAGAGATACCGTCTCAACGAACGACTCAGTGAGCACCGAAATCAGAAACAAAAAGACAAGAAAAGAAAAGTGGGAATAAAAACAACTACATGGACGTTTCATAAGACTGACAAGAGAAGAGACGGACGAAAATAATTAGGCATGGTTGAGAAAACACACCTGGACAGAGAAATGTAATCCTTACTGACGGTTGCACAAAACCATGCGATTAGGACACACTACATCAAAGTTAAAATAGATAAAGCACAGGAAAACATTAAATGCAGATTGTGAGAACAAAGAGACGAAACAGTAAATCACATAATAAGTGAATGTCCAAAACTGTCCCCAAAAAGAATACAAAAGTAGGCATGACTTCGTGGAGAAAGCAGTACACTGGAAACTATTAAAACAAATGCATTTCGAACACTCGAACAAATTGTACAAACATAAACCAGATACAGTAGACGAAAACCACAAAATTACTTGGGATATGGAGATACAAACAGATAAACCTATACAAGCAAGGAGACCGGATATTATAATAGTCAACAGAAAAGAAAAATCCTGCTAAATCGTAGATTTTCCCGTTCCAGCCGACCACAGAGTGAAGACCAAGAAGACAGAAAAACGAAGCAAATACACTGAATACGCCAGAGAATTGAACGTGGTAAGGAGTATGAAGAAACTTCATATAATACCAATAATCGTAGGAGTACCAGGAACGGTTCCGAAGCACCTGGAAAAAAACTGGGAGACATTGGCATCAAATGCTAAGACTGAGACCATACAACGGACGGCAATGATAAAAACATCTGAAATCTTAAGTAAAATCCTTGAATGCGAAAACCTTTCCACATAATCTACAAAGACTAACCAATCACATGCAAGGCGCAATAGGAAGAAAGCAAAATCACATAAAGAGCACCACAAGAACCCAAGGAACAGAAACTGCAAGGAATTTCATAAACTCCCCCCCCCCCAAAAAAAAGAGATGGAACCAGCCCCGACTGACACCACACAAAACAGTCGTGAAGGGTCAAGCAGGATGGAAATACCGAGGAAGGATAGAACTAACAATCCAAATCCCAGAGAGGACCAATAGTCGTTGCCAATTAGAAATCGATAGTAAACGTCTGTTGTGATAATGCAAATTCATTTGCAGTAGTTATCGAAAGAGGTGGAGAGCATTGGAAATCTGGGGAAACTTGTCACTCAGACTCCAGAGTACACCATTGGTGATTATCATGAGCAAAGTTGAAGCCAGGTTGTGCCCTTCTTATTTTCGGACGTTTGGAAAAAGAATAACCATCAATAGCAAATATTATAGAGAATTATTGATGCATTTTAAGGAAGAAATCGTCAAAGACAGCTACAAATCAAGAAATAAAAATGGTCTGTTCTCAAGACAATACACTGTGTAACCAGTTGATCGACGCAATGGCAAAACTACACAAATTGAATTTCAGGTTGTTTTCTCACCCACCCTATTCTCCAAATATACGCCCAGTGACTTCGGACTTTTTGCAGACATCGAAAGAATGCTTCAGGAAAGGAATTTGGCTTCAACGAATAAGAAATATCGGAAACGGAGACATATTTTGAGGACAAAAATAAATTGTTCTACAAAAAAGACATCGAATTATTACAGATGATTGGAATCAGTATATCACCCTAGAAAGTAAATGATTTGGAAGGATAAAGTCGAATTTTGATTAAAAGTTGTTGTTTTATTTGTTCGGATCTGGACTTATTGAGTTATGAGTTATGTATAAGTTTTTTGGCAGACTTGAATGTTCGTTTGTTGACAGACAACAAGACGTACATAATATTAAGAAAAAAATAAGATTCCACGCGGAAAAATTAAAACGAAGAAGTGAGCCTTTTCAGGAAGTGGAAAATATTCAGTTCTTCATAAAAGCCTCATATTAATTTGAGGAATAATTTCTTGATAAACGACAGAGGATCCTTTTAAGTACTAAAATTAAATTTTATAATAATACCTATAATTTGCCTACGTTTATGTTTTCTAAAAGTCTATTTATATTTATTAAATGTGAAGAAATACACCATTTAACCGAGAAACACGCTTTATATATATATATATATATATATATATATATATATAATAAACACTAGTTTATTACTGAATACACCTTGCATTGAACAATTGAAATTTGAAATAAATTTGGACAATCGTCGCATATTTATCATTCTTTTTTCTCTCTCTCTCTCTCTCTCTCTCTCTCTCTCTCTCTCTATATATATATATATATATATATATATATATATATATCATAAATTCGATTTTCAACTCATATCTGCATATTTTTGTCTTAATCCGTTCCAATTTATTTACTTATTTCCTTGTTTCTAGCGGGAACGTGTCGATGTATCCGCCATACTCAAATATGAAATATGTTTAAAGGAGAAAATGCTACTTATATAAAATATTTATACAATAACTTTCGCTAGTACAGCAACATTGCATCCCACAAAGCCTTCATCAGATGATGACTCTGGGTTCAGGCATTGTTTCGGGGGCGAAGCAGTATTACCACTAACCCAGGACACCCCAGCAGTATCGCATGATACTACTAGACTTTGTTAGGTAGTCGTCACTCTGTGGGATTGTCATATCCACGCTGATACAGATAGAGGCTTGTCTTCTATTCTTTCATGTGTTTTCCTTGTCTGCTGAAGAAAGACCGACATTGTTAAAAAACGCGGAGGTTGGGTGGTCAATAAAACCTCAGCATCCGACTTTGATAGGAAATACGATGATCTTCCACACATTGTTCTCGTAGATTTTCATTTCTTTTCAACTTACGCTGGTGTGCCCAATCAAAGTTTTCATCAAATGGAACTGTTGATTTAATGACGAAAACTTTCTTCAAACTAATGGACCAAATGGCTCTTGACGCTTTTATCGCGAATTGTCGGAATTTCT
Source organism: Sepiola atlantica (assembly GCA_963556195.1). Lineage (NCBI taxonomy): Eukaryota > Metazoa > Mollusca > Cephalopoda > Sepiida > Sepiolidae > Sepiola > Sepiola atlantica. Next base: position 2,373,520 of record OY744529.1, read on the forward strand.
TTCCCATCGACGGAGACCCCTATTTCTTTGTAACATTCTTTTAACTATCGATAAACTCTGGCATGGTGATGGCTTTATTTTACTCACAGCCCATTTTATGAGCTCCTGTAGGCGGGTCACCAGTTGTTTCATGTGTGATCTGGACTCTGCGACTAAGTTTATATCATCCATAAACGCCTTAATAGAAGGGATGTTTGTCTTATTGATGTTGTTTTCGAAACTACGCAATACCATCTTAATTACAAACGCAAAAAGTAGTGGGAAGATAACACATCCCATTATAATACCAATATTCATTTTTTGCCAATTAGTTGAATATTTATCATTATAAAATCTCATATATGTACATTTAATTTGCGGTAAAATGAGATTTCTAATGTATTCCGGAATCCAAAAAAACTCTGCTTTCTCAAGTAGTTTATGTCTTACTGAGCCATATGTATTTTTAAGTTAAGCCAAATGACGTGAATTTCGGCTGTTTTTATTATTTTGTGCTGTTTTTATTCGGTCCCACAACATAATGGTACGTTCGATACTACCTAAAAAGCCGGGAATTTCAGCCTTCTGTATTGAGGTATTAACATAGCCATTGTCTAGCACGAATTTCGTCATCTTTTTCACAATGACAGCGATAAGGATCTGACCTTCTACATTGAGTAACGAAATTAGATCAGATTTTTGGAGTTTTTCGTTTGGTATGTGGATTCCATCTGCTAATCCTCAATTCTCTGCGCTGAATTTCTTTGAGTGTGCTGTCCGTAAAATCTTCCAGATGGCTGCCAATATTTTTAGGCATCTTTTATTAAGCTTATACGAGGTATCATTGATCACCGATGAGCTGTAATCCTTACAAAGTCTTTTATTGCACCAAGTCTCAAAAGTGAATTATCGAAATTTACTTCCAAGAATTCATTAAAAGGACTCAGAGGGTTGTCAGTGAGTCAATCGGTATATAATTTTCGAAGGTGCGCTTCTAGGCTCTCTTTAGGAATATTAAGTACCCCGCTTTTTCCCTTTCTTGATTAATTTAAATGGGGTCTTTTTCAAAATCGCACCTCGCTTTTCGTTTAATTTGTCAACGCTTCCTCGCGTGTTCCGTTCTTGCAAAAACAAGTATCATTTCTTTCACTTCATCCAATCGTTTCCTCACTAACTACCAGTCATCTGACATTTCTTTTAGCCGCTTCTTAATAAACCTTTGCTCTCCTCTGAATCGGCCTCTCTCTCTGTCTTCTATTGGCTGTTTTAACATTTTTTTTTCCCTTATTCCTATCTGCAGCTCCAAATTGATCAAGGCAGAGTGCATGCACAGTTTTAGTGAAAAAATGCAACCTCATTTCGATAGATCCTTTAAAGCTGTTTCGGGGAAGAAAAGACAACTCCTCATCCAGCGCCTTCTAGCTTTCGTCATTTGCTTGAGGCCAGTTGATGCGAGTTGCATTCTGATGCGCATTAGTAATACTGGGTTGACAAACAAAATG
>OY744529.1:2380000-2427500 GCA_963556195.1 Sepiola atlantica
AAAAGTTCAGAGCAAGGAGCCTCATATCCTTAATCTACGGATTTTCGAAGATAAATTCTTCTCATCAGAGGATGGGGAAGCCGACAATGTAGTTGTAAATATTATCGGCAACACTTAACTTTGAAAATTGTATATAAAGTAAAACAAAGTAGAAATAAAGAACAAAATAAGGGACAAAGGTGAAGAGTTTCATGTTGAGGTGGGAGCGTAAAATCATTTAAATATATATATTTATATATATATATATATATATATGGGAAGAGAAGGATGAAGGTAATCCGACGTGATGGTAAAATGAAAAAGGAAAACCAAAAACTGGATGTTTTTTATGTGTACATCAACGTTTCGTCTTTATTTATAAGACTTCATCAGGATGATGATATAGGGAAAAGATATCATGCAAGCACAGATACATGTAGGGTAGACATGTTGGGAAGAAAAATAAAATAAAATGAAAAATACTGGCAGCGTCTTGCTGGACGTCCGTACTTGTTAGAGAATGAAAATGAGTGGGAGAAAAAGGGGAAGGGTGGAGGGAGCAAGGACTACTGTGGCTATTCAATCTCGACCACAGCCATCTGGTCAAACACCCCCCCTCTTCCTCCAATCTCTCTCTGCCATCCATTTTACCCCTGCTCATCTCCCACCTCTTTCTCTCATCGCCAGCCACAGTAGTCCTTGCTCCCTCCACCCTTCCCCTTTTTTCTCCCACTCATTTTCATTCTCTAACAAGTACGGACGTCCAGCAAGACGCTGCCAGTATTTTTCATTTTATTTTATTTTTCTTCCCAACATGTCTACCCTACATGTATCTGTGCTTGCATGATATCTTTTCCCTATATCATCATCCTGATGAAGTCTTATAAATAAAGACGAAACGTTGATGTACACATAAAAAACATCCAGTTTTTGGTTTTCCTTTTTCATTTTACCATATATATATATATATATATATAATGAATATGTCATCATTTTGTATCTTTCAAAGTTTATATATATATATATACATATATATATATATATATATATATATATATATATATATATGTATATATATATAGAGAGAGAGATAGAGAGAGAGAGAGATTTACTTCTCTCCGTCAAACGAATAAAAAAACGTGCCAGATGAAACCGTTTCAAGTGTTTAATGGAAGAAAGAAAGCAAATAGCAAGTCGGACAACCCTCGTCGTCTAAAATGGATTAGGAAATAATTCCTCAACGCGATTTCCATAATTATGGGTTCTCTTTCCTTTTCCTTTATTCTTTCTATACCGATGTATACGTTTTTCTTTCTTTTTTCATTGTAAACGTTATAATTTGCGACGTTTTTTTATTCCTTCTTATTTCTTGTTTTAACTTCACCGATTGAGACGAGCATTTTGTTGGTCCATCTTTCTGATCATATGTATATTAATACGCTGGTACTTAAGTGTGTACGTACGTTATCACCTTGCAGATTTTATTTTTGATAATGAAATTATCCAAATTAAAAAGAAAACATAATTGAGAAATATTTTGCGTCGTCAAGCTCTGAAAACTTTTAATTGTATCCATTTTTAGAAAGAACTGTTTGAAAATCAAGTAATGCCGTCGTACAAACATATGCATAAACATATGCATAAATATATACACAAACATATGCATAAACATATGCATAAATATATACACAAACATATGCATAAACATATGCATAAATATATACACAAACACATGCATAAACATATACATAAACATGCATAAATATATACACAAACATATGCATAAACATATACATAAACACATACATAAACATATACATAAACATATGCATAAACATATACTTATGCCTAACTTTATCGAGAGAGAGACTCGAAACATACTTGTCGCTGGGCAGGTTTTATTATGTATATTCATGTTTATATATGGTATTTATTTGTTTATATTTTGTCAAACAGACGTCAACCGAATAGACTTGTTATTGACTTAAAGATGACATTCTTTGTTATTTATTTGAAGCTGAAAATTATTTTGAAGCTAAGAAAAAGAGTATTTTAAAACGATTTAAATTGGTACACTGTTTCTCGCTTCTTTGTCCAATATATATATATATATATATATATATATATATATATATATATATATATATATATATATATATGCGTGTGGGGGTGGGTGGGTGTGTGTGTGTACTAGCAAAAGTGTAATCCGATGGGTCACCCACTGAGCTCATTTTAGATTGTTTGTATAAAAATGTGAATTTGCAAAACCACTCAAATATAAAAAAGTAAAAAGAAACATCCCAAATTAGTCTCTTTCTGCTATCGTCGTCGTATCTCTCTCTCTCTCTCTCTCTCTCTCTCTCTCTCTCTCTCTCTCTCTCTCTCTCTCTCTTTCATTCTCCGGTTCGTTTTTTTCGGTGCTACTTTTTTTCGGGATCACTTTCACTAAAAACTATATATCCATATAACCTCGTTCCAACTATGGATTGAATAGTAGGGTAGGCTAGACTATCGGGGATCGGTTGTGAAACTAGTCTAGAAGAAGGGAAACTCCGAAATTGCTTATTCTGACAATGTTTCGGGTTGTTCTGGACTTCCCCTTACAACTGAACTAAGGCAATGCCAGTCTAGGACAAGTGTGGTTGGTGAAGTCACAACCATTGCTTCTCGATAGACTACCAACGTAGACACCCTTCAAACGGGCATCGATTGTTTCTTGACTCTGAAAGAATACCTATATACATATATAATAAAAAGTTTCATTCATACAAACGTAGCATGGCTAAACATTCAGAACATATTTCAGTCGTTAGCTTGAATAGTGAGGATATGCCGTTCAGAGCAACATTTCCTGCCTTAACAGGGTACAAACCGACCTCTAAAATTAGTGGGGATGTCATCTTCCTTTCCCTACATCTTCTTTTTCACAGAAGACAGGTTGCTAGTCTTTCTCTACTCTATCGTTATTTTCAGGGTAGATGCTCGAGAGTGCTCCAATAAACGCCCCCTGGTAAACATTTACAAAAAAATTCATCTAAGTACAACAACCGTAAATAATTATCCGTTCTTCCTCCGATTACATAAAACTAAAGGAAACTTCCATGAGCAAAGTTTCTTTCCAAGAACTGCATTCAGATGTAATAACACCACGGGACTGCTTACCAGCTGATTGCATGGTCGTTTTCAATGTTAACAAGTTGTTGTTGAGCCGGTTTCCTAAATAATCAAATTTTGTCCAGTTTCAACGATCTTTACCAATCCTCACGGTGTTGTCTAACCGTTCACCTTACAACCTCATTAACTTTTATCCTCGACTAGATTTTGGGCTTTGATAAGCGGTGACTCATTGCTACATAAAGAAAGAGAGAGAGGAATATATCATTTTTACAAGAAATCGAACAATCAAATCGTCTCTGCAGCGAATAAAAATACCATTCTTCGGCATTGTATAGGCCACAGATTCTTGCAGACATGGAAGTTGTGTTCCTAGATGTCTTTGCTGTTGTTCGACACGTCGCGTTCTAAATGACAGTCTTCTAGACGATGAAATGCATTCCTTGCTACACGCGATAATAACTTAAATTTACATATCACACCCTTAATTTACACTTCTACCCAAGCATGGCTGAAAGAACAAGAACAATCTACCACGGTGGATTAAATATAGAGATACGGTCGAAATTTCCCGGATTCGACATAAAGATCACTAAGTTTGGACATAAGACCGGAGGTTACATCCGCCGAAACGTTGTGAAAATGGTATGAAAATAACAACACGATGAGAATAGTCGTCTGAATAATAGTCGTCTAAATAATAGTCGTCTAAATAATAGTCGTCTGAATAATAGTCGTCTGAATAATAGTCGTCTAAATAATAGTCGTCTGAATAATAGTCGTCTGAATAATAGTCGTCTGAATAATAGTCGTCTGAATAATACTACAAATAATAGGATCTGTGATTATTAATTCTTCTATTTTACTTTTCAATGATTTGACTTCGACGCTATTCCAAAAATATGATTGAGTTAAATGTGTTATTCAAATTTACCGCGAAATGGCATTCATCATTTCCGTTTCTAGTATTTTGTTGTTTAATTTGTATTCATATATGCTTTACCTGGCACAGGCTGAGTAGGTGTGTTCTTACCAATCGTGAATATGTCCTCGACATCAGTCCGATAGGTATGGTTCTGTTCATTCTCAGGAGGTCCACCATCCGAGACTTTACCTTCTCTTTGAGAAGTGCTTAGTTTATTGCTAATCGCCTGAGACGCCCCTACCGACGAGGCTACTCAGGAGTTTTTTTGTAATCCAGAGCGCGCTAATCTTAGTGCGCTGGCTTTGCACTCCTGACCTTGTGTTGAACCTTATGGAGAAGAGGTAAATAAAGTACTTGCTTAAATTAATCGTAAAATTTCCACGATTCTCGCTAGTAAATCGCATTCAGCATAACCAGTGTTATCACTTATTTCAGACGAATCTAGAAATGTTAATTTAATCTCTGGCAACGCTGTTTTATTAGAAACCTCAGGAACGAGTGGAATGTCTATGCATGGTCAGCGGGGAGAATTTGCTTATCCGTGCATCCAATCCTTAAGACTTTTCGCTGTCAAGCCGTTATAGAAACTCAACTTGTAGGGGAAAGTTCAACCAGACATTCCCGTATCATGCATGGTTCCCAGTTTTTGGCCTCTTTTAGCGTTCTTCCGATATATATCTTGCAGTGATGTCAGGTCGGTTTTACGTCAGGAAAATTGGTATGAATGCTACACTTTAGTGTAGATAAGTATAATTTAGTCAAATCTCATCGCAGACGGTTTTCTGCTTTTCCCCGCGCCGCCCAACAACATCTCCCTATAACGTCTAACCACTCACTCTCGACCCATTACGATACCCGAATGTCTCAGCGCTTATGTTCCCCACCCCAACCGGCGCTTTAGACATAATTCCAAAATACTTCTTGATAGAAGTAGTAAGCAGGTTGCTAACTCCGCAGATAGCTCCGTTAGACTGGGGCTTCTCAGTACGACTTACTCACACACACACATATATATGCATACGTTTTAAGCGTGCCATAGAAAATCGGGAAAGATGGAAAGAATGATGCATTGACGGATGAATGAATGTAAGAAAAGAAAAAAGAAAAGAAAAAATATGGGAAGGTAAATAATACAGAAAGAAAAGCAAAGAAAAAATGAAAGAAGGAAAGAATTGCATGAAAAAAAAAACGAATGAAAAAAAGCGCATTTTAATGAATGAACGAAAGAACAAGAACTAAAATGGATTAAAAGAAAGAATAAAATAAGGAAATATAGAAAAGAAATAAAGAAGGAACATAATTAAAATGACAAATGTGAATTAATGTAAAACTGAAACTTAGTAGACTAGTCGGGCATATAGAAAAGTTTATTTGTACAAAATATAGTTAATTTGAAAAAAGGTTTGTGAATTTTTATAATGATTCCGCGGGTGTACTTTTAGAGGGGAAAGGTAGGGAGTCACCCTGTATGGTTAGACTGCAGAAAGGTTTGTGAATTTTATCAATAATTCAATGGGTGGAATTTTAGAAGGGAAGTGGTACGGCGTAACTCTGTATGGTTTGACTGCAGAAAGATTTGTGAATTTTATTAATGATTTCATGGGTGGTATTTTAAGGGAATAAGTAGGTAGTCATCGTGTATTCAAGAAAGGTTTGTGAATTGTATTAATGATTCCATGGGTAGCCTTGCAAACAGGTAGGGAGTCACCGTGTATGGTTAGATTGAAGAAGGATTTGTGAATTTTATAATTGATTCTAAGAGTGGCATTTTGGAGGGAAGAGGCTAGGAGTCACCTTGTAGGGTTACATTTCAGAAAGGTTTGTGAATTTTATTAATGATTAGAAAGAAGAGGTACGGGATAACCGTGTATGTTTATATTTGTATTGTTAAATTGCAGAAAGGTTTGTGAATTTTATTAATAGATTTTTTGGTGGCATTTCAGAGGGAATGGGTGGAAGTCACGGTGTATGTCTTCATTACAGAAAGGTTTGTGAATTGTATTAACGATTTAATGTGGTTTCATTTTAGAGGGGAGGTGTAAAGAGTCACCGGTTATGTCTAGATTGTAAAAGCGTTTGTGAATGTTATTAATGATTCTATGGGTGTAATTTTAGACAGAAAAAGGTAGGGAGTCACCCTGTATGTCTAGATTGCAGAGATGTTTGTGAATTTTATTAATGAATTTATCGGTTGCATTTTAAGGGAAAGAGGTAGGAGGTAACCGTGTATGGTTAGATTGTAGAAAGGATTTTGAAATTTTTTAATGATTCCATGAGTGGCATTTTAGAGTTAATATGTACGGGGTTTCCATACATTGTAAGATTACAAAAAGGTCTGTAAGTTTAATTAATGGTTCAATTGGTGACATTATAGATGGAAAAGGTAGGGTGTGACCCAGTATTGTTTGATTGCAGAAAAGTTTGGGAATTTTATTAATTATTTCATAGGTAACATTTTTAGAGAGATAAAGTATGGAGTCATCCTTTATAGTTTAATTGCAGAAAGGTTTGTGAATTTTATTAGTGATGCCATGAGTAGAATTTTAGAGAAAACCGTTCGGGAGTATCTGTATAGTTAAATTACAGAAAGGTTTGTGAATTTTATTAATGCTTCACTAAGAGGGAAGAGGTGGAAGATAACACTGTAATTTTAGATTGCATAAAGGTTTGTAAAGGTCATTAATGATTCCAGAGGTGTCATTTTGTAGGGTAGAGATGAAGAGTCAACGTGTTGAGTTAGATTGCAGAAATATCTCTGCATTTCATTAATATTTTCATGTGTTGCATTTTAAAAGGAGACGATATGGAATCACCGTGTATGGTTCGATTGCAGAAAGGTTTGTGAATTTTATTAATGATTCCATGTGTCACCCTGCATGTCTATATAACAGAAAGGTTCGTAAAGTATATGAATAGTTCCATAGGTGGCATTTTAGAGAGTAGAAGTTGGGAGTCACCCTGTATGGTTAGATTCCAGAAAGGTCTGTGAATTTTATTAATGATTCCTTGAGTTGTATTTGAGAGGAAATATGTAGGGAGTCACCCTGTATTGTTAGATTGCAGAAAGTTTGCTGAATTTTATTAATAATTTCATGTGTGACATTTTAAAAGGAAAAAATAGAGAGTAACCCGGTATGATCAGATGACAGAAAAGCTTGTGAATTTTATTAATGATTCCATGATTGGCCTTTTTTAGGGAAGAGGTAGGAAGTCACCCTGTAAGTTTAGATTGCAGAAAGGTTGGTGTATTTTATTAATGATTCCATGGGTGGCATTTTAGATGGACAAGGTAGGGAGTCAACTCGTATGGTTAAGTTGCAGAAAGTTTGGGATTTTTTAAGAATATTCTTTGGAGGACATTTAAGATGGAATCTCTAAAGAGTCATCTTGTATATTTTGATTGCAAAAAGGTTTGTGATTGTTTCCAATGATTCTATGGGTAACATGGGTAGAGAGAAGAGGTAGGGAGTCATCCTGTATGTCTTGATTGCAGAAAGGTTTGTGAATTGTATTAATGATTTCATGTATGACATTTTAGAAAGGAGTAGTAGGGAGTCACCATGTATGGTTCGATTGCAGAAAGGTTATTGGATGTTATTAATAATTCCATTGGTTGCATTTTAAAAAGAAGAGGTAGGAGGTCACCGTGTATATTTAGATTGAAGAAAGGTTTATGAATCTTATAAATTATCTGATGGGTGGTATTTTAGAGGAGAAAGGTAGGGGGTCACTGTGTATGTTTAGATTGAAGAAAGGTTTATGAATTGTATTAATTATTCCATTGGTTGTATTTTAGACTAAATAATTAAGGTTTGATTGCAAAAAGGTTTGTGAATTTTATTAATGATTCCATGAGTGGCCCTTTAGAAGACTATGGGTAGGGCGTCACTGTGTAGGTTTAGATTGCAGAATAGTTTGTGAATTGTATTAATGATTCCATGGGTCGCATTTTATGGGGCAGAGGTTGGGAGTAATCGTGTATGGTTATATTGCAGAAGGGTTTGTGAATTTTATTAATGATTCCATGAGTAAAATTTAAGAGGGAAGAGATAGGGAGTCACACTCTATTGTTATATTGCAGAAAGTTTTTTGAATTTAGTTATTGATTCCATGGGTGTCATTTTAGATGGAAGGGGTAGGGATTCAACCCGTATCGTTAGATTACAGAAAGTTTATGAATTTTTTTAATGATTCCTTGGAGAATATTTAAGAGGGAATATGTAAAAAGTCACCTGATTTGATTGTAAAAACATTGGTGAATTTTTTTAATGATTTTATGGGTAACATTTTAGAGGAATGAGGTATGTGTATGTTTTGATTGCAGAAATGGTGTGTTAATTTTTTTAATGATTCTATGGGTGACATTTTAGAGGGAAGAAAGAGGGAGTCACTATGTATGGTTTAATTGCAGAAAGGTTTGTAAATTTTATTATTGATTCCATTGGTGGCATTGTAGAAAGAAGATGTAGGGAGTCACCGTGTATGTTTAGATTTCAAAACGGTTTTTAATTTTTTATAAATGATTCCAATTGTAACCTTTTTGCAGATAGAGGTAGGTGGTTACCCTGTATGGTTAGATTGAAGAAGGGTTTGTTAATTTTATTAATGGTCCCATGGGTGGCATTTTAGAGGGAAATGTAGGGAGTTACCCTGTATGGTTAGATTGCAGAAAAGTTTGTGAATTTTATTAATTATACTATGGGGGACATTTAAGATGGACTTTGTAAAGAGCCACATTGTATGTTTAGATAAGAGAAAGGTTTGTGAATGTTATTAATGATTCCATGGGTCGCATGGTTGTATTCCAGAAAGTTTGTGACTTTTATTAATGATACCAATGGTGGAATTTTTCTATGGAAGAGGTAGGGAGTAACTGTTTATAGCCAGATTGCAGAAAGGTTTGTGAATTTTAGTAATGATTCCATTGTTGGCATTTTAGAGGGAGTTACTTTGTATTGTTTGATTGCAGACATTCTAGTGAATTTTGTGTATGATTCTATGAGTGATATTTTAGAGGGTATAGGTAGGAAGTCAAGTCACCGTGTATGGTTATATTACAGAACGGTTTATGAATTTGATTAATTATTACATGGGTTGCTTTTTTATGGAAGAGGTAGGGAGTAACAGTGTATTGTTAGATTGAAGAAAGGTTTTTCAATTTTGGTAATGATTCAATGTGTGGCATTTTAGAGGGAAAAGGTAGCGAGCGACTCTGTATGGTTCCATAGCAGAAAGGTTTGTGAATTTTTTTATTGATTGGCATTGGGTGGCATTTTAGAGAGAAGAGTTAAGGAGTCACCGTGTACATGAAAGTGCCAACTATCTAAGCATGTCTAGAAATCGATGTTGCGCAATGACTCTATGTTATCACGTCGTGTATTGTCTAATGTGCTTAAATTTGTGTGGAATTCATGATTACGCCATTTGTTTATATAAATCTAATTTACAGCAATGATTTAACAGGCTTGGTGTTGCGTCTGTTGCAATATGTCTACGTACGTGTCTTTTTACGATTGATGGCGTGTCTTAAACAAGACGATGAAAAAGAAAACCGATCGATAGTATTCTCGTAATGGGGTACATTGCTGCTAACCAGAACACCCGATTTCAAATCTATTGTAGCTTTTTTATTTGTTATTTGTTATTTGTTATTTGTTATGTACACACATTTTTTAGTTAGTTGTAAATATGATACACTTTAGGTCGGATCGCGTTTGATGCATCTAGTTCTTTTTTTTGTTCTAATTATAGGGATATCGATGTATCGTAAATATCGAATGGCCCAACGGAACCACCTGGTCTGATAGGAGGAGATATTTATGAGTTCAGTTGTTTCGAGACCGATGTAAGAAGTCGTCATGCAGAAATAATTTTAAGAAAATCAAACAGTAAAATGTCATACGAGAAATAACGCAACATCCGACCGGTTAAATGATTGTTGCATGAACATGGGTGTTTCAGAGGAACAGAAATTAACTTCGGTTGTCAGTAGAAAAAAAGAAAACAAACTCAGCGTAGTCAACTACATAAATTACATAAATGTAAAGATACAAAAAACGCATGATCAACATCAAATCGTCGTATCTGAAGAAAATGTGTTAGTGCGCGTTTGTCATATACTGGACACAAACTCCCCAATATTAAAGAAAGCAGATTGTATTTCTGGACAGCATGTCGCAACAATCTATACCAAAATATTATACCTAAGTCTATTTTTTATGTTAAACGTGTACTGTCTGGTGGAGCCCTCCAGGTTATCTAGATTTAAATAGTGACTAGCCTTAAAAAAGCTTTTACAATTTCTGGCGGTGCAACATAACTTTTCATACATTATATATATATATATATATATATATATATATATATATATATATATATACGCGGGAGCCTCTGTGTAGCTTGATTGCCATATATATTTTCATTGCTTACTACCTTGCTCTACTTACGTATCGAGCACTGTTGAAGTAAATACTGAAAACTGATACATAAAAAATGATATCTCCTTATAATATTTTATGTGGATACATGAAGTACTAATATATGTATATATATATATATATATATATATATATATATATATATATATATATAAGATTGTATGTCAGTGTTGGATGTATTTACCTAGGCAAAATAGCTTCTGTTAGAGAGCTCAATGTGGGTACAAAGCAAATATAAAGTTAAAAATGAAAGTATTCCAAACACCATGTCCGACGTAGTCTTTTCTTTCACCTAAAACTGAAGATTTTAAGACGTGAAACTAACAGTTTTAGAAACAATAATCAAATGGAATAGAGATGTTCAGAGATGGAATAGAAAGGAGCCATTATATATATTTGGGAAATATGATTGAAATCCATTGGATTAAATGGAATGTTATGGTCAGTGGTTCATTAAGGAGCCTGACTCATATCTACATTTTCCCACCCCCTCTTTACCCACGGTAAGCACCCAAAACTCGGGTTACCATGATTAAAGCAGGCATATATTTCCTTATAACATGATGATTATATTATTTATTTTACGTCCGACTGACACGATTTTTTAGTTATTTCCACCCTTATACATACACACACACACACACACATATATATATATATATATATATATATATATATATATATATATATATATATATATATATATATCAAGTCATCATCGGGTGGGGTTAGAGAGTGATATATTTTATTTTATGTAATTGTTTTTTTATTGATGATGATAGCGTTTCTTACACTTCTCTATTACGATTGTTCACTTCCTAAGTGATACAGATTAATACAGAACATTGCATTATTAGTCGCCCTTAACTTTTATATATATATATATATATATATATATATATATATATATATATATATATATATTCATTCAGTTTAGACATACTTTACACAGTGAAGGAAGACACCTTCATGTGCATGTCTGAATTTTATCGCCGCCTTCCTGCGCTTTGGTCGCTGCCTGTCGGTCGCTGAGTGAGGTGCTACACGGATTACCGACTCTCTCAAGATGACTAAACGTGTTTAGCAAAAGCACTGCATCAAATTTTGTAAAAAGCTTGGTTATTCTCAAAGCAAAACAATTCGTAATATTCAGCAGGTGTTTTGAGAATATGCGATGGGTGTAACACAAATTAAGGAGTGGTACAACTGATTCAAAAATGGGTGTACATCAGAAGAGCGTGACCAGCGTTCTGGCAGGCTCCAAACTGCAGCTGTTGTTGTGATTGTGCGAAATTTAGTGATGGAAGAGCGTCGTTCAACCGTGCGGGAGATCGCCCAAGAGGTCGGAGAGAGTAAAGATTTCGCACATGTAATTTTCCGTGATAATTTGAACATGCACAGAGTGGTTGCGAAATTTGTTCCAAAGTTGTTGTCGCAGGAAAAAAAAACTCCGTTATGAAGTTGCACAGGACATTGTGGAAACCGCCAACACTGATCCTGGGTTTCTGAACACCGCGATAACTTGAGATGAGTCATGGGTGTACGGGTACGACCCAGGAACAAAAAGACAGTCGTCGCTATGAAAGCATCCCCAAGGCCAAAAAAAAGCGCGACAGGTGCGAAGCAAAATCAAGGTGATGCTGACTGTCTTCTTTGGTATCCGTGGAATTGTGCATCACGAATGCGCACTGGAAAGACAAACAGTGACAAAGGCGTACTAGCAAATGTTCTCCGGTGCCTCCTTGACGAAGTTCAGCGCAAAAGACCAGATGAAAACTGGCAAAAGACCAAATGAAAACTGGCAAGTGCATCACGACAATTCCCCCGCACATTCACCCTAATTGATCCAACATTTATTTGCCAGACATGGAATTCCGGTCGTTCGCCAACCTCTGTACTCTTCGGACATGGCTCCTTGCGACTTCTGGTTGCTTCAAAACCTGAAGACACCACTGGAAAGTTCCCGTTTTTAGACTAGAGAAGAGATAGTGCGAAACGCGACAGTGGAGATAAACACCATTCCAAAAGAATACTTCCAGATATGTTTGCGGCAGTGGATGGATCGGTGGGCTAAGTTTGTGCAAGAACAAGGGTCCTACTTTAAAGAGGATTAGGGTTCCAACCCCGTCAAATATTTGAAATCTTTAGGGGTCTAATGTCGGATACTTTTTATACAGACCTCGTATATATTTAAAGTATGTGCGCTTAGAGAGTGTCTGTGTGAGATATGATGAACTCATATAATATTTAGTCAATACACTTCAATAATTAGACTCAATAGGAAAGCTGACTTCCAATTTTAGTCAATTCAAAAATACGTGTGTATATTTTCCTTACGTTTTAAAAGTCGGTTTCTGTGACATTAGATCAGCCATTTCTCTAAAAAGCCGACGGATTTGAGTTGCTGAATTTAGACTTGATCGAAAATGAGAAATAATAATAAAATAAACGCCCCGCGGTACGCCGTACTCGATTATGGAGAGGACATTGGCCTAGACGTCTGAGTGAAAAAATAATGTCCGCTGAAGAGAGCGGATGTAGACAGTTTTTAGTGTTTTTTCGTCGCAATTACATGCTAATTGACTGAAGACGCTACTGCAGGACTCACCACATTTAGCGTCCCAGATAGCAGAGTAGTAGAGTCGAGATTGGATTGGGAGAGCACATCTAGAAACTTGCTATTTATCTAGATATAAAGATGTTATATAAAATCATAGAATTACTTCAGTTATTTAATTTGTCATATAGCAATTGTTATTATTATAATTTCTTATGAGCTAAAGAAAAAGTAACACAGTTGAATTTTTATTAGAGAGTGGAGAATTTCTTTCCGACTTCATTTCAAACAGGGTAAGTGTGGCTTGCTATTTGCTTTTTGACTTTCCCTCATAACCTGAAATGTGTACGTTTCATACTCGTCCATCTTTTGTGGGACGATAGGTACATATATATATATATATATATATATATATATATATATATATATATATATATATATATATATATATATATATATATATGAATGACGATTGCAGGTTTGGTATGAAACACATATTCATATAGGTTCATTTGTAAAGTATTATTTATAAATAATTATTCAAAGCTCTCGCTAAAAAGAGCACTTTTAGTAAGTTGACAACAAGCTGTCATTTACAGCGTACGGCAACACTCTAGACCCCGCCTATTGAGTGCTTTCGACGGCCTGCTTGTATAGCCGCCGAATTTGCCATTAGGACGTTAATTTACCCTCCCATTTCAAGACAATTCGTGGTGGTCACATCGGTACGCGCTTAAATATGACTTTCATATAAGGGTTCGAACCGTATGACCGGCAATGATTGTCTCCTCCAATACTCATGATTGCCATGAAACACATGTCCATATGGGTTCATTTTAAAAATATTATTTACAAATAATTATATATATATATATATATATATATATATATATATATACTATATTACTATATTTATATATATATATATATATATATATATATATACTATATTACTATATTTATATATATATACTATATTACTATATTTATATATATATATATACTATATTACTATATATATAAACTATATATATATATATATATATATATATATATATATATATATATATATATATATATATATATATATATATATATTGGTTTTTATTAGATGATGTTCGTGTGTAGTTAGGTGTATCTTCGGTGCGACAAATAAAATAACATAGTTCATCTAATACCGAAAATAATTTATGATGTGCACTATTACTTGTATACGACTAATCGAATACAAGTTACCTTTTTAACCTCTATGTGGACGTGATTGAGGTTCCATATTTTTCTACGAAAGTATCAGTGCGTATTTAACTACAACTAGGGCCAATTCCAAGCCAGAGATTGAACTGTCACCCATCTAGTCGACAGTATAAATCTTTCATCACTAAGTCACGGGACAGGCGTTGGTAGAAAATGATATTTACAATGTTTTATATAAACATTGACTGACGCTTGACATATCTCAATTTGTTCATTTACAAAGAGCTTATCATTACACTAAGTAATAGCAGCTGATAATATTTAACGACAGTGCTTAGTCCGAAAAGGGATGATTTTATTCTAATATATATATATATATATATATATATATATATATATATATATATATATATATATATATATATATATATATATATATAAGCAAATCCATCTCTTAATACGTACATGCTATTGGAATATTAATATGTATTTGCTATATTTACAATTTTACAAACAAACCACTATATTTATAGCAATTCATCATTATTATCATCATCATCATCATCATCATCATCATCAGCGTCTTTATCGGTTTAACATTTATTTTACATAATGACATATGTTGACCGGCTTTTAGAAATTGACTTCTAAACTAATATCTTTCTGGTCAGGTTTTTATTAATCCATCTTCATCTCAAGTATTCTTATAACTTTCTCCCATATTTCCCTTGGACTTCCCCTGCCAAATTATTCTGCTACCTCAACTATACTACATCTACTAACCCAAGTGATCTCATTAATTATTTCAATGTGACCAAACCAACGAATTCTCCTGTCATGAACACATCACTCTATATTATCCAGATTTAATATTCCTATGACTCACATTACACATCCATCGTATCATGTACATATCTCCCCGTGCAACATATAGCATCAACATTTACTGACTAGGTTTCACTTCCATACATCATCAAACTACGCACACATGCCTAATAGACTGTTTTCTTGATCGACAGCAGTAATGCTTTGCTGGTTAGTAATGGCAGAAGTTCCCTGAATGTATGTTATCCACTGCTAATTGTTGCTATCACACTAGCACCGGCCCTTCCTCATGCTCCAATGGTATCATCTAGATGACAGTAATTCTTGTTCTTAAAAGTAGCACAAAAATGAAGTTACTTCTAAGCCCTTTCAAATAAATATCTTCTAATTATTTAACTTAACAACTAGGCCTTCCATTGTTTTACAGGTAAGCACTAAATCAGCAGCATGACGCATTTTAACATGAAAGCTAATTTTTTTTCACATTTAAAACCAGTTGAGAACATGGAAATAAAATGCATTCTACATACAAATTTTTCACCCGACAAATAAACCAGATCATAGGTGCTTCGAATGTTTAGAAAAAAACTTAAAATCCGGAACGGCGAAGATTTTTAAAAGAAGGGAAAGAAGTAGTCGATTACAAAACTTACAAAGAGAAAAGCATTTTCTTCTAGCGATTCTATTTCACTCCCTTCAATTAAAGGTAAATTAGCAGGAAAATCTCTGAAAATATATTTTAATTTGAAATTTCCAATAAGCTTTTATGCGTTGTTGATCCATTAAGATCAATTTAGTATGCCTTATCTCTCATCTTGATGAGAAATAAACACTATCCCAGTATCAGTATCAAATTCAGGAAAGCAAAGAAGATCAATGTAACAAACCAAAAACCTAAAAGACAAAGTTGACCACAGAAGAGAATAAACTAGTAATGGAGTTCTACTATAGAAGCCACCGCCTAAAAAGGTGCTTCCAGAAACAAATTAACTATCTATGAGACATATTTACTGACTTCTATACAACGGAACAAAGGATTGCAGATCAAGCGAGACATATCCTCAAGAAATGATTGTTCTTAGAGCTGAAAAGAATGGAAATCAAACGAGAGATAAACGATGTAACAGATTAGGAAACACCCTTAGTAAAAATCTACGCGTAGAAAACTGGCAAAACATAAACACTGAAAATGAGGAGACCATGAACTACAAAATCACTGAACTCACTGAAGATGAAACAATAAGAAGTAGAAAACATCAAACTATTTATGAACGGGGACACAGCAAAACCTACATCCCTAAGGAACTAAGAGTGGAAGAAATTAAGATTAGAAATTTTTAAAAAGGAAACAGAATCTTCCCATACATCTCTACAGACACTATCACAGGCCTAAAGAATTTAATTTATGCAGGGTCAAATCAGTAAGTATAAAATTAAACGCAGAAACAAAACTTCATAAAAAATTGACCGACAAATCCTGGATGAGATATCAGAGAGGAAATCCAGATCAACAAACTTCAAAAAGAAGCTAATGCTATGAATAGGATGAAAAATAACATAAAACGATGGAAGAGGAGAAGTATGACTCACAAAGGAAAACTAAATAAAAAGAACATGAACGAAAAAAACAAAAGAGAGCATTAAAAGAGAGAAAACTAAAACGATACAGAAATACATACTATTCAGTACAAACAAAGACGATACAGTACAAACAAAGACGATACAATACAAACAAAGACGATACAGTACAAATAAAGACGATACAGTACAAATAAAGACGATACAGTACAAACAAAGACGATACAGTACAAACAAAGACGATACAGTACAAATAAAGACGATACAGTACAAACAAAGACGATACAGTACAAACAAAGACGATACAGTACAAATAAAGACGATACAGTACAAACAAAGACGATACAGTACAAACAAAGACGATACAGTACAAACAAAGACGATACAGTACAAACAAAGACGATACAGTACAAACAAATACCATTCAGCACAAACAAAGACGATACAGTACAAAGACGATACAGTACAAACAAAGACGATACAGTACAAACAAATACCATTCAGTACAAACAAAGACGATACAGTACAAACAAAGACGATACAGTACAAACAAATACCATTCAGTACAAACAAATACGATACAGTACAAACAAAGACGATACAGTACAAACAAAGACGATACAGTACAAACAAAATATGACTTTTGAAAACAATGAAAGACAATTTTATTAAAACGTAAACGGAGGGGGAACATGAAGAAAACAACCTGACACGACAGAAACAAAACACTTCTGAAGCAAGATATGGAAAAGCGACTTGAAATATGAATAGCTGAACATTTGAAAGAAGAGCTTGACGATATAAAAGAGAGGCAAATTAATGAAGAAACACTCAAGACACCTCTAAGTAAAATGTCAAACTGAAGAACGCCAGGTCACGATAGACTACATGCATACTGTTATTTTTAAATCACGACCCTACATGAAAGGCTAATTCAACACGTGAAATGTATCCACGAAACAGACATACAAGAATAGATGATCGAAGGAAGAACAACATTAACACAAAAAGATACAAAAAAAGGGAACGACCTCAAGCTACTACAGACAAATAACATGTCTACCAACTATATAGAAAAAGTGAAGAGTTCAATGGACAGAACAGATCTACCACTCCCTTTATAATCGTGGACTAGTACTTGAGGAAGGGAAAGGATGCCGAAAAGGTAAAAGAGGGACGCGTGACCTGTTATACATCGATCTAAAGATTCTTAAAGAGGTAAAAAACACAAAAAAGAACATAACCATTGCATGGACCGACTCCAAGTAACCTTACGCCATGGTCCCTCAAGCATGGCTAATCAAGTGCTTCAAGATGTAAGAAATATCAGACAAGATTATCAATTTGATTAGAAAAGCAATGAGAACATGGAAACTCGAATTGACAGCTGGAGGACCATATCTAATTGAGATAAAGGTACAGAGGCATATTCCAAAAAAATTCTCTATTACTGATACTGTTCATTATAGCCACGATGCAACTTGACAACATATTCAGGAAATTTACTGACACATAAGAAAGAATAAACCACCTTATGTGCATGCACGATCTGAAACTATTTGCAAAAAATAAAAAGGAATTGGAAATGCAAATAAACACAGCAATAATCTTCAGCAAGGACATAGAAATGTAATTCGCAATTGAAAAGTGTTCACTGCTAGAGATGAGAAGGGGGAACTAGACGACGGAGGGTATAGACTGCTCAATAAAGGACAGTAGGAAAACATGATACCTAAAAAATACTTGGGGGTTTTGGAAGCAGATGCCATCAAATCAACAGAAAGAACGGGAAGATTGGACAAGAATACATGAGAATAACAATAAAACTCTTAGAAACCTTATTATATAGCAGTAGTATAGTAAAAAGAATAAATATCTGGGCAGTATCACGAGTAACATATTCTGAACCATTCATAAGCTGGACTAAAGAAAACGAAGGCATTTTAACGAGAAGATTAAGAAATTAATGATCATGGACAATGAACTATACTCGGAAGATGATATTGATCGATTCTACATGAAAAGAAAAGATGGGTGTAGAACACTGGGAAGTATAGAAGACTGTGCGAATGACACAAAAAACAATTGAAAAGATACATAATCCAGAACACAGAAAGACTAATCACCGCAGGAAGAGCACCGTCAAAATAAAAAAATACGGAGAACAGAGAAACGAGAAACAAGACTAGAATAGAAAAGTGTGAAGAGAAACAGCTACACAGAATATTTGTGAGAATGACAATAGAAGAGATTCGCAAGAACACCTGGATATGGCTATGAAAAATATACTTAAACATAGAAACGGAATCACTACTAACAAACGCAGACAACAATGTGATAACAACTAACTATGCCTAAGCAAAGGCTGACAACCCCAAGGAAAACAGGAAAAGTAAACTCTGTGGACAAAGAGACGAAACAGTAAATCACATAATAAATGAATGCAGTAAATAAGCTAAAAAATAACACAAGAAAGACACGACTGAAGGCAGTACACTAGCAACTATGCAAACGACTGCATTTTAAACACTAAGACAAATGACACAGACCCAAACTGAAGGCATTACTTGAAAACGAAAATTAACAAAATCTTCTGAAGCATGGAGGATCAAACTGATAAACTCATCCAAGTTAGTAAGTAAAATGTCATAATAGTTAACCATATAGAAAAACCAGCCTCCAGGGTGAAAGTCAATGAACAAGTAAAGCAAAGCAAATACACGGAACTTGCCAAAGAACTTAAAGTTATATGGAACATGAAGACAGTCAGTATAATACAAAGAATAATAGGATTACTAGGGAAAGTCTCCGAAAACCTGAATCAAAAACAAAGAGAAAATAAAAAACAAAGGGAAAACTTAGACCATAAAACGGACGGCAATGATGAAAACAGCTTAAATCTTAAGAAAAATGTTCGAATACGGAAGCCAACCAACATAAACCACAAACGCTGACCAGCCACATGGAAGGCGCAAAAGAAATACAAAGAAAATAGAAAGAAAAGAAATAAATTTAAAAAAACAATACGCAAACAAAAGGGAACCAAAACTACAAGACATCTCATATACTACCTCTTCCCTAAAAACGAAACACATACACATTGTGATGGCACCAGCCTCGGCTGATACGACACAAATGATTGTGAAGGGCCAAGTAAGATCGAAAGATTGAGAAGAGAGATCACAATCCACTGGAAGTGTGCAAGTAGTACTGGGACATTGGGAAAACTTATCACCATCCAAATATAAGATGACCAATGGTCGTTACAAACAAGAAATCAATGGTAAGCGGTTGTTACGATAACGAAAAAGCATTTGCAATGGTTATCGAAGAAAGCTAACCTAGACCAAGCAGATGTTCTAGACAGCACACTGAACTTTATAAACAACAACACACAAACATTTCCACTAACCCAAATGAGACACTCTAATACATACACAAAGGATTCTGCCACCAACCCATTGTCTTTAAAAATTTGGTCAATCATATCAACAAAAGAATCTCAAACGTTTCATCCAGTCCCGAAATATTCGCACAGGCAGCACCTGATTACACTAAAGCGTTCAGCGACAGCGGGTTCTGGGAGGAGATCTCATACATACCCACCCAGGACCAGTCACGGGGGAGCCGCAATAGAGGGGGTATGTTATCTCGTTTTCCTCGCCCTTCTCCATCAACACCAAGACGAGGGTAGGCCACCTTTTCCTCAACTCAATCGACAAACTCTTCCCCCTACACACAACCTGCACAGACTTTTTAACAGAAATACAATTACGGTTAGCTACTCCATAAGAAAAATCATCTCTGCAGAACCAAAAGCAATAGAAAGCACAGGCTGCTTATGCCAGGACAAAAACAATTGTCCCCTAGAGGGGAATTGCAAAATAACTTCCATCGTATATGAAACCACTGTCACGAACACGACTAGCGGCAGCGCTGTAAAATATATAGGCATGACACAGGGAAGTTTCAAGAAAAAATTGTACGCACGCAGAAACACTATTAAATACAAAAACAAGGCTAACACGGCACTTACGACCCAGATATAGCAACTTAAAGATGAAAAAACACCCTTTACCATCAAATGGAAAGTTATACAGAGAAGATCCTCTTTTTTCCCAGCCATAAATAGATGTCATATGTGTGATGCAGAAAAATACTATATATTAAGGGCCATTATCGACCCAAATACGATCTGCTTGAACGTACAAGACGAAACTTTAAGGGATGCATCCACAGGAGACAATATCTACTTATAAACCGGACTTACCGATACACATAAAGGCCTACAAACTATATCACCCCTCATTTGCCCAATACATAATCCCACAACCACCCCACAAAATACCGAGCTCTACTCCGGAAAATCCTCCCAACTATCACCCACCATAAATATTTAAAAAAAAACAGGAATAAATATCTTAATATTTTAAATCACCCCATCTCTACACCATAACCAGTAAATTATACCAAGTTTATATGTAACACAATTATTTTCCAATAATAATTTTTCTAGCTTTTAAGAGGGTAACCCCCAGATTTCACAAAAATAATTCAGCAGGCCTTAGAAATCTCCTAAAAAGGTTCAATCTTGACGACCTAACCGTTGACTTTCCTCTAGACCAGACTTAATCAGTATACCAATATCTTACTGTCATATGCATTTACTATACTTTAGTCACAAATGTTAAATTCCGAGCACAGGATCATTAAAAACATTGCAGCGTTACTCTCTTAGATCGATTTTTGGCTACGAATACCGGAATTGAATTAAATTTTAATTTAAATTCCTTTTGGATTGATTTAAAGTTTTTTAATCCAAGCCCTGATATCAAAATTGGTGTTTTTTAAACCTGCTTTTCGTTTTTCTCTCGAGTTAAACCCTTAAACAATATCCTCTCCTTAGCACTTTCTAGACGACACAAAATTAATGGCCTAATATACGCTTCCAATAAACATTGATTTGCGAGACTCATTTTGAGATTTAAACAAACAAATTATTTTAAATGTTTAAAGAAATTATTCTCTATTTAAAATCTTAACTTTTAACCCCCCCTTTTTCGAACTTTATTAAACTTCATAGTCATACTTTCCTCCCCACAACACGAATTTTAAACAAATATACATGTCACTCTAAAGCAAACAACGTATCCAAACGAGAGTGATAAGTGGGTTTACGTTTCTAAAACAGGTGACAACATAAGCTGAAGAGAGCCGGAGGGGTAAGTCCTGTTGAGCTTGAAACCGACGGTACTAATGTTGTACTATTTTTTCTGTACCAAACATATATATATATATATATATATATATATATATATATATATATATATATATATATATATATATATATATATATAAAGGATTGAGGCTACCAACATGTGTAAATTTGAAAATGTTTTTTTTTAAATCCTTTATTATTTTTATATTTTCATGACGCGTTTCGAGCTTCTTGGCTCTCTACAGATATTCTTTCGATTTGAAAAAATGGGATCACTAAAAAGTCGGCGTTTCTGCGTATATGTGTTTGTCCGTGTGTTCGCGTATGTGTGTATGTGTTTTCATATCTTTTACTTCTCTGGGTCAAAGTTATGTGTTTTTTAAGCATGTGTGTTTCTGACTTTTATCACTGCGGTCATCTTCATGTGTGGCGATCAAGTACATTTTGGTCAGTTTCGTTGAGATTTTATTGCGGACTTTCGTCACAGTGTCTGCGCGTATATGTGGTCGCGTGTATGTGTGCGTGGGTGTGTGTGCGTGTATTGTGTGCGTGTGTGTTTTGTGTCCATGTACATTTTGGTAAGTGCGTTAGTTTTGGCTCGTGTACGCAGGTGTGTGTGCACGCATACAAGTATTTTTGTTTTTGTTTATAAACATACACACAGACATATACACATGTATATATGTACATATATACACATGCATATAAACATATACACATACGTATATATAGACAGAGAGGGAGTGGGGGTAGGAATAAAAGCAAACAAAGAATTGTCATGTATATATGCAGTATTTAATTAGCTTTTAGTAGTTGTTTATAGAAACAATTAGTTGACAGCAAACGTCAGAATTGGAATAAAGATAGAAATAAAAGTAGATAGATAGATAGATAGATAGATAGATAGATAGATAGATAGATAGATAGATAGATAGATAGATAGATAGATAGATAGATAGATAGATAGATAGATAGATAGATAGATAGATAGATAGACAAACACACACAGACACGTGTTGGTAGCCTCACTTCTTTAAATATACATTTTTCTCTCGTTGGAACTTCACTACTTTTCTCTCTCTCTCTCTCTCTGTCTCTCTCTCTCTCTCTCTATCTCTCTCTCTCTCTCTCTCTCTCTCTCTATCTCTCTCTATCTCTCTCTCTCTCTCTCTCTCTCTCTCTATATATATATATATATATATATATATATATATATATATATAAACAAATGAGTGTATTTATTTCCATGTTGGAATTCCGATATTAGTTTATAATTGTGTCTTTCTTTCATTACACGTTACTCATTGGTACTATGATATATATATATATATATATATAATATATATATATATATATATATATATATATGAGAAATTATTATCTTCACCCCCCACGGGGCCATGAGAAAATATTATCTCCACCCCCACGGGGCCATGAGAAATTATTATCTTTACCCACATGGAGCCATGAGAAATTATTATCTTTACCTCCACGGAGCCATTAGAAATTATCATCTTCACCCATACGGAGCCGTACGATATTATTATTTTCACCGACAAGGAGCCATTACACACAAGGAAACTCTACTTTGTGTTCATATCTTCTGTCTTTGTAGAGAAGTCTCTGAATTTCTGTAGTTTCGTTTGTCCGTTTCTACGTACAGCAATCACATTTTTGCGTATTTTATGTCAAAACAATAGTTATTTCAAACGAGTCATTGGGCACGTTGCTATACAATTGCGTACCAATGGTACTATATGGTCTTCACAAATGTCCACGAAATAATTGTCTAATATGACATTTTAGTGCTTGACATAGTAAAACCCTGTCACTCAGATTCCAGAAACTGATAAAAGAATGGACACGACACATAATATCATAGCTGCCAGAAAAATGTCTATCAAAAATTCATATGGAATAAATGTGGGCAAATTTGCTTGGGAAGTGGAATTGTTCCAGCGGGGGGTGGGGGTGGGGGGGGGGGAGGGGTGGAGGGTCACCGATATAGGAAATACACTGCCGAAGCTGCTTTTCATTTCCCCGCGAACAAAACCTATATTATTCGCTTACCTCCCACCGCAACTGATTGTTGCGTCTCGGTGTTATGTAGCAGCAGCAGCAGCAGTCGCGCTTATAAACAAACGGTCGCCGTAATATTATTTTATTTCTGGGGTACGTTCAAAGTGTGTTATCTGTTCTCTCTTCTGTCAGACAGTAACAATATATATTCATGTTTCCAGTCCAGAGTGTCCGATGCAAAAGCGTAGCTTAGTTCTTTCTACATCAAACGCGAATCTTGTGTCTAACTTAACCCTCGTAGTAGGGGTGGGACGTAATGGGTGAAAATTTCAGTTCATGCGAATAGTATTTTTTGTGTTCATTTATAATTAAATAACACTAAACAATCAAACATTTTGAAAATTTTGCAAAATTCAGAAGGTGCAGGCCACTAGTTCTTGGCTATTTTACATTCATGAAAACCCTTTTACAGCCTGAAAATGGTTCATAAATTAAAGTACTATATCAGATTTAACCATCTATATCCATTCATAGCTTTAGAGGATGTTTTAGGACCTGCAATGTCGCATGAAACCACTTTTTCACCGAAAAATGATGGATTTTGAGTCCCGTGGAGCCCTAACGGCTATTTTTGGCCTGCACCTTCTGAATTTTGCAAAAATTTTAAAATGTTTGATTGTTTAGTGTTATTGATGTATAAATGAACACAAATAAATACTACTCGCATGAATCTGAAATTTTAACCCATTACGTCTCACCCCTACTCGTAGGAAGGATATAACGTTCTTGGCGTTTTGGCTAAGATCAAAGTGTAGTATCTGTTCCGATGGATACTGCACCCCATATACTAGTATTGTCTTGGCCTTCGGGGCTTGATTTACGCCGGTCTATGGGTCTGTCCTGTGCAGTTCTAGGAGGCCACCCTCCCAGGCTTCGCCTCCCCTCTTTAGGGAGGAGTAAGTTTATTGCTTACTGCCTGAGGCGCCCCTCCTGGGGAATGCCGACGGGGCTGCCCAGACAATTTTTAAACTCCACTTTCCCGACCCGACCTTGGGTCACATCTTACTTGTGGGAGTAAGATAAAAACTGGCCTTGTGCCTAACTCCTGGAGAGGAGTCAATCAATACTCGTAGGAAGGAAGATGAATAAAAAAAAAAAAAAGGAATTATTGCCGGTTGACGGCCTGGTATCAGCGGGTGCACATGTGAAACCATTATTATCATTTACTTTCTGATGATTATCGAAAAGCTCTACTTTGTATCGAGCACATATACATACACACACACACACACACATATATATACGCAGGCTTATCTAACCCGCTATCGCTTTGCAAAGTTTGCGATTTTAAATACTTGAAACATTAATATAAATAATAAACATTTCTTTCATAACTTTGTCGTAAACACGAAACAAAGTTTTCTTATTTATTCATATAGATAGATAAACATTAACATTTTGTAATCCAATTTATTTATCTTTTAAATGCGACCGTAAAGAAAAAATTGAAAGCAGAAATAAAGTTGTTTTTTCAATTGCAATTTACAAATAGATCACAAATTGTTGAAAATCGATTTATATTTTTATCGAAGAAGGAAACATTTGAATACAAATCGTAAATATATGTCAAGATGAAAATAAAGTAGCATTGCGAAACAGAACTATTTTTTATATTAAAATCAAAACAATCATTGAAGTAAAAAACAATAACAACGAATAATTAATTGCTAAAATGCCATTTTCAAAACATATATGCAAATTAGTTAAACTTACGACTGATGTCGCATATACCTAAGCAGTATATCAGAAATGTCGTGCTTTTTATCGTGTAAAATTCAATAACCTTGAAATAGGGCGTTTTAATTTCACCGTTAGTACAAGAAATGGGCCCAACTTTAGCAGTTATTTATTCATATATATATATATATATATATATATATAATAATGGTAATAATCCAGGTGAAAAATATCCACAGGGTGGTAACCCAGAGAATTTTAACCGGGTTCATAAAAAGTGCTCAATATCAAAATAGAGCTTTATATATGATAATTTTATTTACACAGACATGGACAAAATCTGCGACACTGGCATGTCGATGTTATCGATCAACAGTTACTATAAACTGAGATCTCATCAGGCAGAGTTAGAATCCGATCTTAACCTCAGATCATATTTGGAGAGACCCTCCAGATTCTCTCCAAATATGATCTGAGGTTAAGATCGGATTCTAACTCTGCCTGATGAGATCTCAGTTTATAGTAACTGTTGATCGATAACATCGACATGCCAGTGTCGCAGATTTTGTACGTGTCTGTGTAAATAAAATTATCATATATATATATATATATATATATATATATATATATATATATATATATATATATATATATATATATATATAAAGTTATGTATGTTTATATATTTGAATTTATAGGAGTAACTCCTTACTTAATGAACCGTTCATCATGAAATTTGGAACATAGTTGCTAGTCATAAGAGGTCGTAATGGTATTTATATTAAATTAAGTGTTGTACAAAAGTGATAAAAAGGTGGTGGAAGCACTTTGTTCAAATTCAGTTAGCTCCGATTTTTGTGAAATTTTAACAATAGCTTTTTCTCATCAATTAATAAACATTTCTCAAATTTCAGTTTATTTTGAGTATGTTACTAGGTGGGACCATAATCTCCTATCTCCTATACAAATATTTCAGATTTACATAGAATTTGATCCATAGCCATTAGACACAATTAGACACCAATTAAGCAAGATTCTATGAACTTCAATTTTTTCTTAAGACCTTTTAAATTTGACACTATCTTTTAGAATACAAAGCTTGTAATGGATTTTGATCAAAATTGGAATCAGGATTCTAGACATAAGGTTTAGTAATATTATATTTTTATTTTAATCTTTGTATGAAGACATGAAATTTGTGAAAAATTGTCTGTTCGAGGGAATTCATGTTACCCGTCCTCGGATATTCTTCTTATATATATATATATATATATATATATATATATATATATATATATATATATATATATATATATATATATATATATATATATATATATATATATATATGGGAAAATGAAAAAGGAAAACTAAAAAATGGATGTTTTTTTTATGTGTACATCAACGTTTCGTCTTTATTTATAAGACTTTATCAGGATGATAATATAGAGAAAAAATGTCATGCAAGTACAGATACATGTAGGGTAGACATATTGGGAGGAAAAATAAAATAAAATAATGGCCACTACTGGGTGGACGTCCGTACTTGTTGGTACCTTCATCCTTCTCTTCCCATATATATATATATATATATATATATATATATATATATATATATATATATATAAACAATAGAATAGTAAATTCCAATAACCACTTCTCTATTCCTTTTTAAATATATTATAGATTTTTTGAAAAATAGATAACGAAGAAATTTACCATCCTATTGTTTATTTATATATGATCAGTTGTTAAATGTAAGGGGCTACTGAGAATTATGATGAACATTTGGGGGGTCATCCTAAATTGGGAGCTGTGCAGCGAGATGCTTGTTAACATTAGTTTAAAATTCTGCATGTTGGTACAGTCGAGTAAACAGTTAGCAGGGAGGGAGTTCTAAATGCCGACAGCTCGTGGAAAGCATCAGGGACCTCCACCGTGAATGAATGGGATTTAGTAGATTGTCGGATTGGTCGAGTGGATTTACGTCAAGGAGGAACCAGAACAGCAAGTTCATCGGATCACATTCCATTGAAGTACTTAAATAACAAGCACAGGGATGCAACATTGCGGCGATGGGACAGGGTCTGAGATTGGTTGATAAGGATGGAATCTATCAGATTAGAGACTTTGTACCTTGTCTAAGATGGAAAACTAGGGGATGGTGCACCAATACTCCATGCATAGGCGGATGGTGACTTTGTAGAGGTATAGGATACTGTCAGGTGTGAGAAGTTTTCTAGCACGGTAGAGGGAGCCCACCTTCCTTGCAGCAGCCTTGGCAATGTTTTCTATGTATTTGTTCCAATTCATGTTACCTGTGAATTTTAGGTCGAGGAGTTTGAACGTTGGACTCTCAGGTAGGGTGTTTATTGCCAAAACAATCGGTAGTTGAAGAGGTTTCTTGTAGTTCTTGAAGGAAAGAAGCGTTGTGTTAGCAGCATTAAATAATACCATTCATTTATGACGTAATTCCACTACAGACTGGAAGTAACTTTCTAAGGATTTAGCCATTGCCTTGAATAAGTGCGCGTTCCTTTTACCCACATGACAAGAGTAGAGAGTAGGGCGTGGTCTCGTCAGAAAATATACGCATCTCAGACTCAATGCCAGCAGGCATTATGAAAATAAAGGTCCAACGATCAATCCCTGGGGTACACCTGCATTTATGTCATGTTGTTTGGATCAACGACCATCTAGGACAACCTAGATTTTTCTATTGTATAGAGATGATCTAATTATATAAAATATTCGTCCTGTAATAAAATATGAATTATTTTTTATGAGAAAACCTTCATGCCAGACCTTGTCAAAGTGCTACCACCCTACCTTCACATGCCTTGTCCAGTGTATGGTATATGCGTTCAGAAATGACCGTAAGAATATTTGCAGTAGACCGTGCTTGCCTAAATCCATACTGATCGTCAGAAAGAAGTTTAGCATTAACGAGGTGATGGGCTATCGCTAGATTGATTATGGAGTCAAAGATTTTCGCGAAGAGCGGGAGTAGACTGACGTTGTGATAATTCTGAGGGTCAGTTTTATCTCAAGAATTCTTGAGGACTAGTACCACCGAGGCAATTTTCTAGGTATCAAGGAAGCAAAATCTGGCATAGCATTAGTTGTAGAGTGTGTGTATGTCTTTCTGTGTGTTCCAAACTGGTCATTTTCACAGTTATTTCTCAGGTTTAAGTACGTCCCGCAAACCCCAGCATATAGATCTCACCTCGCAGTTGATTCTAGCAAAATCTGTGAGAAAGGGAAACTGAAGAGCAAATGAAGACCAACTGGCAAAAGGGGGCAGACAGACTTCTTATCCTGAGAGAGAGAGAGAGAGAGAGAGAGAGAGAGAGAGAGTTACTAAAGCCTGGAACAAATTGATTGGATTTGTCTGATTTACAGCATATCAACCCCGTCTGTTGTTTAATGTTCTAACGTAAGACTTCTATTTATCTTCCTCCCACAAGGTAAGATGTGACACAAGGTCGGGAAAGTGGGGAAAAACCAGCGCTCGAGAATTTGAGCACTCTGGCCATACTTATTACTGACAATTCATTGTAACGATGAATTGAACACAACTCAGTATTTTACTCATAACTACTGGTCAATTGCTGGTTAATACTTTTTCAGATAATCATATTAATTCATAAATGACCACAATAATTCAGAAAAACTTGGAAATAGGCAATGCCGATTTCATATGCAATATTCCTAACTTCTATAATACAGATAGAAATAATAATATATCTCCGTCCCGTCATACAAAATTCGCGGGTGAAAAACTGCCGGGAAAATCAATTCAAAATATTTAGGAGAATTGAAAAAGCGAATTTTCTTAATCGGATATTTTCTTTCGTTTTTTTTTTTTCTTTCTGTTTTTTTTTTAAATCCCGATTCATATGTTTTTTCTTTTTTAACTTTACAACTGAGAAAGCCCCTATCTAAAGATAGTTTCTTTCTCGTTTCTTTTTTAACTTTCCAATTTTAGACGGTTTCTTTCTTTCTCGTTGTTTTTTTACTTTCCAATTTTAGACGGTTTCTTTCTTTCTCGTTTCTTTTTTAACTTTCCTAGTGTAGGTGGTTTCTTCTTTCTCGTTTTTTTTAATTGACTTTCCAATTTTAGATGGTTTCTTTCTTTCTCGTTTCTTTTTTAACTTTCCTAATGTAGGTGGTTTCTTCTTTCTCGTTTTTTTTTATTGACTTTCCAATTTTAGATGGTTTCTTTCTTTCTCGTTTCTTTTTTAACTTTCCTAATGTAGGTGGTTTCTTCTTTCTCGTTTTTTTATTGACTTTCCAATTTTAGGTGGTTTCTTTCTTTCTCGTTTCTTTATTTAACTCCACCGATGTAGACGTTATTTTATATGAATATGAATATTAGTGCGAACACTGACGAAGCATAATTGTTCTCGTCATTTTTACGGAGGGTGTACACTTGTTTTTAATAATACTTCTAGTTTTATGTTACAAATTGCTTTTGGAGTTAAGTGTAAATATAGTTTGGCAATTGCATAAAGTTATGAATAATAATTGACATGGTTTTGTCTCCAGGACCAACCCCATATATTGAAACTGGTCTCCTCGATTATTGTAATCGTGTACCATACAGCGAGTCGAAGTTGTTGACGTAGTTTTAGCATGAAAACATACACTATAACATCTGGATAGAAAGGATCACTCGAACCCCTATGGGTTATGCTAGAAGTAACCTTTACTCAAGGAAAATACATATCCACAGAGTTTAGATGAATAAAATATCTTCATTATTAAGAGGTCGTCATCTCTTTTTTTAAGAACCTGTTCCAGTCCCAGTTCAAAAAGTAAGTAACAGGGACGATATTCACCACTTGTACACGATGAAGAAAAGAGGCCATACTTTTATTCCTCACAGAAATTTATCGAAGATAGTATTCAATAGTCTGCTGCATATTAGATTACCTATAATCCGTAACATTGTATGGTTTCTTGTTGAATTTATTGTCCACATTTCAACAGTTTGACATCTCTATTCACACAAATTGTAAATGTTGGCTTTTCAGCAACTGTTTCTCAACGAGAGAAACACAGTCACACCTAATCATTCACTGAGACTATATCTAAACGTCAACAGAAACAGTTATATACCCATAAACAGTGGATCTATTATTGCGCACCTTACCTTCTCGTCATAAAGGATGGCGATGTTCTCGAAAATCATTTACTCATTCTGGTTCTTATATACATGCATGCCAAACAACAGACGACAATTTTAATTTACAATATACTTTCCTTACCGTAATTCTTCAGATTAAGCCCTTCGAAATGGTTAGCGTTCCTTACTCTCTCTCTCTCACTCTCTCTCTCTTTCTTTCTCTCTCTCTCTTTTATTCTCTCTCCAGATTCCTTACTTTTTCGCATTTTTACATTAATATTTCTTAAATATGTTGATTTTTGTTTTTGATTTTTCTCGAAATGAGGCTATGCCTTTTCGCACCCATTTTTAAAATTTAATTTTCAGTTGTGAGAAAAGCTCTTTCAATCAAAACTCGCTTCTTGTCGACGAAATCAGACATATGTAAATACACTTTTCAGGTCTCAAAGAATAAAAATAGTAGAGGTAAAAAAGAAATAAAATGGGAAAGGGCCCCCGCCCTTTTGCATTACCTTCCTGTTCTAGTCTATGGGAGGTGAACGTGTCTCCAAGTTCTCTCCAATGGTCAAGAAAAACTTATATTTAGTTGAGTTATTTTTTCGCAAGTCGCTACAATCTTTATGTTAAACCAAACTGATTGAGATCAGAAAACGCATTGTGGATGCATTTCCGGCAGCCCCGTAACTCTCGCTTTCACTACTTTACCCCTCAGTCCTCATTTTCCATGAGCAATGTTTCTGACAAACTTGGAAACAAAGCGACGCTGTTCACTCGGTCGGTAGATTAGTGTGATCAGTATTTATAGATGACTTGAGTAATTCTCTTTCTTTTCTTGTTGCCAACTCCCAAGGAAACTGTCTTATCAGCAGGTGTGTAATACCGGAGATGTTGTATTGCCATTTGGTGAATGGAGTCTGGACCGTAGTTTCCGGTCGGGCCTCTCGATACTATATTAGTGGAAACTGCTACGGCTTCTCTTCTTACAAAGTTATTTAAAGAAAATTTATCTTCTTTACTCATTCTCTCTGTGTCCTGTTCTTACCCTCTGCTGACCTATACCACAAATTTTCCAATCCCAACAGAATAAGTCACAAAACATAACATAAGCGTAAACCCAGAAACCCAACTTCTAACGAAGACAGTCACTATCAAATCTGCTTTTCTAATATTAGGGGTCTATGTTCTAACCTTCCATAGGTTGAAATCCATTGAGCTGTTGTTTCTGTGTGAGACTGGCATTGGGCCGTCTGTTTCTGTAGCTGATTTGACGAGTAAAGATTACTCGAAGATAGCATCAATACCTGACCCTCAAGATCGTCATGAACATGGAATGTGTGCCTACATTATGGACGGATTTCCATGTGGTAGAGACATCTCAAAAGAAAACCTTTAATGTACTTACATGTGTTTTCGCGTAGCACTTGCAGTATCGCATTCATTGTTGCCCTCTATGACGGTGTTAATATCTTTGAGAGTATTGATTTACTCCTCTCCAGGAGTTAGGCACAAGGCCAGTTTTTATCTTACTCCCACAAGTAAGATGTGACCCAAGGTAAGAAAATTGGCCATATCCTTTTGTTCATATTTCTCTCAACATTCACGTATATGAATATTTTCATGTTCACAATATTGAATGGCTACTTCACTTAAACAAGACAGATGATGAAGATGAGTTGTGCCACTATTTTCCCTTGCTTATGATCTAACACAGATTGTTGACAAACCTACTCGCTTACCCGATGTTGACGGACATGTTGCAAGTATTCTTAGTCTTTTTCTGACAACTTGTCTTAAACTGTGTGCATCCACTTTTCTGCCTCCGTTGGGATATTTCGATCACTCAGTTGTCCCAATTAAGAAGAAAACAAAGTGCAACAAGATCCTTAAAAGTCCCTCTCCATCGTGCCGTGTATCGATATTCGATGACTGGAACAATCTCACATGTGTCATATAAGCAATTCCTCTGAATTCCATGTTTGAAAAGTATGTGTCTTGTATCGCATTCGAGTAATCTGAATCAACCATTGATATAGAGATTTTTATACCCTCCAAGAAATTCCAACTAAAACAAAACGTGCTAGCTGTGGTACACACCAGAATGTGCCGCCG
This sequence comes from Sepiola atlantica, assembly GCA_963556195.1. Classification (NCBI taxonomy): domain Eukaryota; kingdom Metazoa; phylum Mollusca; class Cephalopoda; order Sepiida; family Sepiolidae; genus Sepiola; species Sepiola atlantica. Next base: position 2,412,821 of record OY744529.1, read on the forward strand.
CCATTGCTCACAGGAACCACAACGCTCGGATCCTCATTTTGACCAAATTGAAAGTAATGGCTCTCTCCTTGAAATGGAACACTTACACCAAATCCGTTGCTAATGTCGCTGAAAAAATAGTTGAATCATTTTACCGCTTCAAAAAATATCTCACTTTTGATGCAATCATAAGAGTCAACTACCTTCAAGGATGGAGTACTGTTGTCACATCTGGTGAGATCCCGCTCAGAGCGCATTTTCCTGCCTTGACAGAGTACAAAACCGATTTCGAAATCTAGTGACGGATGTCCTCTTCTTCTCCCTATGGAGGTTTCTAGTTTTTCTATGTTCTATCGTAATTTTCATGATAGGTATTCCACTCAACTTCAATCTATGATTCCCCCTGCAAAGAATTCACAATAAAATCTCCTCTACAACCGTTGTCAATAATTCCCCTTTCATCTTATGTATATCTAAAACTAAACGGAATTTCCGTGAGCAAAGTTTCTTTCTTAGAACTGACCGTCTGTGGAACACAGCACCATGGGACTGCTCCCCGGCTAACTACAACATTAAAGTTTTCAAGTCAAATGTAAACACTTCTTCTTAGATAATTAATTTCTGACCAGTTACAACCATCGTTACTAATTCCCTCGGTGTCTCACAGTCTATCTGACAAACTCAATAACCCTTGTCATCGAGTGGCCTTTGGGCCTTGATAACCGGTGACTCGTTGGTAAAAGAAGAAATGGTTATCCATAGTTAATTTATAAGTCGCTTCTAGCTAGAAGATCATCGCAGTAGAGTCTAAGTGTCCCTAATTCCCCGAACATTTCCGTTTCCAAATTTTGCTTGCAACTGAAACCCTACAACTGCAAATTTTTCTGTGATTACATTACTTATACCAGGTCAACCAAGTGTAAGAAAACTCCAAATAATGGCGCTTAAAAGGGTGGTGAAAATCATGAAAAAATCACTTGGTTAAAGTCACTGGAATAGCAGGTGAATGTTCGGAATCCGTTCAGATGTCCAATCACCAACGAAATCAAAGAGAAAAGAGCAATTTTGAAGAGAAAAAATTAACGATAAGCCCTCCTAATCGAACCTAAATTTTGCAAATGACATCGATGACACTCACCTTCAAAAGTAGATAATTGTTAAATAATATTTAACACAAAAAAACGAAATGCACCATTTACAAGTGGAACTGTATTACGACATAGAATCATTTGTCAATATATATATATATATATATATATATATATTTATATAAATATATATATATATATATATATATATATATATATATATATATATATGAGGTAAAAAAGAAACAATGTTTCAGACCAAAATATAAAAATAAAAATGGAATAAAGGATAAGCAAATCAACAACTATCAGAAATAAACTCAAAAACACATATTGAATAGTTCTACCAAAATATTTCGATCGTTTATAATACGACCATCCTCGGTAGGTAGCAGAACTTTAATTAAAAACGGAAAAGTTTTCAAATTTATACAAAGAACGCAATTGGAAAAAAATAGTCAAGTGTAATAAACAGTAGAAAGGGAGAAAGAAAGAAAGGAATGTTCAAAAAGAAGAAGAAGAAAAAAAAGAAGAAGAAGAAGAAAAGGAGAAAATAAATCAGCAGTTAGCTTTTGAACGCCGATTGAGAACGCTGTAAATGGGTAGCGCAGATTAGTAGTAATTTTAAATTAATGACCAATATGTGTTTTTGAGTTTATTTTTGATAGTTGTTGATTTGCTTATCCTTTATTCCATTTATATATATATATATATATATATATATATATATATATATATATATATATGAAGTTGATTTAAGCATCGTGTGTAATATATACAGAAACAAGTTATAGAAGAATATTAACAATGAGGAAATATGTCGGGTTGTGAGAAAGAATACTGAAAAAATATAGAAATAAGTTTTTCTTTACTCATTTATTTTTTATTTTTTTAAATAAATAGGTGAAAACTTATTTCGATACATATATATATATATATATATATATATATATATATATATTTATATATATATATATACATCTGCCAGACAGAAACTCTTCTAGCACTCATGACATGGATATCACTTAAATCCGTTTAGACTAGTGCTGATGTAACAGTCTTCCAGCTAAACTGAACTCACAATATTGGGTTACTTTTGTTGACTATGGATTGTTACATGTGGCTCTTTGTCCACTCTGCTTGGAATCGTGCACGTCGATTTTTATCGTGACTGACGGGCTGCATGTTGTCTTCTGTCCACTTATGGGAAGAGTTCGTATCGAATTTTGTAGACACTGATTAGCTTCGTGCATGTCGACTTTTTTCAATCATTGATTGATACACCCCATAGACTGGAATCGTCTTGGCCTTCGGGGCTTGATTTACGCCGGTCCATGGGTTTGTCCTGAGCAGTTCTAGGAGGTCCACCCTCCCAGGCTTTGCCTCCCCTCTTTGGGGAGGAGTAAGCTTATTGCTTACTGCCTGAGGCGCCCCTACCGGGGAATGCCGACAGGGCTGCCCAGGCAATTTTTAATGGCCAGAGTGCTCACCTTCTCGGGCGCGTGCTTTTCTAGTCCCACTCTCCCGACCCGACCTTGGGTCACATCTTACCTTGTGGGAATAAGATAACACTGGCCTTGTGCCTAACCTCCTGGGGAGGTAAATAAAATGTCGACTTTTTTCAACGCTAGTAGAATCATGTATCATATATTTATATTAAGTAGATTATATTTCAATAAAATGTCTTGTTATTTTTTAAACTGTAAAATAGTTGTTGGAGTGAAAATGCATTATTAAAAATGCTGCTCTCGTTGAGAATCGAACTATCCACTCTGGGGTCTGTGGTGGGTGCGCAATTAAGTTGCAAGGGGACCTGGTTGCTTTATTCGAGCGTTTAAATAGAAGCGTATCTTCTCACGCGCCTTTTCGTTGTTTCTTCAATGCCATATTTTATTCGTATGCAACCTATTAGATACTAGCCTGGCACAAGGCAACTACCCTGCATGTATCATTATAGATTTGGACGCAAGAGTTCAACTTATGAGAATAAATTGAATCAAATCTCTCTTAAGAGACACACATCTGTTGGTCGTTTAGCTAGAAGTAAAATGTGATATCTGTTCTCACACTACACTCCATCTGTTCTGTCCTCGGTCAGTGAAGGCACTTTTTAACTGTTTGTCACAATCCAGAGTTACCCTTTTTCGAAATTGATTTTCTCTGGGCACGTAAATAGGAGCACACATTTCTTTGTTGACATATTAAATGTATAATTGCGAAATCTTTTTAGTGTCGAATAAGTCAACACTATCAAAAATCAACTAAACACATGCAAGCAAGTGTTACACTGTGTAAACAAGAGAACATTAGTTAAATTATTCATGCCAGATGTGTTGCGCTGCAGTGTGGTTGGCAATCCAGCGTGTACATCTCGGAATGAAACGCGCCCACTACCCGAAATGATTCGTTAGTAAAGTGCTACTTGTCACAAGGAATAAGTTTAGCTTAGAGAGTCAAATCCCCAGAAGTGATGCCATTTTTCATACTAATGATTCACATTCTTTTAAAACGGGAGCTTAGCTTTCTTGGCCGTTTAGTTTGGAGCAAAGTGTAGCATCTGTTCTGAGACTACACTTTAGCTTTTCTGCCCTCAGTCAGTGAAGGAGAAATCTTTCTATTGAGGTTGGAAAGAAAGTAATGTCGTTTTTGTCCAGCACATTTATTTAATCGGAAACATTCACATTAGGGAATTTTTAATCTTTACAATAATTTCCCTCATTTTCTATGACTTCTGTCCAACGATCAACTAGCTTCTTGATGCCTTTTTCAAAAACATTCTCTGATTTATGAGATAAAAACAAATTTAGGTCATTTCTGAGTTGGTTGTCATTTCCATAAATTTAATTGTTTAAGTTATGCTGCAACGACCTGAAAAAATGATAGTCGGATGGAGCAATCTCAGGTGAATGAGGCGGATGAGGCAAAACTTCTTAATTTAAACTCATGACCTTTTCCTGGGTGAGTTTTGCTGTGTGAGGTATCGCGTTATCATGCTGAAGCACTGCATCCTTCCTATTGAGTAATGCATGTAATTTTTTTATAGAGCAATTCTTAGATCATCCAGCTGCGAACAATATTTTACTGCTGTGATTGTTTGATTAGGCTCTAGTAACTCATAATCAATCAGTCCTCTCATGTCTCATCATAAAGAGAGCATAATCTTCTTTGGGTGTAGTCCTTGTATCTGAACAGGCGTTGGACTTTAGTTTTGGTCTAACCATTGTCTTTTGCGTTGGGTATTTTTGTAAAGAACCCATTTTTCATCTTCAATCACAATTCTTTGCAAAAATGTTACTCGATGATTTCTGGAAAGCAAAGATGTGTAAACAGTCAATCTTTGATTTCGTTGAGCGTCGGTCAAATCGTGGGTAACCCAGAGTCCAAGTTATGAAACTTTTCCTAATTTGTGAAAGAATGAAATAATTGTAGTATAGGTTGTATTGAATTGTTGAGCTAATTCTCTGCTGGTTAACTTTGGATTGCCCCCCACAGCGTCTTTGATGGCGTTTTTATCAATTGATTGTAACCTTCCCGAACGTCGTCGATCTGACAGGTTTAGGTCTTCACGCAAAAATTTTTGCAAACCACCGTTGACATTTTCGATCATTCAGAACATTTATCCCATAGACAGTTCCAATATCCCTTGCAGCTGAGTTTCCTTTTTTGAATTAATAGAGCATGCAATGTCTCAGATGCTTCTCACTAATATCTATTATTGACGGCTGAGACCGTTAAACTTAATATTTTCCAAGTAATTACTATATCTGAAAGGCAAAGCAAGATATTAAAACACTAATTCACCAAAAAATCTAGAACTGTGTACAACTTAGGAGGCTGCAAAGTGATGATGTAAAAAATACGGCATTACTTTCTTTCCAACCTGATATATTGAGACAATTTCTATTTTCGTTCCAATCCAGCGTGTCCCTTTTGGGGAACAGGATTTTACTAATATTAAAAATCGACCTTTTTTATGTGTCCTCGTGGAGAGGCAAGTAACTAGGAACAAAAACTGAACTTGTGAGATGAAGTTTTATTAAAGCTTTGAAAGGTATTAGAGAATGCGACTTTACAGGTGCTCTCCCTTCAAAATTGACACCACTTGCTCACTTTTCTATATAATTATACGCTCAGTCAATTTCATGTTCGTACTTACGTTATCACCTTCCGTGCACTTTTTAAAAGATGGAATCGCATGATCGCCGAAAATGCGAAGCAAGAAATGGATTTTTTAAATTTCATCTGATGCTGTTATTGTTCCGAACGTGAAACTCGAACTAAAATACACTTATTTGCTTTCCGGCTAGGATCAAAGTGTAGCATATGTGTTCTGTCAAAAGATGATACAATAATATCGTCGGATCAGAGCTCTCGTCGGGCGTCCATAAAATGCAAATATGCCACAAACTGTTACAAGGGTTTGGGAAATAAACACACATAACCAGATATATTCTGGAATAATATTATTCAAAATACTTAAGTACGCATGTTTCAGCTTGAACTAAGGTGTTATAATGATATCGTTGAGTTTGCGTTCGTATAGGACGTCCATAGAATGGAAATATGGCACAAACTCGTACAATGATACAACTGTAGAATGTCCACGTTTCCAACTAGTCTTCAATTATTTTGCAATCTTCTTTGGCCCAGTTTATGAAAGGTCCAGAGTATATTTTTAGGGATACTGCTCAAGTAGTTATTCTTAGTTTTTACTATGTAATTTAGTTTCAAGGAGCTTTCTTGTTCTTCTAAAGTATTTTCCTAACTACTTCTTTCATGTAAGGAGGTTTGACAATGCCCGCTCCCAGAATGCCCAAATATTTATATTTACTCTGTTTACTAAGCTCGCACCACGTCTTGGTTGGGCCGTTCTATGCCTTACATTTTCAAATTGTTCTTTCTTCTTTTCAGGTAATGCACAATTTTCCATTCCGAATTGCATTCATAAATTCTGGCTGAGGTTTCTAGTTGTGTTTCTTTTCTGTTTGTTTTGGGTTAAAAATCATAAAAGCCGGCCGAGGGGTAAATAACTCGACTACGAATCAGTGGCGATTTGTAAACCGGGTAAATATATATATATATATATATATATATATATATATATATATATATATATATATATGTGTGTGTGTGTGTGTGTGTGTGTGTGTGTGTGTGTGTGTGTGTGTGTGTGTGTGTGTGTGTGTGTGTGTGTGTATATCTGTGAGGTGGTTTATTTTTCTTCCTGTTTGTAAATATATATACATGGCACCTGATGAGTTTGTCGTAAAATAGCATCATGGCTATGATAAAATAAGTGAAAGAAGTGAGTCTCTCTTTCTGTATTCTTATCTGCCAGATGTCGCCATCCAGCTCTCAGTCCTAGTCTCTATTGCTAATGGGTTGGGTCGGGGCTATTTACGTTAAGGGGACACCAGTAATTCGTCGGGGAACATTCCATGAAAGTACTTATAAAACAAGCACAGGGATGCAAAACTATGGCGATGTGATTGAGGCTGAAAGTTTGCAAATAGTGCGGGCTCTTTTCGGTTAAAAAATCTTTTTTTCACCAACAGCGAGAAGCTAATGGTTGGTGCACCAATCCAGATGTGACAACAATACTCCATGCACGGGCGAATTGTGGCTTTATAGAGATATAGGGTACTGGCAGGTATAAGTAATTTTGAAGAATTAAATGTACACTTAATCACATTTAATCACAAGGTTGCTAAAATGGCAGACATATGCAATGGTTTTTCTTAGATCTTTCTTGGATATTGCTATTTTGATTAAAACAAGAATGACATAACACACCCAAATGTTTTTTTCATTAATTATACAGTAGATTTCGTCTAAATAGTCACTTCAAGTAAACAGAAAAAGTGATGACTTAGCCAAATTAACAAGTTAGGATAAATGATTTGTGATTTCATTTTGTGACTCAACAATTTAGTGACTCAATCACTTAACTTTTATCACTTGATCACTTCATAACTAAATTTTAAAATGTTCTATTTGAAATAAAGTTGGGCATTTTTTTGAAAATTTTGAAATTAAAAAAAAATCTATTTGTCACCTGAAAGAAATGCAAAAAATACTATAATTAGGAAAAGTTACAAAATAGAAGTTGGGACAAAACAGTGCTGACAATTAGAGAGAGTTAAATATTAGGAAAAGTTAAATGTAAGTCAATTATGTCAAAGTTTGGTTTAATTTTTTGTTTATTAAAAGAAAAAAACTATGTGCTGTGCATGTGACACACAAAAATATAAATTTCCTGACCTGTGCAGTATGGATACATTGTTAAATACAGGCAGATTCCATAGCTGAGAAGAGTCAGCCACAGAATCCACTCCACTCGAGGTAATGTGGTAAAGAGCAATCGCTCATGGATTCTTTACATTTTGAATGATGCTTAAAGGAAATTAAACTTTATTTAATGATTCACCTAATTCATTATTGTTTATTATTCTCTTTACATTGATAATTGTACTCTACATTTTATTCTTCAAATCTGAATTCCAGTTTCAATATTTTACAAGTTAATTCAACTTGTTCTGTACTTTTCCAGGTTTATATTTAAGAATATTAATACACATGCGTCCGCAGTTTTCAGTCTAGTCCACTTTTTTAAGGCATTGCAGTTTGAGAATGTACAATTTATTTTTATTATAATTTAAAAAAGGAACAAATAACAAGACCCAAAAGCATCAGTGACCAGGTTCACCTTGAGTCACCTATACTTTGAGTTTGTGGAAATATTAGTAACAATTGCTTATTGAGTTGAACTAATAATCATTATGACATCACAATAATGAAAGCATCTAATTTATTAGTGAGGTAGCCTTGAATTTATTACCTCTTATCCGTTCATAAAAAATAATTAATTTAAACTTTCCTTCGTAATCTGCATAAAAGCAATAATAAGAAATTCTAACTTACTTCATTATCATAATTTAAAAATAATGAGTATATTTAGTATAATTATTTAAAGCATTTACCTTTTTTGAACAGCTTTACAACATTGCTCATAGAGAAAATGTCACAACAAATTATATTTGAATTAAACTTATAAACATGAAGATAGCAACAATAATAACTTCACGTGTAAATTTTAAACAAACAAAAATGTTAATAGAATATATTAAATGAAAGATTTGTCTTTTCTGGACAGTCATACTACATGATTTAGTACTGCCAAATGACTATACCCTAATCATTAAAAAATTTAATTTTAAAAATGAAGTTATTATTAATTTCTTATGAAGCTTGCAATTAAAAATAACTTCAATTTTTCAGTTTATGAAAAGTAAAAGTAAATAATTGAAATATATTCAATTAAAACATGTTCCTTACTACACAGCCCTACTAAATGATTCAGTACTGCCCATAGCGACAAAAGCCTGATTGACTATAATCTACCAATAAATTTAGAGATTTAGTTTTAAAATGAAGTTATTTGGAAATAATAAATAGACAAACAATAAAAAATATATTTACTTATGTAATTTATTAATAAATATTTTTAGAATGTTATAAAAAAGGCATAGGTCTTTCTGGGCAACTCTACTACATGATTCAGTACTGCCCACAGAGACAAAGTCACAAATGACAATATTCTATTAATTAATTTAGAGTTTTACTTAAATAAGTTAAGTTATTGTTGTGTGGTACAAATCACCCCTATTGAAGAACTAATGGAAGCAACAATCTATGATAAATACCATGGTTGCAAAGACTCAAACAGAGGACATTCCTATTCATGTTTTACCGCATGGTAGGAATCCGGTCATCTCCTACCACATTTAGTGCCGTTACTGTATTGCTATGAATAAATACATTGTATATTTTAACCTGTCATAATTTGTGGTTGTTATTTTTGTGACCCCTAGCACGGGTCTACAACAGTTATTAAAAATAAGTTTACAAGCAAAATAAATAATGGGGTTGCTTACTATTTATACCCAACTCTTTAAAATCGCCCCACATTTTCTTATTATTATTTAATTCTTTGTTTGAGTTTTTTTCTTCTTTTAAATAAAGTTTATATATTTTCTTTTCAATTATTAGAGCTCTAATTGTTAAAAAATTAAGAATTATCAAAAATAATAATATTTCTTTTATTTAACATCATGTTTTTAAATAATAAAATACAATTTTTGCTTATTAGTTATATTCAATAATTTCAGGGTTTTTATTTTTTTAAATACTAATTCTATATTCCAATTTTAATTAAATGAATTTCAAAAATGTTCTAAATTTTTAGAATTGTAATTTTTAGATTATAGTGAAATAAGATTAAAAAAATATGTTGAATATTTTAAATCCTTAAAATTCTTAAATTATTAATAAATTAAGAAAAACTGATTTTCTGAATATGTTTCAGAATAATAAGAATAAATTTCAATTTCTGAGTTTCAAATAAGTTCAAATAATTTAAAGCTATTTCAGAATAAATGAAAATATCATAATTCAATTCATTTTTAACTCATTTTCGTTATATCTATTTAATTGTTTAGGATAATATTTTATTACGTTCAGAAAAGTTAAAAGCCAAAAGTTAATCTAAAAATAAACTATTTCTACGTGTCAAAAAACTTTTAGAATGAAAAATGTTCTCCCTACAGTTAAATAACACAGAAATTCAGTAAAATTCGCAATTTCTGGAAAAATTATTTTCGTATCTTTTGAAATATAAATATCACTTTTCTGGAACTATTTCAAAGACACAAATAAAGACATTTACGTACATTTTACTTAAAAGTAAATAATTATCCCAAAAATGTACGTGCGATCAAAAAACGTCAGAGCGATCAGAATAGCAACAATTAGCTAGCCGACAGAAAACTATGCATGCAATTCATAATCGCTATAATATTTCATTTTATTAATTTTATCTAGTATTTTCAATTTTATATCGAAGGTATGGATCTGTAATAGAACATTAGAAAACGATCTGTCAGATAATTTTCTAATAATTTTCCCTAATATATTTATAGTTGTATTTGAATAAATATAAACAGTCAATCTATTTTATTAAAAAGTTATTTTTACAGTTTAAATTGGTCTCAATAAGGTGTTATTTCCCTATCTGATTTTAAAATGATATTAACATTCTTTAAATATCGACGAATATATTTTAGTTTTGACTTATTTATTTTCTTTTAATTACAAAAATATACAGTGTAATTGTGAAAATTACATTTTATTTTTTTCCAAGGAAAAACTTAAAACTGAATGCTTGTCTGTAAGTAAAACTTCGATAACGTCGCCTATTGGATACTGTGTGGCGGTGAACATCCCGCGTGTTTAATTGTTTATTATTATGTTGCCCTACTATACATTGGAAATATATTGTTAGTAAAATTTAGACCACTTTTTAAAACAATTTTTTCGGAATGTTCCTGATTCTCAATTTTTCTAATTTTTGTTGGTTTTCAAGATTAAAAGGGTGAATTTCTCACGTGGCTGAGTGCACATTCATGCGTCAACGAACAGTCAATTATCATTTTGAAATATTTAACGACATCGTGCAGCACGTGGTCTCCCAAAATCAACAAAAACATTTTCGCGCCTGCCGCTCTAATATTAAGGAACCATAAATATTCTAAAATATTTATTTTTTAATTTTTGGGGGGATACCCCCGTTATAGAACTATATCCCCTTAAAACATTTATTTCAAAATATTATCGGAGGGGGGGGGGGGTAATGCATGAACATTTGCTAAGAATTTTAAAGCAAGTTTAAATTACTTTCTATCCGACTTTCCAAATTCCTTTCAAAATATTAAAATGGTTTACTTGTTTACGAAGAAACCGAAATGCATTATGATGGATTTAATCTCGTAATCGGATTTTAATTTATCACTTTTTTATTTATATAATAATTAGAAAAGATGGTTCTTTTGTAGTTTACGGACCGGGTTGAAATAATAACATAATTTATAAAACCATTCTTAACATGGGGAAGGGACCTTTGCAAACTATTCTATATTTTACCTAACAATTTAATAAAAAAAATGATATCGTAAATGCTTAATTTAACTTTAAAATCTTATCTATGAAATAACTTGGTCCGTAAACTGCACAAGTACCAAACAGATAATACTAGAAGTGTTCTTTTTCCATTGATAGGTGGACGTATTTACAAGTATATCCACCTTAAGAACGGTTCTAAAATCTATTTTCAATCGATATTTATTTCATAACGACCGAATGTTCCTACTTTGACAAAATTGACGAATTTTCCTGTGCCGGATTTTCCGTTGCCGAATTTTCCTTTGCCGAATTTTCCGTTGCACCGAGGTAAACACAAGGTCAGTTTTTAATGTGTGGAAAATTTAGATATCTTTAAAGGGGAACTCTGGATTGTAACAAAAATGAAAATTGTCTTAGTCTAGAAGGATTTCTCCTTCACTGACCGGGGACAGAAAAGATGAAGTGTAGTATCAGAACAGATACTACACTTTGCAGTTTTTATTGGCACAAAAAATACAAAATTATGCAAAAATTGATACTACATTTTGCTTTTAGCCAAAAGGCCAAAAAAGTATGTAACCGTTCTAGTTAAAATTGTTGGGTTGCCACCTGGACTTAAGGTTATTGATAGAGTTAAGAGATTTTTTGAGGAGGTGTACTGTTTCCACATGGACTTAGGGTTAGTGGTAGGATTAATGGCGTCCCCCCCCCCAAGAAAAAAACAACACAATTTATGTATATTTGCAAAAAATATGGTTATATGCTCTTAAAACGCTATCCCAATAGCGATCGGATAGAAATGTGTGATAATTTGACGTTAAATTTATATGCAAATCTTTGAATTCTGAAATAATTGTTTTTTCCCCCCAACACGTTATCGTCTAAAAAGAAAGATAATTTCATTTTTGTTTAGGGGAGGGGTGATGAGGGTATCTATCTACACATTTATCAATAATTATTTAAATATAACATGTTCAAATATTCTTTAAAGTCGTCCAGTACGATATAAAATCAATATGTATACTGTAGAAAGTATTTTTGTAGCGCAGTAATTATATAAATATTTTTTTCAAATTTTCCACAAAGTTTCAATTTCATAGGGAACATCTTTGCTTTCACTGCTAAGAAAACAATACGAAGCTAATAGAAAGAAAAAAAATACAAATATTTGGGGGTTAACATCTTCAACATACCCAAGAGTTAATATCCTCAATATAGCCAATTTTTCTTAATTTTCTTCATTTATAAAGAGTATTTTCAATTTGGCATTTTTTTGGCTGTATTTCATCTAAAAGTATAGCTCCAGTGTTCAGTTTGGCCTTTTTTGGCCATTTTTCCTGAAAAATTTAGCTTCAAAAGTAAATTATCATTTTGTTGATGTTTCTACTAAAAGTCACACACCTCTATTTCTATAGCATAATTCTTTTTCATACTAACATATTTAGAATCAGCTCATCAGGTTCTATATTTCTATTTTTCTATCCTTAAATTATATTTATAATTTAAAAAGGTATGTCGAGTTAAATAGCATGCGGAGCGTTACTTAATTAGCATTTTTCTCAATTTAAACTGTTCAACCTTTACATATCTTAAACTCCTTTCGAAGTATCTATATTTTTAGATTCCTTGTGCTGTTATATTTTGGATATAAAAAAATAAATATTTGTTTTAAATAAAAAAAAGTTATGGTTATTTAAAGTCAATGGGAGTCGTTATCCATACACGCCGATGACCACACATATTTTGAATAACTTTTTTTCTACTGGACAAAATTTTAATTTCTTTATGTTCAGAAAAGGCTTGGGACAAGTCAATTCTAATGCAAGAAAAAATGCATCAAGTTTGTATAAAAAATGAATTAATAACAAGCCGAGGAATTGGTAAATGTTGACCATAAGCATATCATTCACACACTGCCGTGTGTGAATGATATATATATATATATATATATATATATATATATATATATATATATATATATATATATATATATAGTGTGCAGGTTCGAATAGTTTCGATAGGAATTCGAATCAGAGAGCTCTATGTCCGTTTAAACAGAGCATGAATAAGTTTTGAGGTTGAAATAGACTAGATATACATTCAGGTTGTACACATTATAACTTATTTCGACCATGGCTTGGTCTCCTCGGATCTGTTTCCAACCGCAATTCAAACACATCGAGACACATCCGAGGAGACCAAGCCATGGTCGAAATAAGTTATAATGTGTACAACCCGAATGTATATCTAGTCTATTTCAACCTCAAAACTTATTCATGCTCTGTTTAAACGGACATAGAGCTCTCTGATTCGAATTCCTATCGAAACTATTCGAACCTGCACACTACATTGGCTACACGTGAGTTGAGCTCTCTCAGGACTTTGGATACTAAATTGACTGGATTTCAACATTACATTGGACCGAGAATGGAGAAATTTAAAAAGGTTTGAACTGCGGGTGGAAACACATCCGAGGAGACCAAGCCACGGTCGAAATAAGTTATTATGTGTACAACCCGAATGTATATCTAGTCTATTTCAACCTCAAAACTTATATATATATATATATATATATATTTTTAATCGCTAGACAAAAAAGTGCATCGAGCTGAGATATAAACACGACTGTTCTGATAACGCATGTGCTCACCCCACAGAGGTGAGGGATGGATATATATATATATATATATATATATATATATATATATATATATATATATATATATATATATATAATTAACGATGAGTGAAGTATCGTAAAGTGATCTATCTCGATAAAGTAAAGCTCAATGCGTTGAGTATTGATTTACTCCTCTCCAGGAGTTAGGCACAAGGCCAGTTTTTATCTTACTCCCTTAGTAAGATGTGACCATAGGTCGGGAAAGTGAGGTTTTTAAAATTGCCTGGGCAGCTCTGTCTGCATTACCCGGTAGGAGCGCCTCAGACAGTAAGCAATAAACCTACTCCTCCCCAAAGAGGGGAGGCGAAGCCTGGGAGGGTGGACCTCCTAGAACTGCACAGGACAGACCCATAGACTGGCGTAAATCAAGCCCCGAAGGTCAAGACAATACCAGTCTATGGGGTGCAGTATCCATCGGAACAGATACTACACTTTGATCTTAGCCAAAAGGCCAAGACGTTGAGTAGAGCAATCAATTTTAAAGAAAGAAAGATGAAGAAAAAAAATTGCATACAATTACATAAAGTTACATGAAATTAATACAAATTTTATTACATCGAAAGTTCAGATGCAAGGAGTTACATTAATCCTTAAACCATGGTTTTTCAAAGATAAATATCTTTGAAAAACCATGGTTTAAGGATTAATGTAACTCCTTGCATCTGAACTTTCGATGTAATAAAATTTGTATTAATTTCATGTAACTTTATGTAATTTTATGCAATTTTTTATCTTCATCTTTCTTTATATAAAATACATTTGGTTTTACTAGACAAGCAAATGCCCCAAGCCGGAATCGAAACTTGACCAAGAGAGGAAATAAGGTATAGATAACTAGTCCGATAGATAGATAGATAGATAGATAGATAGATAGATATATAGATAGATAGATAGGTAAGTATGTAGGCCTGTGACTCTACGTACGCTTCATATACTTGTTCTCAGAAATCAAGGTTCCCCTTCATACGACTAAAAC
>OY744529.1:2435000-2470000 GCA_963556195.1 Sepiola atlantica
CATGGGTCGTGACGATGGAAATAGTGGCAGTTCCTTTTTTTTTCGGCGGGGTGGCACACAGGAATGAGATGTGTCTAACCCTAACCCTCCCCCTCTCTCTTCCACTTCCCTATTCCTCTCTCCTTTTTTTCTTTCCGTCTTACCTTCCTGTATTATCTCGAATTTCCTCAATCTCAATCTCTCTTTCCCCTCCCCCTCCTCCTCCCCCTCCTCATCCTCCTTTGCCCTCTCCTCCATACCATATTTTCTTAACACGCGAATGACGTTTTCCAAAGCCGAGGTGATAGGAGCACGAACAGGATAAGTAAAACCTGTGAGGATGGGTGGGAATAATACAAAAGACAACAAATAAAATAAAGCAAATAAAAATAAAACACAAAAACAAACAAATCATAGGGTTACAAGACAAGGATTGGTTTTCCGTGCCCATGCGGCATATCAACCCTTTTATTTGGGGTGATATTATTTAATATCAAATCACAATATTTATTTGTATAAAATATCAGCGAATACAATCCATTGAAAGGCACAATCTGTAAGTTTACTCAAAGGGAATCGGGGATTCATACATTTCGGAATATCACGAAGAGGTGATGCCAACCCTAACCCGATTGACGCTGATTATGAAATCCGCCAAATGAAGTTCGAAATCCGATTCGAACTTCATTTGGCGGATTTCATAATCAGCGTCAGTCGGTTACCGTTGCATCACCCCTTCGTGCGAAGAGACAGAGGTGAGTAATTAAAAAGGCTAAAGAAAGATGAAGATGAGAAGATGGTGAAAAAAGAAGAAGTAGTAGTTGTAAAAGTAGGAGACCACGAAGAAGAAAAAGAAGAAGAAAAAGAAGAAGAAAAAGAAGAAAAAGAAAAAGAAGAAAAAGAAAAAGAAGAAAAAGAAGAAGAAAAAGAAGAAAAAGAAAAAGAAGAAAAAGAAAAAGAAGAAGAAAAAGAAGAAAAAGAAAAAGAAGAAGAAAAAGAAAGTATGAAAAGTTGTGAGAGAAGCTTTGCTTTGTCTCTTTTTACTGCCCTCTTCACAGGCGTAGAGTTAGACACCAGGTTCTATTTATCTTTCTCCCACAAGGTAAGATGTGACACAAGGTCGGGAAAGTGGGAAAGAACCAGCGCTCGAGAATTTGAGCATTCTGGCTGTTTAAAAATTGCCTGGGCAGCGCCGTCGGCATTCCCCAGTAGGGGCGCCTCAGACAGTAAGCAATAAACTTACTCCTCCCCACAGAGGGGAGGCAAAGCCTGAGAGGGTGGACCTCCTAGAACTGCACAGCACCGACAACCCCCAATAGACCGGCGTAAATCCAGACCAAAGACCCAGGTTGGGTTTAATGTTAAAAAAATCCAGCTCCCCGAAACGGGTCACTCTGGATTGAAATAAAAACAAAAATAGCCTCAGTCTAGAAGGAGTTCTCCTTCACTGCCTGAGGACATATCATACTTTTCTTCTAGGCATGTTTTACGGCTAATCAACACAGTTTGGCTTATTTAATGCGAAACACAATATCCATTTTAAACGATTTATTGTAAACTACTTTTTGGATAAAAATCGCGTGGGTCAGTTGAGGGGGGGGGGCGTAATTTTCTCAATAGTATTAGTATGTACTTAAGATCCGATGAAATCTGACCGCGACGGTACGTATTTTGCCAATCACAGACAAGAAGAAGAATAAGAAGAAGAAGAAGAAGAAGAAGAAGAAGAAGAAGAAGAAGAAGAAGAAGAAGAAGAAAAGGAAGAAGAAGTGAGAAAGAGGGAGAAAGAGGGGGAAGATAAAAACAATTGTAAATAGTGTAAGGAAAGAGGAAGCAAGCGATAAAATGAATGGAGAAAGTAAGGCGGGGTAACGAATGAATGAGGTAAGGGAGTAGGAGGTCAGAGTAGGAGACAGGTAATGGATGAAGGATATCACTTTTGTAATGCATGAAAATCCGCCTGAGTGGCAATACACACACACACACACGCATACACACACACGAATACACATACGTAAACACGCATACGGACACAGCGACAGACGAAAAGACACACCAGAAATGCATATCATAGACACGCAACAACGCATCAACAGGCAGGTTCGCTGTGTACCTAGGAGTTCCAAAAGGATGTTAATATTTTACTGTTAAAATTATATAGGTAAGAAAAAAGAGGTGCATAGTATTTTGTTCTCATATGTATACAGGCATAGTTACATAGATACATGCATGTAGATATAGTGACATACATACATGTAAACATACATACATATAGATCATATCAGTACTTATATATACATAGTCATCCACATTAGACTGTTTCGCTGTATATATATATATATATATATATATATATATATATATATATATATATATATATGTATATATATATTATATATATATATATATATATATATATATATATATATATATATATAATATATATATATATATACTTCATATGTCCATACCCAATCGTTTGTGTGGTAAGTAAAATCGCCAGTAGCCATTAGCGATAATGCAAAGCTCTTCGAGAACTTTCAACAGATAATATTGTTTATAAAAACATTCGGATTTCCCTTCCTCTTGGTTTGTGTTGATAGCCTAGTAATTAAAATTCTCGACTGTCGGAAAAGAAGGCGAGTTCCAATCGATTTCTAGTGATGTTTTTACATGCCTCTTACAACGTCAAGGTGTCAGTTTTTAGAAACCAGCTCCCCCCTAAAAAAACACTAGTCTGGTCCGTCCCGTCAGCATTGCCACGCGAATGAATGTGACCCAGGCGGCAGGCAATAAACCAGTATTCTACTAAAGGACACGCGGGGAAGTAATTCCTCTGAAAGAAAGAGGTAATGCCTAGGAAGATGACCACTTCAGAAAAAATAAGTACAACACTTTGATTCTAACCGGAAATAAATTGATAGTGTTACATATTAAACAAAAAAGGTTAAATCAGTCTATTGTATATGTCATTCGGTCATCTCTCTCTCTCTCTCTCTCTATATATATATATATATATATATATATATATATATATATATATATATATATATACATATACATATATACATATATATATATATATACATATATATATTATGTATATGATTAACACATAAACTCATTAACTGATCATTATCAATATTGGAAATCTACGGGATTACTCCCGGGGACTCGAAATATTTCAGATTTGCATTAAATTTGATCCAATGTCATTAGACACTAATTAAGTAAGACCTGTAAAGACCACTTACAGTTCACACATTTCCTAGAATCAAAATTATGCAATAGATTGTGATCAAAATTAGGAATAAGAGTCAAGACGTAAGGTTGTGTATCATTATATATGTATTCTAATCTTCGTAAGGGGACGTAAAATGCTGTGAAATTTTTCTGTTTGAGTAATTGATTTCACCCGTCAAGGGAAGGGTATTCGTCTAGTATATATATATATATATATATATATATATATATATATATATATTCAATATTTATTGGAAAAAATTGCAAAATGCAACAAGTCATGTAAAAGATATGTTGGCCAATATCAAATATGTGGAATATAAATTTTATTGTTGAGAGAGAGAGAGAGAGCGAGAGAGAGAGAAAGAGAGAGAGGGAGAGAGAGGGAGAAAGAGAGAGAGGGAGAGAGAGAGGGGGGGGGGCAGAGAGAGAGACAGACAGGCGGACAGATTTTATATGTATAATGCACGCGTCATTCCCCTCGTGTCATATAGAAATATAATTCGGGGAAATGTTATGTCGCCCTTCTCTTGAAAAAAAGCAAAATTTAAAAAAAACAACCTTATTTGATATCGTATCATTCGAACTGAAGACATTATCGACAAAACTACTCAATTCAAAGAGATATTGAATGTTTGATAGTAAGGCGTTTGTAAATAAAGCCTGACGATTTCCGTAGAAATAGACAATACGAAAAAGACTATAACTTTTTTAATATATATTTTTTACCTCTGTATATATATATATATATATATATATATATATATATATATATATATATACAGAGATAGATAGATAGATAGATAGATATAGATATAGATATAGATATAGATATAGATATAGATATAATTTATATATATATATCTTATATATATATATATATATATATATATATATATATATATATATATATATATATATATGCGTGTGTGTGTGTGTGTGTGTCTTGGTGAGATCGAACTATGATCACTCACATGTGTGTCGCTATTCAATCGCTAATTTTATCATCTTATTTTATTATGACATAACTTGACAAATATTGTATTTCGCACTAGTATTGAATTAAATGCTAATAACTGCTGACTTGATGTTTAATTATGTGGATTTATTGTGAGCGTATGTGTGTGTGTTATAAACGTGAAAATAACTTTTTAGCATTGTATCTATGTATAAATCTCTCTAGATATATATTTATATATATACATATATATATATATGTACACACACACACACACACACACACACACACATATATAAATATACATCTGTGCAATAACATAAAAAATAACTTCTAAATAATATGTATATATTGATTGTTTAATAGACATATTCATACAAGAACCTTTGTTTTATGTTAATTTACAGTAAAGCGTTCAACAATGTGTGTATACATAGAGTTCGACGTATAATGTGTATATATATATATATATATGTTTTTTGTCTATACATTTGTTCATTGAAAATAAACGTTAATTAATGTACATATATATATATATATATATATATATATATATATAGTCATCCACTGGATCACGGCTACTCAGTGTAGCTGCCTTTTGGCTAAGATCAAAGTGTAGTATCTGTTCCGATGGATACTGCACCCCATGAACTGGTATCGTCTTGGCCTTCGGGGCTTGATTTACGCCGGTCTATGGGTCTGTCCTGTGCAGTTCTAGGAGGTCCACCCTCCCAGGCTTTGCCTCCCCATCTTTGGGGAGGAGTAAGTTTATTGCTTACTGCCTGAGGCGCCCCTACCGGGGAATGCCGACGGGGCTGCCCAGGCAATTTTTAAACCCCACTTTCCCGACCCGACCTTGGGTCACAACTTACTTGTGGGAGTAAGATAAAAACTGGCCTTGTGCCTAACTCCTGGAGAGGAGTACATCAATACTCAGTGTAGCTAGACACATTGGGGCGAAATCAGTTACTATTGCCGCACTAGTAAGCTTGTATCCTAGAAAATCACGCACACAAAGTAACAGAAATTATATAAGGTTTTTATAATTGTTTACATTATGCCACACACATGTGCGCTCGCGCACGCGTGTGGATGTGCGCCGGCGGGGGGAAGGCTTGTCGGTATTTGTGAGAAAGTCCGTATCCCCATGTATCAGTGTGACGTATATTTGTAAGTGAGCGGACCGGTGTCTGTGCGTTGCTAGACAGACGATTAGACAAACTAATAATGACCGACAAGGTGCCGGTAGACAGGCAGGTAGGTAGAAAGAGAGAGAGGGGGAGAGAGAGAGAGACAGAGAAAGAGAGAGAGAGAGGAGGGAGAGAGAGAGCGGTAGAATGCGAGAGAGAGAGAGAGAGAGAGCGATTAGCAAATGACGAGAGAGTGGCAGGCAAACAGATGAAAAAGACCTATATGATGAATGAAACAAATTTGACCTAAAACACACACACACACACACACACACACTGCCCGATGATTTTAAACGAAAATAAAAATGTTTAAAAATTAAAAAGACGTTCACCATCTCAGCTCTCCCGGCAACCTTTTTAAATGTCAGTTACTGAGGGATCCATTGTCTGTGGTTCCATCGCAGGCATCAGTCAAACAGGCGAGGCTTGTGATAAGTAGGTACCTTATGTACCTGTATTTTTTTAGTCATATTATTTTCAAAACGCGCGCTAAGGATTGTAACTTTTTTTTCATTTGAATCGTGTCAGTCCTACCACCCTCTCGTTGTGGACTACATGAAGAGACACCGTTTTGTAAACAAACCAATGTCGATTTTTTTGTAATCACCCACATTCAAACAATTGTGAAATTTAAATTAAACTTTCATTTATTCAAAAGTAATATTTGTATCTACATTCTAAAAAAAATCTTAGGGTCTCTCGTTATTATGTTTGCTAACTTGTCACAGTGCACACTTCATGAGTATTATCAGAAAGAAATATATTTATTTATTTGAAAATCAATGATATCATAGAGAATTAAAGATTGTCGCCAAAATTTTTTTAAATATATATCATAACCATTGACCCAAGGGATCACGGGTGATCTACTATTTTCTAATAAGTTTTCAAAAGAATAGAAGTTTGATGAAAGGTTTGGACCTGATTAACACACATACGCAGTCACTTTTAAAAATATATTGTAACCGTTAAAAGCGGCTCTCTCTCTCTATTATTTCGACAACATTTCAAATAAATGGACGGAAAATACAATACTTTCGGTTACTTCTAGTCTCTGATATAGAGGAAGTTAGTGCTTTGTGGGTTGGAGTGGGAATTAGTTTTTCTTAGGCATCTTAGTTTCCAAGTAGCATCGGGGATCGATACCCTGCTCTTTTAGTGTAGAGTGAAGCCGGCCGCTTCGCAGAGGTTCAATGTGTATGTGTGTCGAGATTAGCAGGACAAGCGGAACACACCCACAATTATTATAAGAAAAAACAAAAAATCCCGGTTAGTGACTCTGCTATGCGAGTTCAAAACTCTATTGTGGGTATGCACATACTAATACCGTTGGGAATGTCTCCTTTGCCATGGAATTAACGTACCTGCCTACTAACCCACCTTCGTCATGATTTAAATCGCTCACATCCAACACAAATTGGGAGGAGGCGCTAATTAATACTGTTGCAGATTTTAACATCCTATATAATGCAATCGGTCCTATCCCCTGGTCTGCATATATATATATATATATATATATATATATATTTCCATGTTGTTACATATGCCAACACCTTTATTTTAGTAAGGGAGCTCGCCAGTTGTAATTAGTAATGATGCATAGCTCTTTTACACGAATAGAGAACCCACTCATGGTTGCTGAAACTGTTCTGAATATAAGTGACTTTCACTGCCTTTTGGCCAAGATCAAAGTGTAGTATCTGTTCCGATGGATACTGCACCCCATAGACTGGTATTGTCTTGCCCTTCGGGGTTTGATTTACACCGGTCTATGGGTCTGTTCTGTGTAGTTCTAGGAGGCCCACCCTCCCAGGCTTTGCCTCCCCTCTTTGGGGAGAAGTAAGTTTATCGCTTACTGCCTGAGACGCTCCTACCGGGGAATGCCGACGCGGCTGTCCAAGCAATTTTTTAATGGCCAGAGTGCTCACCTTCTCGGGCGCCGGCTTTTCAAGTCCCACTTTCCCGACCCGACCTTGGGTCACATCTTACCTTGTGGGAGTAAGATAAAACTGGCCTTGTGCCTAACCTCCTGAAGAGAAGGTAAATAATGCTTGTAATAATAGCGTAACTCTGTTTTTTTTATGTTTTTTTCCCCTTTCGTTTTCGAGTATTCTACTCTTTCTAGTAAATAGGGACTTGGCCTTTTGGCTAAGATCAACGTGTAGTATCTGTTCCGATGGATACTGCACCCCATAGACTGGTATTGTCTTGGCCTTCGGGGCTGGATTTACGCCGGTCTATGGGTTTGTCTTGTGCAGTTCTAGGAGGTCCACCCTCCCAGGCTTCGCCTCCCCTCTTTGGGGAGGAGTAAGTTTATTGCTTACTGCCTGAAGCGCCCTTACCGGGGAATGCCGATGGGGCTGCCCAGGCAATTTTTAAACCCCACTTTCCCGACCCGATCTTGGGCCACATCTTACTTGTGGGAGTAAGATAAAAACTGGCTATCTTGCTATCTTAGTCAAGCTTATCAGTGTCTATTAGTGGACCCTACGAGACCATGATATAACATTTCATTACTTTTGTGGCCGTAATATCCGTTTATAGTCTCTAACTTGCTCTGGCTGACCAATGGATGTGACTTATGTTCTTCGTCTCACGGACAGGCACACTCCTGTGAAACTGAATGGTGGATTGTATGATTGTATAATCAATTAATGTTATATACTACGCTCTTATAGCAGTGGTCACTTTTTATACTGATACTATAAAATTCCTATATATATATATATATATATATATATATATATATATATATATATATATATATATCTGATAATAATATTTATAAATAAATATTAATTATTCATTACCTACAAACATCGATGTTTCATGCTAACGGTATCTTCAGTGCAGGAACTCCGATCACAAATCGCCACTGATTTGTAGTCAAGCGCGTTCCCCCGTCGGCCACAACGAATTAGCTAAAAATTAAGGGGGAATTTAACTTTGTAAATACCGAGTCGGCGGCTAATTTACACGAGCAGTGAAAGTGATCAACAAACTGTGTTTGGATTTTGCATGATATATATATATATATATATGTATATATATATATATATATATATATATATATATATATATATATATACACATATATCAAGTATAAATAATATATATTATATAAAGTATATATAATATATATATATATATATATACATACTTTATATATATATATATATATATATATATAAAGTATATATAATATATATATTATATATACTTTATATATATATATATATAAAGTATGTATATATATATTATATACTTTATAAAATATATATTATTTATAATTGATATATATATATATACATATAAATAAATATATATATTAAGTTAGTTGAGATAAAAAAAAGAAATGGAATATTATTTATATCAGTTCCAAAAATTCAAACACAACGATTATTTTACGTACGAACGTTTCCAAGACAAGTTGGAAAATTTATTTTTGTGTTATACTTTTGATGACTTTACAGAAACATATACAGAAATAATTTATAGAAAAAGCATCAAAATGCTGTATTATTTCAAAACCACATATATCCAGTCAATAATAGAGACAAAATATATAGTTAGAATTGCCGACTGTCAGTAGATGGTCGTACGTTTGATCCCGGCTTGAAGCAGGTACCTGACTAGCTATACTGAAAAGCTGTAATAGAGCGAAACGGTCTGTGAATGACTATATAACCGCAATTATTGGTTGAACCCTGTGGTAAGTGATATCCTCAACTATCATTAGCGATAATAAAGCTTTTTATAAACACAAATAGAGCACTCTACAGTTGTTGTCAATGTTTATATAAGTATTGTGATGTAATTTGCCTGATGGCTAAATGGGTGGAATCGCCGACTATATACTATATATTCTTAGGTTTCACCGCAGCTTAAAGCAGGTGTCTGTCTAGCCACATTGAAAAGCTGTGATACAACGAAATAGTCTGTGTGCGAATGTCAATATATATATATATATATATATATATATATATATATATATATATATATATATATATATTAATGAGTATTTATTATAAATATTATTATAGTATTCATATACATACATTTTTCATTTTTACTAAGAATCATGAGTGTGGCTACACATACAACTGTTCCGTTGCTTGCATGATTCGAATCCCGTACCCCAGTCACATTAGACTGTCAAAATTAAAACACTCGTCCGCTGTGACAATCATATGAAATGCGAGACAAATAAATCCTATATATCATTTATGACTTAAATATATATATATATATTTTATATATATATATATATATATATATATATATATATATATATATATATATATATATATATATATATATATATATAATTAACTTGTTACAAATATCCAGGGGGTATGAATCCGAAGGAAGTTGAAACCGGGTTTATGAGAGTGCTCAATGAAAATTCAGAGCAAAATATATATATTTTTTTTTTTTGATTTTATTCCATCAGTTGCGACAAAACAAGTTTTGTTTCATTGGTGCAAATAGCGACCAATTCATCGGGCTGGCGAAGGAATTCAAGTTTTGTCGCAACTGATGGAATAAAATCAAAAATATATATATATATATATATATATATATATATATATATATATATATATATATTAATTAATTAAGTTCAAATATTAACTAAACGAACAAAACCATTACTTTTCAAAAGTGCTCAATATATATTAGAGCTTTTATATTAAAATAAACATAGTTTGAGTATCCGACAATCGTTTCAGAACCTTCTCGGCTCCTCTTCAGGGATGTACTGGTGAGCTAAGATAATATCCGCTAATACACAATCATAAGAAAGAAAGAAAAAGAAAAAACACAACATATATATATATATATATATATATATATATATATATATATATATATATATATATATTTATATTGAATAACAACAACACCAAGCTCAACCTAGAGGCACAATTTTGTAGGACAGCTTACAACCTCAAGTGGGTGGCCACCATTAATCACACCACATATGACAATCACACTGTAAAATGTCCTGTATACCAAATTGATCACCCACTACATCCACCACCCAAACAACCGCGAGCTAGACCTCAAACTCACACGCCTAAAACATAGCATACTCTCTATCATACAACAAGAGCAAACAAACCCGATTTGACAAGGTCATAACGAGCCACTCTTCAAAAGCTAAGACATAAAGACCTCGTCTTTCTACCTTCTGACGAAGGGAAATAATTCTGTGATATCTCACGCGACACATACGACACAATATCATTCACGCGCCTTAGCAATGACGCGCTCTACACGCCCGTTTCCAACATTACTTTCGAACAAATCGAGAACCAGATTAGCAAAGCTTGGACCAACATTTGCAAAAAAAGAAACATCCCTTATAACTATAGACACCACCATCATTACACGAAACAGTAAACTTCCTACTTTCTATCACATCATCAAGACCCACAAGACCAGCACCACTATACAAATCAGACCTATAGTATCCAGCATTGAAGGACCACTGTAAAAAATCGCCTGACTCCTCCCCTATCTACTTACACCCCTACTCCGAACTTTCCCTATTCATGTCAGCTGCTCAAATGAAGTCACCCGCAGTTTACATCTACTACCACTAGAACAACGTAAACACAACCGATATGCATTCAGCCTTGACGTCGTCGCCCTCGACGCATCCGTTCCCTCATACCTAGAAGTATATATAATTACTGACTGCACTTCCTCCAGCAACATCTATTGCTTCGGCCTCACAACAACTGATATACATGAACTCTTACACATAATAATAGACAACACATATTTTACATACAAACAAAACACATAACAAAACTGCCTATGGGGTCCAGCCTCTCGGGACAGCTCGCCATCGCATTCATGGATGAATTAGAACGCCATGGCTTCAACTCCTGCCACTCCACCATCTTTTTCACATGATACGTGTACGACATTCTCACCCTCTTCATTGTCCTAGGAGGATGCTAAGACAATCATCAACACATTCAACAACACTGACCCACACATAGAATTTACAATAGACACCCCGACAGTTCTGGATCCTTGACACGTCTAGATTTCAGCTTCAACATATCCGAGGAAGGAACCATAACAACTAAATTCTACAATAAATCCACCTTTAGAGACATATTCATACATTACAGATAGGCCCATAAGGCTGAAAAAGGCTATGCTGGGTACGAGCTAACTCGCATCCGTAAGAAATGCAGCATTGAGGCTGACAAAACAACTTTCAGCGAGAAATTCCAATAGATACTAGAGACCAATCGATAACCACACCCACCATTGAACACCTCAGGAAACCACGGAAACCTCGAAGACGGATACAACACACTCTTTCCAAAATGTGCTTCCTGAAGCTGCCGCATTTCAACGACAGGATTACCACAACTATCAGCAAAGCTATACGGAGAGAGAACCTCGACATTCAACTAACACACACGGGTCATTATCTGCGACAACAATTGACAACACGGTACACCAATTACAATAATACTCCCTACATCATGGCGAACTGCTTCATGAAAACCACAGAAAAATGCCACCACACATACACTGTATATGGTAGACAGAGCACCACATACAACAAAATATATATCGGTAGTACAGTGAGGCCCCTACATATTAGAGTCAAAGAAAACTTACAAACACGCACCTTTTATTTCCACAAACACACCTACGCATGTGGCAACACCAGCAGATCATTCAAGTTCAATATTCTGGCCACGGAGAGAAACGTCGGCAATCTTCGAATAAAGGAATCGATACTGATGACAAAATTACGTCCCCAGATAAACCACCGACTCGAATTAGAGTCATTATTTATTGTCTGATACAGTTTCCCATCTCACTCTTTTTGTATTGATTTGATCTTAATTTAACCCTAAAATGAATACTAAAGACTATGAACCTAACAAAAACATCACTTTATAATAATAGCAAATAATATAGTAACATAGGTTAAATACTCACTTGACACGAAATACCAGAGAGAGAAAAAAGAGGTAAATAAATAAAATACTAAAGTCTATAAAATTATAGTACGAATAACTTTATCTAACAAAAAAGATCAACTACAATAATATATGATAATAATAATATTAATTATAATAAATGATAATATAGCAACATAGGTTAAACACTCACTAGACATTGAATGCATAAATAAATAAATAAAATTTTTTAAAATATTAAAACAATATAAGGAATTAATGGTAAGAAATATTGAGACCGCCCACACGTGAACATTCGATTTACAAGATTAAAAGTTAATCGACATAAAATGCCGATCAAATTAAAAAAATAATATTTTAAAATCTGATTAGATTTCTAATTTCACCAGTATTTGCTGCGGGACTGAGTCCTGGTTGTACCTTCATATGCAAATTTGAATTTACGTTGAACACAGATCTGAACAATGGTAAAGTTCCCGAAATATAATAATATCGTACGGATTTTTTACTAGACTAATTTGATGCAGGTATTACATAACATTGTAACATTGTGTAGATAGACACACACACACACACACACACACACACACATACATATATATATATATATATATATATATATATATATATATATATATATATATATATATATGTGTGTCTATATATACATTGTATTAAAGGTGAAACTATTTAACCAGTTCCACTATTAAATAGAGGGCCTGTGGACGAGTGGTTATAGGACTTGTCTTTGGGCTGGACGACCTGGGTTCGATCCCACTCACGACATGCGAATTTTTGGGTCTGAAAATTCCCTCTGTAAATGGGTACCTGACTAAAACTCAGGGAAGGTTCAAGGCAGCGGAAGGAGAGGGATGGGCCTTCCATATGCTGTGCTCTAGACACGGTGATTCTTAACGAATCACCACCGCTACAGCCATGGGCAATGTGCGATGTCGGCAACGACACTCGTGCTCGTCCAGGCTATGCGACCTTTACCTTTACCTTTTACTATTATATGTCTTATTTTGCTGTAACTTTTGTCTATTCGTCACATATCTGCATTGTATTGTCTTCTAAGTATTAAATGTCACCCCCTCTCTCTCTCTCTCTCTCTCTCTCTCTCTCTCTCTCTCTCTCTCTATCTATCTATCTATCTATCTATATATATATATATATATATAAAGATCACAGATCCAAGAACTTCCGAACTCAGATACATACACATATTTGTTTTGTTATTGAAAACTCTCTGTTTGCGTTTTGTCTGGCTCTAGACTGTTTATTATCAAGATATTTGTTCATTCAAGCCTTTCTGTCTTTCTTTTCTTTTTTCATTTTATCTTAAATATATCCGGTTCTCTCTGGCCTTGTACGTACTGCCTCCAGTCCGGGCCCACCGTATGCACATGTGCGTATGTTCGCCTAAAGTGTGTTTTTTTAAATTTATTGTGCTTTTGTTTTATTTATTCTTACTCAAATAATAAAAAAAAAAAACGAGAGAGGCGGTGGGCAAAGCTGTAATCTTCGTGCCTCAGCAGACAATGTGATAATTTACTGAATAAGAAAAGAGGTAGACACAGACAACAAGAAAAAATGATAAATGAAGAGAAAGAGAGAGAGAGAAAGAAAGAGAGAGAGAAAGAGAGAGAGAGAGCGAGAGAGAGAGAGCGAGAGAGAGAATTAGAGAGAGGGAGACATGTTGAAAACGGGGCAACTGTTTTGTTCGATAAGGAGAGACAGAGAGACTGAAAGAGAAATCGAGGCAATCTTACTCTCTTCATGCTTATCATTCTACTCACAGTCTTGTATTATTCATATATAGTCATCCACAGACTGTCCGCTGTATCACAGATCTATAGTGTAGCTAGACATACGAGTGCTTCAGGCAGAGATTTAAACCCGGTCGCTTCTGTTCACTGTCTAATTGACACAAGCGACAAATGAAAATCGTACTGTTTATAGAAACAATATAAGCAATAACAGTGTGCTCTTTTTGTTTTTTAGGAAGGGCAGTGCATCAGGATCTGAAACTACATTACCCAGGCTATTTGGATGAGTATATGTCAGTTTGATCAAAAAGGTCACAATAATATTGTGTAGTCTGCGTCGCGCCAGACTGCTTTATTTTATTGTAATTATAGCTTGAAATGCATACATTCTTTGAAACTACATTATCCAGGGTACTTGGATAGTGTATTTCATTTTTCTCAAAGGGCGGAACATTAATTTAAACTTTTACTTTTCATGATGGTGTAACTGTACAGCAGTACTTAGCAGTTTACTTCACACGTAGATTAAACTATAATTTAAACATTTCAGTTTTCATGACGGGGGAACTCTACAGCAAAACACGTTGACATAACATAAATTAGCTTGAAAATTAATAAAATCTCTTTCTCTGTATTTTCAAACCAGAAAAAAACGTGTACATTTGGTTTGTAAACAAAATGTTGCAATTTCCGTAGATTCTTTTACTATATAAAGTCGTAAAATCTTGCTTTGTGTAAATACATTTTACGATCACATTAAACTAAGTAATACTTAAATCGTGTCAACATAAAAAAACTACCATTCATTTATTTAATGCGAACCTACGATAATCAACTTCTGATTAAATGTAATAAACTATAATTTAGATTATTTTCTCTTTGCGGGGTAACTTACGACACACGTTTTCTCTTTGTTTTCTTGAGAAACAAAGAAAATAGTTATATTGTAGAATAGCGACTGCTGGAATATGTCACTTATTTGGTTTCTTTTTCAATTTCTTTTTATATTAAATCGTTTACACTTGCGGTATTACTTATTTTCCCGATATTTATTTACTCCTTCGCTAGGAGTTAGGCACAAGGCCAGTTTTATCTTACTCCCACAAGTAAGATATGACCACAGCTTGGGTCGAGTAAGTGGGGTTAAAAGCCAGCGCTCGAGAGGTGAGCACTCTGGCCATTTAAAAATTGCCTGGGCAGCCCCGTCGGCATTCCCCGGTAGGGGCGCCTCAGACAGTAAGCAATAAACTTACTCCTCCCCAAAGAGGGGAGGCGAAACCTGGGAGGGTGGACCTCCTAGAACTGCACAGGACAGGCGTGCAGTATCCATCGGAACAGATACTACACTTTGATCTTAGCCAAAAGGCCTTCCCGATATTGTTATTAAGTTGACTACTATTCGATCCTTTTTTTAACTTATACAGACTAAACAGAGACCTAGTTAAAAAAAATCACAAACAATGATTCTCGGGTAACGCCGGGGTGGTAAACACATCTAGCTTTCATCTCGCATCGTGATAATGTCCGACCTCACTCTCCAACTTAGCCAACTAAACTTGCTCCTTCAGATTATAAGTCGTTTAGGATTTTACATAACCATTTAGATAGTTTAAGATTGAAATGCAAACAAGATAAAGATTCGATTTCTTATTTCTCATCAAAAGCTACCGTTAGTCCGTTTTGTCGGGGTTGTCTGCTAAAAAGCTAATTAACCACACCAGGTTATTTAATACTGACGTACAGTCGCCTGTTCTAAACCAATGATTGTCTACGTTTCGGTTCACACGGTTTCCACAACACAACATATTGCTAGATGGGAGTGGGTTGCGAGATCATGATATTTCTAAGAGTATTGGTACGCAAATGACCAGAATTGATCCGATAGCCGATTTCATGTTCAGGAGCGGTATCCATTAGTTTAATCACGAACTGCTTGTAGCTATTTATCTACTCCCCACAGAGTAAAGAGTAAGACAAGGTCGGAAAGTACGGGGTTTGATAAGTCAGCACTCTAGAGGAAGAGTACCTATTACCTTTAAAAATTGCCTGGGCAGCCCCGTCGGCATTCCCCGGTAGGGGCGCCTCAGGCAGTAAGCAATAAACTTACTCCTCTCCAAAGAGGGGAGGCAAAGCCTGGGAGGGTGGACCTCCTAGAACTGCTCAGGACAAACCCATAGACAGGCGTAAATCAAGCCCCGAAGGCCAAGAAAATACCTGTCTATGGGGTGCAGTATCTATCGGAATAGATACTACACTTTGATCTTGGCCAAACTGCTTGTACAGTACACACTCAGCCTAAATAAATATATGTATTCAGATACACAGTAAACTATCATAGGTCCTTAATATTTTCTCCTAGCCCTGTTTGTCATTGCAATATTTATTGTTTTATTGAAGATCGGCTGGAATACTAGTACCAGAAGAGTCATAATTCTAGGGTAAAATAGTTTATGAAAATAGAGAGTAAAATGATGAATTTTAATGTTTTAGTTTTGTGGTGTTTAGCTCTCATTCAAGTTTCTTTAAATAGTAAAACTTACACCGTATTTGATTGATATAATTATGTTTCTGTAATTATTGTTTAAAACGCCTTAAACTCGGGGAAGGAGGGCAGTTAAGGACGCCACGCTAACGCAAAGGATCAGTTTAGAAAGTGCAAGAGGTCACGTTCTGAAATACCTTCAATTCAATCACAAATATTCTACTATGGCGAACCTTATGTAAAAACAGAGGTTACATCACTAAACTAATGGGATTAGAGTGGTGTTCCTGTTGTGAAGTTGAGACGGTATTAGAGCATCTTAAAATGATCGATACTTGAGAATCTATTTCACTTTGTGTAACGTAACTTTCGTAATTAAGCCTCATTTGGGGGGTATCTGGGAATGAGAAGTCATTCCTTAATTGAGGTTCATTTTTACCCAAAATGATAGTTCTATATATGTGTTGAATAAAGAATGGTCCAAAAAAATTAAACATCAAGTAGCACTTACTACTGAAATGAAAACTTTACCATTTTTCTGTCAAAGACCTATCTTACAGACAAGTAGGTTTTGTGTGCTATCAAATTTGTCCTCCCTGTCTACTACCATATTGCGAGCACAGTTCAATAGTTTATAATGTGCTCCATTCAAGCTCCTCGGCGTTGGATCACTATAGCTACTTACTTCGCCTCCCCTCTTTGGGGAGGAGTACGTTTATTGCTTACTGCCTGAGGCGCCCCTACCGGGGGATGCCGACGAGGCTGGCCAGGCAATTTTAAAACCCCACTTTCCCGACCCGACCTTGGGTCATATCTTACTTGTGGGAGTAAGATGAAAATTGGCCTTGTGCCTAACTCCTGGAGAGGAGTAAATCAATACTCACACACTGAAGTTTATAATGATCCCGTCAAACATGGAATGGGGAATTATCTGAATCTCTGTTCGAATGTCATTCTTAAGCGCAGAAATAATTGGGAATGGTTAGCATATTTCCTGTCTTTTAGACATCTCCACAAAAAATAATCCAAAGTGGATAGATCTGAAGTATGTTCAGACCAAGGGTGGTCGGTTCGAGGAGAGATAAGCCTATCTTCATAGAAGTAGCGATGGGGGTATTTGAGTGAAGCATTGGAGTCATTCTGCTTATAAATCATAGTATTCATGTACTGGGGTAATCCTCATAGAAATGACAGCGGTAATGGATACATCTTGTTGGACCACTCTGTAGAATATATTGTCTACAGAATATTTATCAACAACACATACGCTTTCAAAAAAAAATCAATCTATAAACGATTCGTATATAAAACATACTTGCGGTTTCGACAGAAAATGACTTAAAAAGGTTTGACATGGCGTAAAACTAAAAATAAACAACCATTCGATCGAAAATATCATTCGAACCTGCAGCAAACGACGCACAAATATATATGATGGTTGTTTTCTTTCAACAGATTGTTAGAATTATTTGTCTGTTTTGGGGGTTATTTAACAAAAACGCAATACCTATTGGAAACTATTCATTGAACATAAATTGCTATTTGACACATTGATGTCTTAGTTGTATAAGTGAATTCTATATGCAACCCACTTTTTCAGAAATATCCATGCATTCTAAAGATATCTATAATTGTTTTAATTCGCGTAAACCAAGGTAGATCTTCAGTGTTGCACTGCCTTCATTACTGAGACTGCGTACTTTGGCATCATATCGGCTCGATCAGCTTCCCGACTAGATGGTCAAAATCGCTACATTGCAATAAAATCCTAACTTCGCAGATACAAATCGACTCTTTAAATATAAGAACTTCAATCAACTTCGGCGAATGAAAATGATCCATTTACTTCCATCTCTATATCGTGAAAACCAGATTTATTAATACCTTTTGTATAACTTGTTTTACAATTGAATTGTTTTGCATACCTTTTTGTTTGCGTGTTTATGTTGAACGACCTATGAACAATTATATGGTCATCTCAAGTCAAACCTTTTTTTATTTTAACTTATTTATTCAATTTTATTCTCAGAATCAATCAGTGATTAAAATGTTTCTTTTTGTGGATGTTTTAGAGTGTGGAATTTGACTGCACATGATGTATGAGTTATTTTGTTTGATTTTTAATTTTGGTACGCAAAATGCGTTTCCTTTATGTTGTTCAAGATATAATGTTGGCCATTCTTTTGAAGAAAGATTTTCCTGTTGTTTTCTTGGTAAAACGATAATTACATTTTATGCGGATTAATTTGTATTTGTTTCTTGTCAGGTGTTATTATTTTGTTCATGCTGGATTGTGTCATAATAAAATATATTTGTACAAATTAGTTTCTTTAGAAACCTTAAAACTTGAGAAAAAGTCATATTTTTAAATAATTGTAATATTTGCTTCGTATGTGTGCATGTTGGGGTATTTCATTAATATATGTTTTATTGTTAGTCCTTCTATTGCAACGGTTACATCTTCTCTAAGCAAAGGTATGTAGTTCAGTCTTTTGTGTTCGATATGGGAACGTGTTACTACAGTGTCTTCTCTTCGATCAGTAATTATGTTCATAATTTCTGTTGCGACCATGGATTACAATTTGTTTTGAGAAAAGGTGTGTCATATTGCTTGCCGTTATGATGTTATGTAGTCTTTGATTTTCCTTTTAAAATAGCATTTGATTATAACTAAGTACATTTTATTTGGACAAGTAGTGACATTGATTGAGGATTTGTGTATATTATATCCAGGATTTGTTTACTTTTGTCTTCGTGGCTTTGCTTTTTTCAACCAGATCCAATTGGACACACGTACAACCTTGTTGGTAATGTTCCGCAGTACTATTTCATCTCGCTGTTCTCACTATCTCAAATTTTGCAAGAAGTTTACACAGTTATTTCCCGAAAATCCGCTGCGACTTACTTCTGTAAGTGCTGACATATACTCCATGGATTCCGACGATATTATTCAACTAAATTCTGGTATTTCACTCTTTTGCAATAATTCGCCAATGTAATATGTTCTTTCACAGACACGAAAAGCTCCAAAATAATGAACTGCTTTTCACTATCAGAGCTTACTATCTATTCTGGTCCACGCAATGTATTGCTATATGACTGGGGAACTATACCTACTCTCAGTCAGTTTCATATATTTCTCTCTCTCACTCTCTCTCTCTCTCTCTCTGTCTATATATATATATATATATATATATATATATATATTTCATTCTATTTTTCCTCCCAATATGTCTACCCTACATGTATCTGCACTTGCATGACATTTTTTCTCTATTTTATCATCCTGATGAAGTCTTATAAATAAAGACGAAACGTTGATGTACACATAAAAAACATCCATTTTTTGGTTTTCCTTTTTCATTTTCCCATCACGTCGGATTACTTTCATCCGTCTCTTCCCATATATATATATATATATATATATATATATATATATATATATATATATATATATATATATATATATATATATATATATATATATAATTATGCACAGACACGTGTTCCACCGTTTTACGGCTCATCAGCGTGGTTGAATCTAACCACGCTGATAAAGCATAAAATAGCGAAACACTTGACTGTGAATAATTATATCTGATATATAAACGCTCCCAATATGAGAGAATCATACACTGGTAAAAATAAACAATGTTTTCCTCTTAGCATTTAGGTTATGCTTCCACGCAAATCATTATATAATAATATATGTTATTATCGCAAAAACAACAACAAATAAAATGATTATATATATATATATATATATATATATATATATTATTTGTGAAATAGTAGGAAAATCCCAGCAGAGTGCTCAATTAATTAAGGGAATAAGAATTAAGAGCTTAATATTTATTTATTAATACAGACATTTAATACACCATATGGAGCAATGGTTTCTGGCTCAGAAGGCAAAACCCCTGACTCTTATAAACATAGAAAGTAATTGGTGAAAAAATGATAAAATAATATAATATAATACTCCTTAATGTTTCATTTTACTTCAGTCGATGTTCTCAGAAATCGAGGGGCCCCTACCTGGGGCTAACACTTGATCTCTACATGAGATACATAGATACCCGAATATTCTATTAAAATTCTCCTTGATTTCTGAGTTTGTAAAAAAGTGAAGAATAATAAATTCCTTCTCTCCCCAACTGCCCAGTCAAGTATGTCATAGTATATCTTTCTTGTGGTCTGTTGGTCTTAGCGGATTCCAGGACAAGGATTCATCTAGTCTGGTGGAGTATCCAGCTACGTGATGTTACACTAGGAGAAGATGCACTATTCCTCGTATGAGCAAGTGTATAGCCGTGCTGAGGGGATCTTATTTGTGCTGCAGATACTATGTAATTTTGAATATTTGGTCTGGGTTTACTTGTAGGGGTAAGTATCCTCATGTCAGGTTGTCCTGACAAACCCTTGTACAGAGAGACCGAAGACACTCGAAGATAGTAATTCAAACTCCCTCAATGGAATCACGTGTGTGCCGTTTAACGAATATAATGATGTGATCAGGTAGCGTTCGAATGAAGCAGTTAACAATTTAAAATTTAATGTTTAAGAAACCGGTAGAACGTGCCTTGCAAGTGATGTTTAAGAATACCAATTTCAGTTAAAGGCACAACGTTTCGTTTCGCTAACTATTGAACAACTGAAATGAACATCAGTTATGTCTACATGGTCATTGATCTTATCACATGAACAGTGACAATGTTTTAATAACAGACGTCGGATTAGAAAAAACAAATTTAATTTATTCTTGTTAGAAGATTTTATGAGTCGTGAAATATATTGATTTAGACTTACAGACTAGAGAAATGTAGGCCGATACTGTCAGCAATGGAGCTAGGAGTAAAATATTTCAATCAGGAATAAGTGGCATTGCAAAGCCAGTTAACTATTTCAAATTGTAAAGATAAACTCCATAATTAGTTTATTTATTCTCGCTATATATCTATCTCCATCGATATCCAGATACAGATTACATTGTATTGCTAATTGTAGTGACTTTTTGTAATATTGATGTAAATAATATATTATTATTATTATCTTGAATTTTATAGATAGTATTATTTCATTTGATTGTTACTAAAGAGAGAGCGAGAAAGAAAAAGAGAGAGAGAGAAGAAGGGTTGAAGACTAAAATCGAGTATTGATTTACTCCTCTCCAGGAGTTAGGCACAAGGCCAGTTTTTATCCTACTCCCACAAGTAAGATGTGACCCAAGGTCAGGCAGGGAAAGTGGGGGTTGAAAAGCCAGCACCCGAGAGGTGAGCACTCTGGTCATTTAAAAATTGCCTGGGCAGCCCCGTCGACATTCCCCGGTAGGGACGCCTCAGATAGTAAGCAATAAACTTACTCCTCCCCAAAGAGGAGAGGCAAAGCCTGGGAGGGTGGACCTTAATAGAACTGAACAGAACAGACCCATAGACCGGCGTAAGTCAAGCCCCGAAGGCCAAGACAATACCAGTATGGGGTGCAGTATCTATAGGAATAGATACTACACTTTGATCTTAGCCAAAAGGCCAAGAAAATCGAGTAGTAGACACCGTATAAAACAAGAGGGGGACAGGTGATAAGGTTGATAATAGTAAACTTAGATATTAATCAATCAATGATTTAATTGCAATTACAGTTAATTAGAAAAATTACATTGATATTTCAGTAAAAATATGTGTGTGTATGTTTAATAGGATAGAAATATATATCTGTTATCACATCCTATATAAATATATATATTCTATCACATCCTTTATAACTATAGGAAACATTTTTTTTAAAGTTACTTCAGCTTTAGTATAATAATACATTTCTATTTAGCTATAATAATACATTTCTATGTCTATAATAATACATTTCTATGTCTCTATAATAATACGCTATGGTATTTCATGTTCGTCCCATGTCATCAGCTAAAACGTGAGATCATCCAATCAGCAAATATAGTGATTTGTGATTGATCTGGTGTCACTAACGTAAAAAAAACTCCGACCAATTTTAAAATGAATTGTTCCAAAATCAAGATATATAGCCCCGTCGACTAAAACAGTAAAATTTTAAACAAATACATTTCAAAAAGTGACGTAAATTGTATTGATTTGAAGAATATTTAGCAGAGAATTATTTTTATGGTAGGAAAACAGGATATTTATTGTTTTTTAAAATAATTTAATTGGTACAATTTTAAATAAATAAAGAAGATAAATATTTTGTTTTATTTATTTAAAGAATATTTAGCTGACAATGACAATTATTTTTACGGAAGAAGAGTATGTTTTTTCTCAATAGTATTGACCCTGACATACATTTATTATTTCAAAATAAATATTACTATTGAGAGTAAAGTATACAGATTTGTGTAGAAAGAATCGTGGAATTTTCACGGGGAAACGAAAGTATGTATATATTTCTGTTATCTGTTAGCATGTCACGTCGAATTGTGTGTCTGATTGGTGTAATGAATATCGACGCGGACTAGGAAGCCCCTTATGCTGCGTTCAAAACCTATCAGGTGGAGTGAGTTCAATTCTGCACACATACCGTTAAGACAATAAAGACGCCTCGATTTCCCATAGCCATGGCTAAAATAGCAACTTATGTTCATTTAATCGTATACAATTTATTGGTTGGTATAGGTATTTACTTTTAGCATTGTATAATTTAAATAGGATGTATATGCTTTAAAACAGACAACCCTCAGTGATTTCTGATAATTAACAATTGATGTTCTAAACGTTGCTCAACTTGCTTGAAATCGAAAAAGTTTGGAAGAATACTGATTCACTCGATATTTTCCCAGACCAACAGAAAAGACGGAAGCATTTCTTGCCGTTGACAGTAGATGAATGCAAAGCAAAAATGCGAAGGGAGTTTTATTTGTTGCCCTATCAAAGTTTGAGGGTAAAACTTAAACTAGACGATTTGCCTATCAAAATGTCAAGTCATAAACAGAATTTCAGACGCTCCTCTGTTTTCCATTTTTAAATTCTTTTTTACATGTTATTTATTTAAGTAATTGCAAAATGAAAACAAGCGAAGTAGCCCGAACCAACAAAGTAACGAAAGGTTATCGGGTGCAAAACAACCTCAATTGTCCGGACGGGATATTCGCCAAAGACGCAGCTACTGCCCCTTTCGCCTTATGATTACACATGAGTAGCTTGTTGTGTGTGTGTGTGTGTGGATGTGGGTGTGTGTGTGTGTGTGTGTGTGTGTGTGTGTGTGTGTGTGTGTGTGTGTGTGTGTGTGTGCGACAACACTAAATATTAACACATGCACGAGAATATATGTACGTTTGGTGGTGGGAGTGACAGAGCGGGGTCGACTGGTTTGGAAAGAACACACACGGAAATAGAATGAAACGGGACACTAGATAAACAGTTTGTATCAAGGTCGAACTTGTAATATCAATTGAAAATAGGCTTTCAAATTCGCCCTCACATTGCGATGGGGGATCTTTCAGTCTGTTACGCTTCACATTGAAAACGGAATTACATTTTGATATGAGTCAATTAAATAGACACATCTCATTTGAGATGTGTCGAAGCATTTCTATAAAAAGTTCTATCAGACGTTTGCGATGGCATTTTCGTCGGTGACGTGTCACGTTAAAATAGCATTTTCATTCTCAAACGCGCAGATTAAATGGATTCATTTTTATTTTAGATACAACTTCAGAGCAGTAATAAATATATGTTTGAAACGTTATTTATTCACTCACACAATTCATTGTCAGTGATAAGTCAGTGATAAGCCTCCTCAGATTTCTAGTACACTAGCTTCTTTCGATAACCGTTAAAAATGAATTTTCTTTCTCGCAACAGCCGTTTTATCAAGTATCACTTTTAACGACCATTAGTTTTCTCTGGAATTTGAATGGCAAAACAACTTCCCAGAATTCCAGTATTCTCCGAGCCCTTCAAGTGGAGGTATGGATTGTGCAATCTCTTCTTGGTATTTTCATCTTGCTTGATCAAACCACCACATATGTTTGTTTTTATGAAATAATCATAATTATTATTAGTAGTAGCAGTAGTAGGAGGATGAGTAGCAGTCGTAGTAGTAGTAGTAGTAGTAATTATATTTAAGACGTAACAAAAACTATCACAAACCGTCTCGCCTAAAATTTCAAAGTGCAATGAAACGGTAGTCGTCAGATGGAATAGTATATATATATATATATATATATATATATATATATATATATATACATATATATATATATATATATATATACATATATATATACATATATATACATATATAGAGATATATATATATACATATATATATATACATATATATATACATATATATATATACATATATATATACATATATATATATATATATATATATATATATATATATATATACAGAAAGATAAGGAAGAAAGAGAGGAAGAGAGCAATAGAGAGGGCTTGCGTGTCTGTCCAAGTCTATTATGTGTGATGTCAAGAAAATAAAGAGCGAGTAATTGCACACGCTGTTGAATGCTCGACACATTTATGAGTCGCTGACCTTTCAGTGTTTCCGTTTATTTTTATGACAGAACAAATGTTCTACTGTGAAACACTTAATAAACGCAGGGATAAGCGTTGGGAGTTAACATTTACAGCTTAACACCTTTGTATGCTGAATTATATTTTTCATTGCTCCAAGCGGCTACAAACCTCGAGCACCTGTATGCATTAAGAACACACCAAACAAGTGGGTCAATAGTGAAAGAGATTACCCGTCCAGTGTATTAATTGAACACTATTGATTAGATTATATGCTTTTTAATACAAAAACTAGCTTAATAATATCAATCTAATTGCATTTCTAGAGAGATCAGTTATATAAAACTGTGTCTACATAGGGGTGTTTGCATAGTGGAACGGAATAGGGTCGGCGGGTCTGGTGATATCCTGGTTATGCCTGAAAGATACAAGTATAAGTCCTAGTACTTAGAAATATTATGAGAAAAATAAGATAGTTTTAATATAATTGGATGTCTGACCCCCCCCCCACACACACACACACCCACAATGTAATGTATATGCCCAGAACCAAGGCCGTGTTGCCCCACCCCTCTGAACGCATCAGGGGACTAGAGAATGAAATATAGTTTTAACAAAAGTAAGTATAATGTTAAGAAAAAGAAGGTATATGAGTAGTGATTTACTCCTCTCCAGGAGTATGGCACAAGGCCAGTTTTTATCTTACTCCCACAAGTAAGATCTGACCCAAGGTCGGGTCGGGAAAGTGGGGTTTGAAAAGCCAGCGCCCGAGAGGTGAGCACTCTGGCCATTAAAAATTGGCTGGGCAGCCCCGTCGGCATTCCCCGGTAGGGGCGCCTCAGGTAGTAAGCAATAAACTTACTCCTTCCCAAAGAGGGGAGGCGAGGCCTTGGAGGGTGGACCTCCTAGAACTGCACAGGACAATACCTCAGTCCGGCGTAAATCAAGCACCGAAGGCCAAGACAATACCAGTCTATGGCGTGCAGTATCCATCGGAACAGATACTACACTTTGATCTTAGCCAAAAGGCCAAGAAGAAGGTTTTATTTATCTACTTCCCACAAGGTAAGATGTGACACAAGGTCGGGAAAGTGGGGTTTGAAAAGCCAGCGCCCGAGAGGTGAGCACTCTGGTCATTAAAAATTGCCTGGGCAGCCCCGTCGGCATTCCCCGGTAGGAGCGCCTCAGGCAGTAAGCAATAAACTTACTCTTCCCCAAAGAGGGGAGGCGAAGCCTGGGAAGGTGGCCCTTCTAGAACTGCACAGGACAGACCCATAGACCGGTGTAAATCAAGCCCCGAAGGCCAAGACAATAACAGTCTATGGGGTGCAGCATCTATCGGAACAGATACCACACTTTGATATTAGCCAAAAGGCCAAGAAGAAGGTATATGAGTAGGTAAAAGATAAAAATGAAAAAGAGTTGCTACGTATACCCTGAGGAGGAAAATGTGTATAAACTATAGAATGTTATCTAATAGATAGACAGATTAAAAGTAGACTGGTTACTACATTAACGCTTATGTCTATCTGCTTCTTTATTGAGTGTTAAAAACTGGCACAACTTTTGTTTCAAACAGTTATGAACATTGTAATTACATTCAGCCGATGGTCTGTTACAGTTATGGAAAATATAAGAAAGTGTCTGTGAATTTTCTTGACCGTTTCGGCGTTTGCCGAACCGAAGCAAACATATTTTAGATACACTAATACCCCACTCACTAACAACGTTTGAGGGGACGAATAAATACGCCTAGTTCCACAGCGAGAATGCTCACTACACATCAACATACAGATTCAAAATGGCGACTTCACTATTAATCAACTAGCTTTTCACTGTGCTTTCAGTACCTTTTTACCGCATGACAATTCTCTATGTAGCATTGCACACACACATCAACATAGCTAAATAAATAAATATGAAAGTATTTTTTATTCATTTATCACACACATATTACCATCAAAACGACTCACTGTTATTTGAATAAAAAATACAGTCTTTTGAAATACTGTAAATACTGTAGATGGAAAATAGCCAATAAAGCATAACTATTTTTAAATAGTTTAAAAGAAATACAAAGTTTGTGTTATTCAGTTGTAATGTTATTCTCCTCTTCTTTCTATATATATATATATATATATATATATATATGCATAACAGTGTTGTCGATTAACAATATAATTGGTTAAAGAGACTTAATAAAAAAGAATAAATGACTAAACATTAATTTGAAAGGGAGATAATGTCAATGGAAACTAATAGTTTTTAAAATCACAATAGATGTATATTAAATATATGAAATGTCAGTTGTATATTTAAACAGAATACTTGATTAATAGCCGTCGGATAGCAAGTATTTTTTGCTTGAATATATATACATATATATATATATATATATATATATATATATATATATATATATATATATATATATATATATAATGAAGAAGAATGGAAAGGAATTAGAGAAGCAAAAGCCAAATCATAATTCAATTCAATTGCTCAGAGCAAGGTATATTCCGCAAAAAAGGCAATTTATTCAAGTTAAATTTTCCTTAAGC
The DNA here is from genome assembly GCA_963556195.1 of Sepiola atlantica. Lineage (NCBI taxonomy): Eukaryota > Metazoa > Mollusca > Cephalopoda > Sepiida > Sepiolidae > Sepiola > Sepiola atlantica. Next base: position 2,462,643 of record OY744529.1, read on the forward strand.
CAGGCTTTTCAAAGATCAAAATCTTATCATCAGAGGAAGTCGCTGGGATAGATAAGTTGGCAAAGGCCAAGATTTAAAATTTGAAAAAATAAAATAAAAGTTGTAGGGGAAGAAACACAGGGCAAAATTCTGCCCGAATGCAAGCAAATGTCCGATTGCTAAAAAGTCCGGTGTCGAAAAGTCCAGCGGAGAGAATGAGATGTAGATAGGTAGGTCGTTAAAAGGCCCGAAAGGTTGTGAGAGAGAATTCAAAGTTAAATTCCAAGAAGCCACAACTTCAGGTGCGGCGAAAATAGAAAATCCAAAGGGTAAAATGTCCAATAAGAGGTACGCTCGTGGATGCAGGCAGGCAGGCTCAGTATTTTCGCTACATTTATTCCCATTTTAAAGCATTTTCTTTGACATCTCTGCCCAGGAAGTATTGTTAATGGCGAATATTTTCCACCTCACTCTCTTCTGAGCCTGGAAAATTTAACTTGAATAAATTGCCTTTTTTGCGGAATATACCGTGCTCTGAGAAATTGAATTGAATTATGATTTGGCTTTTGCTTCTCTAATTCCTTTCCATTCTTCTTCATTCTACCTGCTCTATCCTGGATATTGAGCTGTATACTCTTCACAATAGGTTTTACTTTTCCTAAAAGTTCGCTTTTAGTACACCTCTTTATATATATATATATATATATATATATATATATATATATATATATATATATATATATATATATATATATTGTGTAGTTCCGCAGAATTTGTTAATTCATTTAAATAGAACAAAATAAATAAATAATCATATGTTAATAATTTTTTTCCAAAATTCTAATCAACTTCCAAAAATGAGACTGTTTTATTTAACAAATATTTTCAAAAGTTGTTAAGTTGTTTTCTTGAACATTATTTATTAATCATTTAATTACTTCAGAAAATGACTAAAGTTCATCAAAAGCTCGAGAAGTCCAAGAAAACAACGTTACATTTTGGAACGTTTTATTTACTTTACAGTTTGACTTAAAATATTTTATGTGTAAACTGAGAGATTACACAAATAATGTTACCGCGCTAATCTTTTGATATAGGCAATCGAATTTATTTTTAACTTAATGGATTAAAAGAACTTACACCATCTAGCATAAGCAATGATAATAATTTATTTACAAAACATTAAATTGCTGACGTAATTCTATGATTTTATATGAATAATTTAGTAATATATCTAGATAAATAGCGAATGCGAACACTGGTAAAGCATACCCCTTTACGTCAGTGGTGACGGAGTGTATTTTATTATTTAAGTTAGAAAACAATGACGATGCAAAAGCAAGTCGGCACATCCGGTGGGTAAATAGTGAAAAAGACAATTTTAGAGAGAGAGAACATGAACAACGCAACTAAAAAGAGAACAATTACGTCACGCTTTCAGATTCACTTACATCTATTACTATAAAGCGTTCAAAGTGCAGAGGAGTATTCTGGTTGTAATTGTGTTACGTTAAAAAGGGGTGTACTGTCCAGTATGTGAATCTTTCCTACGGATAAACGCAAACGAGAGATCGATTCCGAAGTCTTCCTCGAACTTGATATATTTTAAAGTAAGCATCAGAAAATAAGTGGACGCAATTTCACCTGTGATGCCGAGGGGGGGGGGTGACAAAATTCGCAAAAACACCATGAACCGATTGCAAACGATAGCTGAAACATGTTTGATATGCGTAAGAAACCCATTCAAACAAAACTATAATCGATTTTTATAGATATTTTTTCTTCTTTTTTATATCCGTTCAAAATATGACAGATCTTAATACCGCTCCCTGTATATCGTTTAAATAACACCTGCAACTTTTGAAATCGATTTTTTAATAGTCAAACAAACAATTTTATTACTTTTAAGGCAGTTGACAAAATATGATTATTAGATTTAAATGTATCATATCGTAATTAGTTTTTGAAGTATCCTAGTTTGTTTAATTTGAATTCATATTTGATTTCGTTCCATATGTGCAACTTTACAATTACTATAATTTCAATGCATTGTTTCTTACATTTATAAATTATCAAGATCCATTGCATGTAATTGTCTATAAAAACTTATACTATATTTGTCGAGCCTCTGTTTCGCAGTCTGGAGAGGAATTGATAATAAATTAAACCAAGATCAAACAAATTTTCTCGAATAAAATTTATTTTCAATCACTATCTTCCACTCTATAATAACAACCAATATATATATATATATATATATATATATATATATATATATATATATATATATATATATATATATATGATTATTTTTATTTACACAGTCATGTACAAAATCTGCGACACTGGCATGTCGATGTTATCGAACAACAGTTATTATAAACTGAGATCTCATCAGGGAGAGTAAGAGTCCGATCTTCCAAATATGATATAATGTTAAGATCGGAATCTAACTATGCCTGATGAGATCTCAGTTTATAATAACTGTTGATCGATAACATCGACATGCCAGTGTCGCAGATTTTGTACATGTCTGTGTAAATAAAAATAATCATATATTAAAGCTCTATTCGATATTGAGCACTTTTTTATAAACCCGGTTTAAATTCTTTAAATTACTACCCTGTTGATGTTTTAATTGGATTATTATATATATATATATATATATATATATATATATAATGAAATAAATGATGAGAACAACAATTGGAAAAAGAATTGAATCATCAAGTTGTTTAAACAAGGAATATATCAATCAACTTGTTTCTTTTTCCATTTCTTAAACATGGATTAAAAAAATGCAAGCTTTATTTAATTATATATATATATATATATATATATATATATATATATATATATATATGGAGAGAGAGAGAGATAGAGAAAGAGAGAGAGACAGACAGACAGACAAAGACATAGCGACAGAGAGACAGACAGGGAGAGAGAGTAGAGGGAGCCAGGAAACAAATAGCAAATCAGATAACACCTCACACTTATTCCGTCGCCTGAAATTAATTGGGAAATAAATCCTCTACTCCATTTTTGGCTAAGATCAAAGTGTAGTATCTGTTCCGATGGATACTGCACCCCATAGACTGGTATTGTCTTGGCCTTCGGGGCTTTATTTACGCCGGTCTATGGGTCTGTCCTGTGCAGTTCTAGGAGGTCCACCCTCCAAGGCTTCGCCTCCCCTCTTTGGGGAGGAGTAAGTTTATTGCTTACTGCCTGAGGCGCCCCTACCGGGGAATGCCGACGGGGCTGCTCAGGCAATTTTTAAACTCCACTTTCCCGACCCGACCTTGGGTCACAACTTACTTGTGGGAGTAAGATAAAAACTGGCCTTGTGCCTAACTCCTGGAGAGGAGTAAATCAATACTCTATAATAAAATGTTAACTGTTTTGTTTTCATTTAAGTCATAAGATTTATAATAGAAAATTGAATTATTGACGTAATTCTATGATTGTATATGATTATCATATTAACGAGATTACGAGTTCGAATATTGGCGAATCATACTTTTTCAGTTACTTTTGACCGACGGTGTATACTAGTATATATATATATATATATATATATATATATATATATATATATATATATATATATATATCTATAGAGAGAGAGAGAGAGAAAGAGAGAGAGAGATGTGTGTGTGTGTTTGTTTGTTTGGGCGCGTCTGTTTGTGTGTGAAGTAAACTCCGACATCACTGAGCCAATTATTTTGAAATTTGGAAAATAGCTTATATGCATAACAGCGGGAAACATATTCTCTCACCCCCCCTCTCTCTCTCTTTCTTTCTCTCTGCGTATATATAAGCAAAAATGTTTAAAACTAAGAAAATTTTTGTGCGTAATTATACCTCTTCTATTTTTCGATTTTTCTAATGATCATTTTGTGTTAAAAAAATATTTTCCATATGTATCACGAACGTTTTCGATTCTTGACAAAAGCATACGAACAAACACGCTGGAGAACAAAATATAATTTCAGAAAATAGCGGAGAAAAGCGCACGTGAAGTCAGTTAGACGCCAAAAGAACGGTCTCGCATTGTTCCAAGAAAGACGTTGACAATTTAAATTCCGCGACACTATAATTAGCGTCACAGTATAAACTTGTATTACGTTAAGCATTTTAATGTGTTGTAACTGGTTTCATACGCAATGTTATTCATTGTATCTTGCTGAGTTTTAATATAAATAGTAAAGAGTATTTTATATTATTTTAAATTAGTTTCGGAATCTATTATTTTCGTGCTATTAACAAAAATATGTCTTACATTGAAGTGGGCAATTATGTTTTTTTGTAGATGTGGGTAAATTGAGCTAGAGTTGACAAAATGTATGGGTAGACGGCGGAATAGGGTAGTTGTTGTAAAACCAATGTAGTTATTAGTATTATTATTATCAAGGGAATTACATTCTTGCAAGGGGCATTTACACTTATAAGTAATATTGGTACTGTCAAATATTTATGGCCTCAGGAAAAGCGTTTTTTACTACAAAGTTTTGGCTCTTCAATTTCTTATAGTAAATAATGAGTCTAATTTTATTATTATTATTATTATTATTATTATTATTATTATTATTATTATTATTATTATTATTATTATTATTATTATTATTGCCAGTTGGGGATATGTATTCGTGTACAATATTTGTTATGGCCTTTTCTTCTAATCTTAAGTTAGCCTGCATTTGATAACAATAGTATATGTTTATATAGTTTGAGTTATGCTATTGCATATCATGATTTGTAGTGATATTTTTTAAGTTTTGACTTATAACTTTTATTTGTTCATCGACGATATAATTAGGGAATTCGTTAATAATAACGACTTGTTTAATATTATATTAATTCAATGAATAGTGTTTTTGGTGGAGAAGATTACTTTTGCACGGTTTAGTAAGTAATTAACAATTACTATTTTGTAGCGATGGAACATTCCCTCTTGTAATTTAAAAGACTAGAAATTAAGCTGGTCGTTTTTTTATGGGTAGAAATGTTAAACGTATTATTAGAAGTGTTAAACGTATTATAAGAAGTGTTAAACGTATTATTAGAAGTGTTAAACGTATTATTAGAAGTGTTAAACGTATTATAAGAAGTGTTAAACGTATTATTAGAAGTTTTAAACGTATTATTAGAAGTGTTAAACGTATTATAAGAAGTGTTAAATGTATTATTAGAAGTATTAAACGTATTATTAGAAGTGTTAAACGTATTATAAGAAGTGTTAAACGTATTATAAGAAGTGTTAAACGTATTATTAGAAGTGTTAAACGTATTATAAGAAGTGTTAAACGTATTATTAGAAGTGTTAAACGCATTATTAGAAGTGTTAAATGTATTATTAGAAGTGTTAAACGTATTATTAGAAGTGTTAAACGTATTATAAGAAGTGTTAAACGTATTATTAGACGTGTTAAACGTATTATTAGAAGTGTTAAACGTATTATAAGAAGTGTTAAACGTATTATTAGAAGTGTTAAACGTGTTATTAAAAGTGGTAAAGTATTGTTAAAAGTGTTAAATGTATTATTAGAAGTGTTAAACGTATTATTAGAAGTGTTAAACGTATTATAAGAAGTGTTAAACGTATTATTAGAAGTGTTAAACGTATTATAAGAAGTGTTAAACGTATTATTAGAAGTGTTAAACGTATTATTAGAAGTTTTAAACGTATTATTAGAAGTGTTAAACGTATTATAAGAAGTGTTAAACGTATTATTAGAAGTGTTAAACGTATTATCAGTGTCAATAAGAACATCAAAGAATGCGATCTTATTATTTACGTTTAGTTCTACGGTGAATTTAAGAACATAGTTTTTTGGAAAAGGTCCTGTAGTTTGTGTATTTGAACATTCTCATCAGCTAGAATAAAAATATCATCAGCATACCGTACGCAAATATATGGTTTTATAATTTAAGTGTAAATGTTGCACTTAAATTCATAGAAAATTTACTTCAGTGGTGCAAATTAATAGAAACTTTATTAGTATTATTTTTATTGATTTTTAGTGAAAGGAACTACAAGGAATTCTTATATATTATTGATGATTCTATTAACTGTTTCTTTTACAGGTACATGAGTGAATAAGTCAAGAGAACCAATAATGTTATTGTCTGGCTGTTTGGTTTGTAGGATTTGTAATAGTTCTTGTGTGGACTTAACACAATATTTACTAGGAAGATAATGGATTGTAAGTTCATTTACGGTTTTGTTAAAGAATATATTGGAGTAGTAATTTGATATGGAAGGTCGGAGAGGGGAATTAAGTTTATGTATCTTTACTAGTCATTATTTTCTTTTGTCATCTGAAGATGCTTCGACAAAGAATCGAAAGCGTTCGTGGTACATATGGAACATACATTATTTTTTATTATTTTAAAACAAATGGATGATTAGAAAAATCGAAAAAATAAAAACAGCGGTAGAATTCTGCTATGTTTAACAATGTGTGCTTATATGAAAAAAATGCCGCCTAAATTACACACACACAATCAATATATATATATATATATATATATATATATATATATATTGATTAATTATTTTTAAAACATTATATTGAAAAATGAAAATATATAAGAAACCCTCTGTTGTCTTTGTATTCATAACGAATTAGAAGGAAATGAAAAGTCCCTGCGGTATTATTTTGTGACTAACATCCAGGCCGGGAGAATTCGTAAGATGATCGCTTTATATACTAATGCGTCGCCAATTACTAAGGTCAAAGGCCACTCTAGAGAATAATTAATGCTATTGTCAGCTGGACGACGACAACACCATGAGAGGTTTGGAAAAGACGGACGGAATGGATATAAAATTTACTTGCGAATCTTCTGCGTGTCAGTGTTTTGCTATTCACCTAGAGTGCCCAATTACTCACCCCCTTGAAAACAATGTTAGACACATGGTCGGTCGTTAATGTGGGGAAGATTCAATCTCCCCAGAAAGAAGCACTCTGGTTTGGGGCAAAACTAAAAATTGCCTCGGCCTATAAGGATTTCTTTTTCACTGACTAATGGTAGAAAAGACGTCATCTGCTAGCTAAGAAAGATTAATTCAAAAATTGCTCTTTACTTCGTTGGAAATGCAATCCCGATTGATGTATTGAGAGAGAGGGGCGAAGGAGAGCGATATATTTGTTGATAAGACAATTTGATGTACTAAACTAGAATTTGCAGTATTCCACCAGAAAGTGTATCTTCTGATGCGCTTTCGAATAGCCTTCGGACGAAACTAGTTGCGAAAAGAATGGTCATTAAAGATGTTTCAAAGTGAAAAGTTCGCCTTTCTTTCATTTCGGCGTGACTGTTAAAATTCCGTAACTGATTTGTAATTTGATGATGTTTCTTAGCGTATGCTTTCAGAC
>OY744529.1:2475000-2525000 GCA_963556195.1 Sepiola atlantica
CTTCTTCTCCTTTTCGTTTCTTTTTTTTTTTTTATCTAATCTCTACTTTTTTTTCATTTTCTTGATTTAAAATTTCTCAATTGTGATCGGAATACGCACTAACCCCCATTGGAAATGTATTACTCCATAATTTCCTCTTTACCTCTGGTTAAAATAGCAATTATCTATGTCATAGAAATAGTTGGGTAGGTATTGCGTTTCGGTATTTTCTTATGTTGCCTTCTTTTCTATCGTCAAGTATGTTTGTAATTAACCAATGTAAACTTTCCCAACCTACTAAAAAAGGCGATAGACTTGATGCTTGGATTATAATTTAGTACACACATAAAGATAGATTTCTATTTTGGTAATTTTAATTTCTGACTCTTTATTGTCTCCTGCCACAAGAAGGTTATGGATAATCAGTTGCTGGAATTCGATTGTATTCCGGCAGATAATTCATTTCGATTTATAATGACGTTCTTCACAAAACAAGGTGTGCATGATGAACTAAATTAATACGCTGTGGACTATGAACTATGTCTAGTTCAAAACCTTTGCGAACATCTTGTGGTTATTGGCGCGCTAATACTTTATGGAGTTGTTCACAATGGCTGTTTTGCTTCGGCATTAAATAAATCAAAAAGGACTATTATACCCATTAACCAAATCAAACAAAATAGTTTTTTTTTTTAAATTTGCTTTCAAATCCATAAACTATTTCCCCGTCAGAAATATGGATATGTCTATCTTTATGAAGTTAAGCATGTTTATATATTTGTATAGACAGAATTCACTCCTGAACTAATTAACCAATCACTATGAATTTTGGAACACATATGTTAGGCGTAAGCGTCCGAATATGGGTTATATGTAAATTTAGTTTTATGCAAAGGGCGTAAAAAGTGGGTTCACACTCGTCGTGCAAATTCAGATAACTGTATTTTTGTGAAATTTTAGAATAGATATTAGACATCAATTAATAAATATTACCAAAATTTATTTTTTCATGTATTAAAAAGGATTTTCGGGAGGTGCATAATATGGGCAGAACCTCTCATTTAAAAATACGAATATCTCAGTTCGCATTGAATTTGATCCATAGTTATTAAAGACACATTAAGCAAGATTCCCTTAATTCTAATTTCTTCGTGAGACCTCTTAAGTTTAAGCCTTAAATGTTAAATATTTTCTAGAATCTAAATCATGTAATAATTTTGATCGAAATTTCGAATACGAGTTCATGAGGTTTAGTATCATTGGTTTCATTAAATTATTATTTTATTTGAAATTAAATGACAATTTAGTTTTAAACCCCTGTCTATTAAACCAGTTTCGTGTTATTTGCGACTGTTTACTGTGAAAAGCACATATAAAAGAATTTTAAAAACTTGTAAATGATAGCATATTCTATTGATGTAAGTCTAAAAATGAAAGTGAAATCTTGTTATTCAAATTTATTCTCCAATACATGTTTATTAAGTCAATTAATATTTATTGCTACACCTACATTTTCATTTGACGATATTTGAAAAAAAAAATACCTAAGAAATCTTTCAAACGGCAATATATCTCCACACAGGCAACGCCGGCTGCATAACGCTAGTAAATATATAAAAAAAAAACAGTTTAAAGATTTAGTTTAGAAGCGAAACTTTTAAAGTCCTATCCCGACATGATGCCCAGTAGAGGACACACAAACTTTAGCTCAATCGTAAGGTAGATAGGGACTGGGACACGTGTCTTTACGTATAAACTGCTAGAGGGATTTTGATTATGATTTAAAGAAATTAATGGAATTCCATGGGAACAATGACATCTAAAACGTAACAGAAATATGGAGAAATTCACGGAAAATAAATAATATTTGGCTGAAATGAGAATTGCTTATGGCAAATTCAGAGATCATAAACTTATAAAACATGATCACGTGGTGATGCGTGGGATCTAAGTATCAAACTAATATTATATCGAAGCACGAATCCCTACCTCATTGCCACGCAGTAAAAAAAAAAAAACAGAAATCGAAAGAAAAAATGAATTCGTTGTCAGATTTAGTAACATTTCACCTGGCAATGTTCCCACGCGGGAACACATAACGTACTTAAGAAACTTTGCAGTTTGTAGGAATGTGCAAATCTTTTTCTTTCTTCCGGGGCGAGGGAAGGTGGTGGTTGATTTTATCGATATCAACGCAATTTATGGAATGTACTATACTAAGTTCAAATCATCGCAGGTCCACTGTGGTCATGTATGTAGTAAGACTGTAAGGAAAGGTGTTGACCTCGCAAATCTACCAACTATGGGTAAAATTCTGTTCAATAAATGGTATACAATGACTCGCTGACAATTGTTTTGTTGTTGTTTGTTTTTGTTCGCCTCGGACAAGACATGTTGCCACTGAAGCGTAAAGAGCTACTACTACTACTACTACTACTACTACTACAACCTACAATAATAGTGAGAATATTAATAGACATAAATATCTCTTGAAACAGTTTTTGGTAATGCCCGTGTAAACCTCTTTCTGGTGCAGAGGTGAATAGTAGATCCTGCGGGGATTCACAATAGCCTTGAGGAGATTGTAGACCAAGATTAAATCACCGCGAAACGTCGGCACTCAAGAGAAAAACAGACTAAGCTTCTCGAGTCGGCTTTCGTAGAGAATATCTCGTAATCTCCGCATCAATAGAGGAGCCAGTCTCTTCTGGCACTGGATGTCACGTATTAATCGTGGAGCATAGGCCTGGACACAATACTCTAACGAGGGAGACACAAAGTGGGAAAATATTTCAGAAGTGAGTTTTTAGTAGGAGCGTCGAATTTCGCCCCAACTATGAATAATATAGCAGCAGGTGTTCAGTTAATTGTATACAATGAATCATTTACATGTATTGAATTTCCGCATGAAACAGCCTAGACACGATGCGCTTGTCGTAAAACAGGCAAACAGTCATTTTGTGTGCTGGTCGGTTTAAACATTTGATTACTAAACACAACGAGGGAGATAAGTGTGCTCATACATGCGGAGTGAGATTCCGGTCTTGATATACATTGATATATATGTATGTGTGTGCATCTGTGTATGTGTGTATGCGTGTGTGTGGGGGGGGTGTGATAGAAAGACAGACAGAGAGAGAGAAAGAGAGAGAAAGAGAGAGAGAAAGAGAGAGAGAGAAAGAAAAAGAGAGATTTTGGAAATTGACTTTTCGTCTCAACAATTCCGAAAACGTTGCTAGCTAAACTATTATTTTTCCAATACTATGAGGCTATGTCAGGATATTCGAAGAAAGCACAATCTGTTTTATATCCTGCCCACGCACGCTGCAGACGGTGAAATGCACCCCCGGAGAAATGGGGTTGACACGCCATGGACTTATTTCGTATGCATTGACTTCAAATCCCCTGGCGAGTGTCTTCGATGTCATTTGAATGACAAAGGGAGATAATTCATAACTTTTTACTTTATCTTGATTTTCCCTCTCTTCATTCTATCATCTTTCTGTCTGTACTGTTATTTGTTTATCTATACCCTCTCTCTTTCTCGACCTCCCTTTTCTCTTTCTATCTCTCTCCCCCCTCTCTCCCCCTCTCTCTCCCCCCTCTCTCTCTCTCTCTCTCTCACGCACGCACACATCTGTGTATTTTCTATACTTTTTACTTCTCTTTTTGATCTGGTAATGTCTTCATGCATTTTATTTTAGTCTCTCTCTTTCTCTCTCTCTCTCTCTTTCTCACAATAACTCTCATTTTCTCTCTCTTTCTCTTCGTCTCTTATTCTCTATATCTTCCCACCTTCCTCTCCCGCCCTCCCCTTATCCAATTAATCATTTCTTATTTTATTTTGTCAACTTACTACTCTCTTTCAATCTAATCGTGCATTTCAACCGTTTTGTATTATATTTATCAATCAACTCTCGCTCTCTCTCTCTCTTTCTCTCTCTCTCTCTCTCTCTCTCGCTCTATCACCCTCTTCTCGCTCTCTCACACACTCAATTTCTCTCTCTACTCGTCTAATTATCCGTACCTTCTCCTGTACTTTATTTCTCCACCATCACTATCTCTCTCTCACACACATTATCTCTCTCTCTCTCACTCGGTTTCTCCTCGATCACTCAGTATCGTTATATTTTCTATATTTTCTACTTAAAATCTAATTTTCTGCTCTTAATCTAATGATGTAATTTATTCATGTATTACTTCCTTTATCTCCTACCTCTTTCTCTCTATTTCTCTGCCACCACTTAGTAGTAAAGAACAATACTTATGCCACCCTTTCATGTCGAATGCCAACAAATGTTTGTTATAAACCGTCCCTATAACTAATCAAATTTTGTTAATTCCACTAATCATTTTCAAGCCTCTCATAATATGCTTCGTCATTTAACTGACAATCAATTCCTCTAATATAAACCTTTTCCTTGGGTGGCTTTTCACCTTGATATGTGTTTACTTTTCACCTTGATATGTGTTTACTTTTCACCTTGATATGTGTTTACTTTTCACCTTGATATGCGTTTATTTTCACCTTGATATGTGTTTACTTTTCACCTTGATATGTGTTTACTTTTCACCTTGATATGTGTTTACTTTTCACCTTGATATGTGTTTACTTTTCACCTTGATATGTGTTTACTCATGAGTAAAAATAGACAAAACAGGGTCCATTATTATATGGATCGAAGGTACGCCACATTTAAATACGAAATAAAATAAAGAGTTTGTTATTTTCTCTCTTAAAAAAATGAGCATGTTTGGTCTAATGGATGCCGAATTTAATTGGATCTATTACCGGTTCGAAAATGGATGCAGCAACTATTTCCTTACAGTTACGGCTAAAATAGCAACTTGTGTTCACTCAATCGTAAAATTTAAGTGTTTACAATAGGTTTTGCCTTTCGACATTCAATAACCCTAAAAGTTGTTATTTGTCGGAAAAGAGCCAACCGAAACCAAAGATTTTTAATGAAATAATTTTGAATACGTTATTTTATGTTCTTTTTAAATATATAAGACGAAATGAACTGAACATTGATTCCAGCTGTGTTATGTGTTTACGCCGAAAATACATTAATTTCTAATGGTTAGTGCGCATGTCAGACACCATAGACACTTTTTCGATCGTTGGAGCATAATTAACATCTTGTACGTAATGGAGATCAGCTTCCTCATACTCCTGTTTTTTTCGTAATTAAATCAAGTAGAGTATAAAAATAACTTCGTCTTACATACCTTTCTATATTTGAAAAGCCGAAATAAAAGTTAAAGATGAATAAATACGAGCCAAATGGTCTACAATTATTACGGTGCATTTCTGTCATCTGACATCATCACGAAAACAGCTGCAGAAAATGTATGGAATCTAGATAATAGTTCACCAAAAGTGTGTCGTCTGTCCATTAGACAAATTCCGTTCACGTAAAAACTACTCAACAGAAATGTATGAAAGTTTCTGCTCTTGTATCTTCGATCCTCGAAATGTTTTTAGGCATTTTAGTTTAAAGGTTTAGTTATTGGCTAGCGATATGACGTGAACAGTACTTAACGCACATCTAGGAAACTTTTCTAGGTACATTTTTCCTGCGAAGTGTTTCACGGAGTTTTTAGAAAACCAACCTTTTTAAATGTGAGTTAAAAAAGTAAATACGCCGACAGTCATTTACCAGTGTCTATGGCAGGTAAAATCTACTCGACAATATCTATGAAACTCTCTGTAAATGTGTTTTCGTCACCGATAGATTTCGCCCCCAACACTCACCCACCCGCATAAAATGCATGACTTCATTAAGATTTAAGCATACAATTTATGACTTCATCAAAATTTTAACATACATTTATGACACAAAATGTTTAACATATTCTATGATTTTTTTTAAATTTTAGTATACAATTCAAACGTACAATTTATTACTTCATCCAAATTTTAATATATAATCTATTATTTCATTAAAATGTTAATATATAATATATTACTTCATTAAAATGTTAATATATAATCTATTACTTCATCCACATTTTAATATATAATCTATTACTTCATTAAAATGTTAATATATAATCTATTACTTCATCCAAATTTTAATATATAATCCATTACTTCATTAAAATTTTAATATATAATCTATTACTTCATTAAAATCTTTATATGTAATCTATTACTTCATTAAAATTTTAATATATAATCTATTACTTCATTAAAATGTTAATATATAATCTATTACTTCATTAAAATCTTAATATATAATCTATTACTTCATTAACATTTTAATATATAATCTATAACTTCATTAAAATGTTAATATATAATCTATTACTTCATTACAATCTTAATATATAATCTATTACTTCATTAACATTTTAATATATAATCAATTACTTCATTAAAATTTTAATATATAATCTATTACTTCATTAAAATTGTAATATATAATCCATTACTTCATTAAAATATTAATATATAATCTATTACTTCATTAAAATCTTAATATGTAATCTATTACTTCATCCAAATTTTAATATATAATCTATTACTTCATTAAAATCTTAATATGTAATCTATGACTTCATTAAAATTTTAATATATAATCTATTACTTCATTAAAATGTTAATATATAATCTATTACTTCATTAAAATCTTAATATATAATCTATTACTTCATTAACATTTTAATATATAATCTATTACTTCATTAAAATTTTGATATATAATCTATTACTTAATTAAAATTGTAATATATAATCCATTACTTCATTAAAATATTAATATATAATCTATTACTTCATTAAAATTATAATATATAATCTATTACTTCATTAAAATTTTAGCACAAGATTTATGACTTCATCGAGATTTTAGACTAAAATTTATGACTTCATCAAAATTTTAACGTACAAATTATAATTTTATAAACATTTTGATGTCAAAAACATTTGATAGTTGAAGGAAAAATAAACCAATCGGAATTAACGTCGTAACGCCGAATGCCGTCGTATATGAAAGGTTTCGGAACGTGTGGCGCATATATGGTTTTCGTATCGTGTTGTTCGGAATCTATTCCGGTCGGGTGCAAAGCTGATTTCACACGAAACAACATGTGATCGGAGTGACTGTTTGCCCGAGAACAAAGTCATAGTCGGGAGATCATAATCGGGTGATAAGTACAGTGAAAGAAGGGGAGAGAGAGAACATGTGACACAAGGAATAAAGGGGTCGAGCCGATAACCGCGATCAAGGGGGGGGGGAGAGATGGCTCTAATAAAATACTGAATCTGTTAGAAAACAAAGAATCTGCCTTCAACACTTTGGACTAAAAATATAGTTCCGCTATTACAACAGACATGATTCTAGTAGGAAGAAATAACAATCAAAATGAATTCACATCATTTGTTTTACGAATGAAACTACTTAATGATTTCATAATCTTTTTCTAATTGGATGAATTAGTTAATTAGTAAAGCAATATTATCAGCTGCAGAAGAAACTGCGCAGAAAACTGGGACCAGGTATGTCACTGTTACGTGACACGTCAGCTGGACTTGTACTTTCATCAGCCACCTTCTTTGCCATCAGCAACGATCCACTGGAATCAACGAGTCGAGGATACGTCCGACAGTGGCTTTGCTTATGTCGGGCTGAGGCATGATTCTGTTCAGTACACGGAAGTACACCCTCCCAGGAATTACCTTTTTATGAGAAAGAGTTAGTTTCTTGCTAATCACCTGAGGCGCCCCCACTGGGGAATACTGACGGAGCTACTTAGGCATTCATTTTAGGCCAGAGTGCACATCCTCATGTTCGCTGGCTTTTTAAAACCCCATCTGACCTGGTGTATAACCTCCTGAGGGGAAAGGTAAATAAAAAATTTTCATATGCTGAGATTGTCCGATCATTCGCATCTCAAACGTAGTTTACAAAGGAATTTTGTCTGGGGGTTTTAAAAGTTATATATATATATATATATATATATATATATATATATATATATATATATATATGATAATTTTATTTACACAGACATGTACAAAATCTGCGACACTGGCATGTCGATGTTATCGATCTACAGTTACTATAAACTGAGATCTCATCAGGCAGATCTTAACCTCAGATCATATTTGGATCATATTTGGAATATGATCTGAGGTTAAGATCGGATTCTAACTCTGCCTGATGAGATCTCAGTTTATAGTAACTGTTGATCGATAACATCGACATGCAAGTGTCGCAGATTTTGTACATGTCTGTGTAAATAAAATTGTCATATATAAAGCTCTATTTTGATATTAAGCACTTTTTATAAACCCGGTTAAAATTCTCTGGATTACCACTCTGTAAATATGTTTTACCTTGATTATTACCATTATATATATATATATATATATATATATATATATATATATATATATATATATATATATGCAAGATAAAAATGGAATTAAGGATAAGCGAATCAACAAACAAACAAAAATATAAACTCAAACACATATAAAACTAATTAATGCTTTTATATGTCTTTGAGTTTATATTTTTGTTAGTTTCTGGATTGGCTTATCCTTAATTCCATTTTTATCTTGCATATATATATATATATATATCTTGCATTTATCTGAAACATTTTTTCTATTATTCCTCATATATATATATATATATATATATATATATATATATATATATATATATATATGCCGATATTTATTTATTTTTTACTACTTCCCTGTGGTCTCTTAGTGTTCTGACTGTAAGACATTGTCATAAAACATGGTGTAACTTATATGTGTGTGCCTTTTAATTAAGATCTATGTTTCCAAGGTAATTTTGAGTGTTTAGTTTAGGTCAGCGGGCTATTCATTCAATAGTGACTATTAAACAACTTATATTCATTTACATACATGATGTAAGCTGGCAAAATTTGAGATGTTATACCTTTTTTGGTTTAAATTGTCTCGAGCAAATGTATGCTTATCATGAAAAATGCCTTGTCTAAGTGATCACAGTTTTTAAGGACTGAAAATATACGGTGAAGTTATATCCGTATATAATTTCAGTATTCAAGGGTATTAGTAAAAAATGATCGCCATTTTATAATGTTAAAGTTTACATTTGTATCCAATATTTTCTTAAATCCATTTGGTCATATGACAACCTTCTATTTGTTTCTCTACTAATTCAGCTCAATATGTGTCCCTCGCTCTCGGCATTATCAGTCGGCGTTGAAAAAGGTATTAGTCGAAAAATGTCTGCACATATGTTGCAAAATGTTTGTACACATGTATATACTATATAACTCGGGGTTCGAATTTTCCGATCGGTGATACGGTTATATAATCCCATACTGACGAGCGCAAAATAAAAACGCGAAACATATACATATCTATGGATATAAAAAATATTTATTACTTGTAATTATTAAGCTCCTATAAACTTAAGTCTTTTCGATAGATAATAAATTGATGATTCATAAATAAGCCACGTAGCAAGGTTCTCTCGATTGGAAGATCGGAACTCTCTTTAGACTCACAGTATTTGTGTTTACAATGAAAGGATGCAGCGCGTATTTATCTCGCATTTTCGAACGGGATAGTCGCGCTGTGCGAATGGTTACGAGACCAGGGTTAATAATATTTGGATCTGGAGTTGTAATTGTCCGATCGGCGATAATGTTACATAATTCAATATGTACGAGTATAAAATAAAAACGCGAAGAATATGTGTCTATGGATATGAAAAACATTTATATATATATATATATATATATATATATATATATATATATATGAAGAAGAATGGAAAGGAATTAGAGAAGCAAAAGCCAAATCAAATTTCAATTCAATTGCTCAGAGCAAGGTATATTCCGCAAAAAGGCAATTTATTCAAGTTAAATTTTCCTTAAGCCAGGCTTTTCAAAGATCAAAATCTTATCATCAGAGGAAGTCGCTGGGATAGATAAGTTGACAAAGGCCAATATTTAAAAAGAAATTTGATTTGGCTTTTGCTTCTCTAATTCCTTTCCATTCTTCTTCATATCTACCTGCTCTATTCTGGATATTGAGCTGTATACTTTTCACAATAGGTTTTACCTTTCCTAAAAGTTCGCTTTTAGTACACCACTTTATATATATATATATATATATATATATATATATATATACTTCATGAATATTATTTATCTATGGATGAGTAGAAGTAATTCCCCAAACAGAACCGTTTTTCACCACTTTTATGTTACCTTACAAAGATTAAAAATCAAGATTTAATTCTACTAAACTTTAAATCTAAAATCATTATTCCAATTTTGATCAAAATCCATTACAGGATTTTGATTCTAGAAAATATCTCAAATTTAAGGCTTAAGATTAAAGCGTCTACAAGAGAAATTGAAATTCAGAGAGTCTGGCTTCATAGTTGTCCAATGACTATGGATACATTTTATGCTAATCTGAAATATTTGTCTTTTCATATAGGTTGTTGTGTCTATATTATCCCTCCCAAAATCTCTTTAAAATCCTCCAAAAGAACTGAAATTTGAGAATTTTTATTAATTGATATTAATTGATGTTAAAATTTAACAAGAAACGTAGGTATCTGAACTTCCATGAAAGGCGCCAATCCCCCTTCATATAAAACTAAATTGGACAAACTCTAGCCTGCATTAAGCAACTGCGTTTCAAAATTCATAATGATCGGTTAAATTGTTTATGAGTGAATCCTGTACATACAAATATATAAACATATACACATACAAACTGTATATAAATATAAATATGCAGTAATTATTTTTCCACAATTTAAGACACAATGCAGCACCCCCTCCCTCCCCCCACACACAAAAACAATCATCAACAGGAAATCCTAGAATCGAGTTTCGCTCTACTTTGAGCACATCAGTAGGGTACCTCTCGATCTAGGATTTAACTTTTGCATATGCTGGGGTAGTTCTTCAGATTTTCTGTATGTGACGCGGTGGTTCAGTGGCAGAATTGTACTTCGCATGCAGGTGTCTAGCGTTCAAAATACGTGGTCGGATATGTCCTACTGAGGAGCCAAAGGAAGAGCGAAACTCGGGTATATAATTGTCTGTTAATTGCTGGCTTCCTGTGTGTGGGCTACGTCGTGTGTCAAAATGTGGAAAAACAATTATATAATCTCTCTATTTCTCTCTCCCCCCCTCTCTCTCTCTCTCTCTATCTATCTATCTCCCTCGCTGTATAATTATATATATATATATATATATATATATATATATATATATATATATATATATATATAATTAATATATCATATTATTTTGCAAATGATCCATACACATTTGCTGCTGCTGATTGAAGAAGGTGTTGCATGTAAATTAATTGAAGTAAAGAGGAAAGGTCTAATACTACTTATGTTACGTTTCTATTTTTAGAGATACCAGTTGAATTGGATGATATATATGTGTGTGGGCATATACTTATATATATATATATATATATATATATATATATATATATGTGTGTGTGTGTGTGTGTGTGTGTGTGCTCATATATACATTTGTTACTACTTTGAGAAACATTCTGCTAGTCTCCAGTTTCCAAAGTACGATAAGCCTCGATGCTCATCAAATTTATGAAAGTGCAAAAAGGTGAGAAGAAATATGTAATTAAAAATTATAAATAGTGAGATAATAATCCCTAAAATATAACTGATGATATTTATATATATATATATATGTGTGTGTGTGTGTGTGTGTTTGTATGTGCGTGTGAAAGAGATAGTGAGGGGGTAATGTGTAGTAGTAAGGTCACTTTTATTTCAAGAATATTTAGTGTTCTATGATATGTATTCTGTGTTTCTATTTTATTTATCTGAAAATCTGAGTTTAGAAAGTCTTTTGGATTTTGGGAAAATGATCAACTGATCTAATAGACACATAATGTACATCATATATATATATATATATATATATATTCTAGCAAATATATGCTCCTTCCGGTCGCATATTTTTGCTTAGTTCGGAGCATGATATCATAATGAACAAACTGCATAATTGACTCCCCCACAGGAAAAGGTAAATACTAAGAGGATTATATCATGACAGACGAACACTACCCCTTACCTTTAAAAGAGGAGTTAAAATACTTGGGAAGATGGTATTATTAAACAGAATAGATAGTAAACCACCCCGACCCCCTAAAACAGGGAGAAAGTCATCCTGGGACGATGATATTGTGAGGAACGATTATACTGTCCCCCTAAAAAAAAGATGGTAATGCCCGAGAGGAATGTATTATAAGGAACGAAAATATACTACACAAACGACCAAAGGAGAAGATAAAGCGTCGGAGTCCCCCCCCACACACACACAAAGGATGTGGTTATGCTTGATCGGAAATACTCCCTTCAAGATAGTGAAGGTAATACCTGGGAGTATCACCCCATGAAAGGAGAAGGTAATGCCTGCGAGTATGGTATGGCAAGTTTTATTGTACACGTAAAATGTCGAAATGTAAAGTGGGATCAAAAATATAGTCGCCATCTTTATAAACAAAGAAGTATGCAAGCTAAAAAAGAATGATAACTTCTTTCAATTTTTTAAAATAAAAAATACATGTACATAACCGTGAGTAATCGTTCTTCCTTAGCTAGCCTCTTACTGTTATATAATGGGACGCATGTGATTATGGACGTACAGAGAGATCGTTTAACTTGCGCGATTTGTAACGAAGTCATCTCGTGCAACTTTGGTGCGATGTTTCTCACGATTCGCGGTGACAGTTGACGAGACCTCGGGTCGGGGGTCGGGTCGCACCTGTGCGTTGATCACGAGATTTCGTGACGTCACAGTTTTCCCGGTGAGAAAACTGCAGTGATTTTTAGAGTTCTTATCGGGAAGCCGACTAGTCAAGTCGCCTTAGCCATGTAGCGATTAAATAAGATAGGGGAATTCAGATACCCAAAAATGAGAGCCAGGCGATGTCCCCTTCCTCCTTCCCTTGCAAGTGATTAAGAAATTAGTTAATTAACTAGCGTAAGTTTCTCTCTCTCTCTCTCTCTCTCTCTCTCTCTGTTTCAACGAAAATGGAAATAAATGGCTCGGAACTACAGGAGAAGACTTGTTATATTTTGTTATGTGTAGATTGATTTCAGTTACAGCAAAAA
Organism: Sepiola atlantica; assembly: GCA_963556195.1. NCBI lineage: Eukaryota > Metazoa > Mollusca > Cephalopoda > Sepiida > Sepiolidae > Sepiola > Sepiola atlantica. The sequence continues at coordinate 2,488,110 of OY744529.1, forward strand.
ACCGCTGGCACCAAATTGTGACAACGACAAAGCGTCTGCAGAGAGTGGTGGCGGCGACAGCAAGAGAAAGGGAAATACAATTCCTGAATTGGGTTTACTGCTGTGTCAGCCGAAAGGGAGAGATTGAGGCCGGGACCGACTGGCAAGACCACTCGACGTCGCCCGGATCAAGAAACGGTACATCGTCCCGTTAGCAAGCGATGCCGTTCGCTTGATCAACAAAGGAGCTGTTGTACTACGCGAGATTCCGACATACAAACTATCATAAACCAATTATTCAACATTACTTAGCTTATTTAGATGTAGATTATATTTTTCCGATCTAATTTTTATTTTGGCGTTTCACGTGTACGATGAAAATTTATATAACTTAGGGTTTTTAATGTTTACTTTTGTTTTTTTTGTTTTTTACTAAAACATGGTTTAAGTAACAAAAAATATAAGTTCATTATAAGTAATGCAGAAACTTATTTCACTTTAAATAATTTACGTGATTGAAATAGGATTAACGCCAAATGAAATGAAAATACCCCTGTCCTGTGCAGTTCTAGGAGGTCAACCCTCCCAGGTTTTGCCTCCCCTCTTTGGGGAGGAGTAAGTTTATTGCTTACTGCCTGAGGCGCCCCTACCGAGGAATGCCGACAGGGCTGCCCTGGCAATTTTTAATAGCCAGAGTGCTCACCTTCTCGGGCGCTGGCTTTTCAAGCCCCACTTTCCGACCCGACCTTGGGTCACATCTTACCTTGTGGGAGTAAGATTTATCCATTTATATATATATATATATATATATATATATATATATATATATATATATATAGAGAGAGAGAGAGAGAGAGAGAGAGAGAGAGAGAGAAAGAGAGAGAGAGAGAGAGAGAGAAAGAGTTGAGATCAACAAAATTAGAACATTATCTATTTTAGTTCCAAGCATTCAAACACAACCATTATTTGGCGATATATATATATATATATATATATATATATATATATATATATATGGGTGTGTGTGTGTATGTATACACACAAACATATATTAATATATATACATATATATTTTAAGTTTTGAGAGACAATTGATACCTCCTGTCAACGTTCTCACGCGGGGAGTCTATAGTGAAGTAAGGCTTACGCAATCACCAGCTGCTGAACATGGGCATATGGCGTTGCAGGTATGTCGTTGGTTTACAATCAATTCTAAATTAGAGTCTTCTAGAGGTTGTATGTTCAATCCTTGCTCCAGGCGACAATAACTAGGAATAACATAAAATTGACACATTTGTCTGGTCATAGCTGACGGAATGAGGCTGTTCTAGTCCCATGATTTAAATAAAAGGTTCAGTTAGAAATACTCTATAATTTTAAAATTTCGACATAAAGCTTCACAAGATGCATCTGAAGAAAGTCGGAGGTTTCATCGGCCGAAACGTTGTAGAATTAACTAACAAGAAAATGTGTGGAAGCATTTGATTTTTTTGTGTACTTGATGACCTTGAACTATCGAATTATTTGCTGTTTATAAGTTGGCCGATGCGAATGCAGACCCAACGATATTAATGTAAAATATTAATTTGAAAAGTACAAAACAAACTTAAATATGAAATTTATAAATCGCATCACATTCTTGTATAATTGTCTAAAAATCTACTTTTTAATGAGTAATAGTTTTAAAATGATTGCTCGTAATTTATGTACAGGAAAACGGAATTCTAATGTAAATTTAAATAAAATTTGCATGTTTAAATCTTATATAATACTAAAGATGAGCACGTCTTCTAATATTTTGGGTCATTTATTTTAATCACACGAAATAAACCATGAAATAAATAACTTAATCAAAGTTTATGGCTTAATTTCAAAAGAAAAAACGTATTTGTTTCTAACCAAGACGCAGGTATGATCAAACTAATGACCCATTAGTTAACATCGTTCTTTGATAACCAAAGTTAAGAAATATATTTTGCGAAAATAGTATACGTATGCGTAGCGACAGAGAGAAAATGTAACTGTAAAATAAAGTCTTTGGATTAGCCAATGAAAACGCCCCAAACGATATAGTTGGAAAATATATAATAACTAACAGACGCTATCAAGAGCATTAAATGGAATACTAAGTGTGCAACGACGAACTTGTTACCCAATGAAGAAGACCTCACGATGTAAGTCTGTACGAGTTGTAGTAGATAAATCTGAGTGCTAGAGTGTAAATACCCCCGATAAACTGGTATCGTCCGGGCCTTTGGGTCTGGATTTACGCCGGTCTATTGGGGGCTGCTGGTCCTGTGCAGTTCTAGGAGGTGCACTCTCCCAGGCTTTGCCTCCCCTCTTTGGGGAAGAGTAAGTTTATTGCTTACTGTCTGAGGCGCCCGTACCGGGGAATGCCGACGGGGCTGCCCAGGCAATTTTTAATGGCCAGAGTGCTCACTTTCTCGGGCGCTGGCTTTTCAAACCCCACTTTCCCGACCCGATCTTGGGTCGCATCTTACTTGTGGGAGTAAGATAAAAATGGCCTTGTGCCTAACTCCTGGGGAGGAGTAAATAAAAACCCCGATCTACTGTATGAATGACTATATTAGAATAAGCTGTCAAGCCGTTAAAATCTGAAAGATATTTAAGACTTTTCTACAGAGAAAAAAATAGTTAATATTTACTCGGCTTAAAATGTATGTACTATGCAGCTTAACATACCTTGACCAATATAAGTAACCGGTGGCCAACTGTTGCTCCTATATATAACTAACAGTGTTAGCCGGCGTTGCCCGGGACCATGAAAAATCTATAAGTGTGAGTAACATCGTTATATTAAAACTTGTATCGCTCTCCCTCCCCCCTCTCTCTCTCTCTCTAACTTTCACTTGTTCCACGTCCCCGAGTTATCTCTCCCTTCCTCCTCAACCCTCTCTTTTTACTCCGACCAGCCCATTTTTATGTTTTGTTTTGACAAAAATAATAAAAAAATAATTCATTTATCGGAGTTATCCTTTTTAAATGTAATGCTGTATCTCATATGTATTGCTCCCGGGCACAATAACATTTTTGAGGCCGAGTAATTCCGTTCCGCACCCGTATTTACAATAATGTGAAGAGAAATATTGTTGATAATGATAAATTGTCCAACGAGATTTAAATGCAATACTGATATCTACATTTACTGCTTCCGGACAATCCCAGGTAGAACAAAAGATCCCGTTCCTCCACTCCTCACTTACCAATTATAATATCGTAATGTTTATGATGACAACTTTATTGCTTCGGGACATCGTCGAATAGAGCAAAAGTTTCTGGTCCCTCTCCCCGTCCCCACTTTCCAAATATAATACTGTAATATTAGTCAGGTCTTCACAGCACTGCCAAAAGTAAGGTTAAAATCAAAGTATGAAGAAAAATGGTGTATATGATGATAATTGTATTGCTCCCAGACAACACCGAGTAGAACAAAAGTTTCTGTTACAACCCCACCTTTACAAAATATACTACGATAATTTTAGAAAGGAGGCCTCCACAGGACTGCCAAAAGTACAGTTTAAAATCAAATTATGAAGAGAAATGATATTGATAATGACAATTTTTCTCCCAGGCAACGCCAAATAGAACAACAGTTTCTGTACCCTCTTACTTACTAAATATATTACTGTAATATTAGTTCGTAGGCCTTCACAGCACTGCCAAAAGTATGGTTTAAATTAAAGTATGGAGAGAATTTATGTTGATAATAACAACTTTAGTGTTCCCAGAAAACACCGAGTATTGATTTACTCCTCTCCAGGAGTTAGGCACAAGGCCAGTTGTTATCTTACTCCCACAAGTAAGATGTGACCCAAGGTCGGGGCAGGAAAGTGGGGTTTAAAAATTGCCTGGGTAGCCCCGTCGGCATTCCCCGATAGGGGCGCCTCAGGCAGTAAGCAATAAACTTACTCCTCCCCCAAAGAGAGGAGGCGAAGCCTGGGAGGGTGGACCTCCTAGAACTGCACAGGACAGACCCATAGACCGACGTAAATCAAGCCCCGAAGGCCAAGACAATACCAGTCTATGGAGTGCAGTATCCATCGGAACAGATACTACACTTTGATCTTAGCCAAAAGGACAATAAAGTCCACACCGAGTAAAACAAAAGTTGTTGTTCTCCCTCCTCACCTCGCTTAATAAATAAGCTAATGTAATGTAATTAAGGAGGCCTTTACAGCACTATTAGAAGTGATACTGTATTATTATTAAGCTCCTGGACAACGCCAAGTAGCTTTAAAATCAAAGTATGAAAATAAATTATGTTGATAATAACAATTTTATTGATCCCGGGCAACGCCGAGTAGAACAAAAGTTTCTGTAACCGTCCTCACTTACTAAATATACTACTGTAATGTTAGTTAGGAGGTCTTACTAGCACTGTCAAATGTACGGATACAACATTATAAAAAAAAGTTGTAAAGTTCTTTATCCGGACAACACCAAGTTGATTTTCTTGTATACGACATTATAAAAAAAACAAACTGTAAAGTTCTTTATCCCGGGCAACACAGTGTTAGACCCACCTGCTATTTCTATTGTTTTGAGCATTTTTGCCATAAGATATACCACATACCAGCAGATATACTGTATTATTATAATTATGGCTCCCGGATAACGTCAATTATATGGAAATACTGTGAAATTATTTCTCCCGGGCAGTGCTGTGTTCAAACATTATATTTACCACTTTTGACATGAGATATACAAATGACAATGAGTAATACTAGATTATTATGGCCTAGAACAATGCCAAGTAGCTTTTCTTGTATACAACATCATAATAAAAGACTGCGATATTCTTCATCCCGAGCAACGCCGTGTTTTAATACACCTTCTCTATCTATTGCATTGAGCTCTTTTGCCATAAAATATACTACGTAACAGGAGAAATACTGTATTAGTATTATGACTCCCGGAAAACTCCAAGTAGCTTTACTTGTATACAACATTATGCAAAAGACTTAAGGTCTTTATCTTGGGAACCGCGATGTTTAAAAACACCTGCTCTACCTATTTTATTGAGAACTTGTTAATGAGAACCGTGAAAAGCTGTAACATCCGAGCAATTAGCGTTTCTCAAAACGGATGAGGAATGACTCAGCAATTCTTTCATAATTATAACATAATTACATCGATTACTACATAACATTAAATAATATAAATGTCTAGCTGACCCTCATAGAATGGATATTTTTTTGTAAATTTTAGATATTATGTTTCCGTACACTCGAATTTACCAAATATGATGCTATAATGTTAGTAAGGAGACCTTCACAGCACTGTTAAAAGTACGGTTAAAATCAAAGTATGAAAAGAAATAACGTTGATAATGAAAATGTTATTGCTTCCGGACAACGGCGAGTAGAATACAAAATTTCTGTTATGACCCACACCCACCCTCCACCTTCTTAACTATCAAAGATACTCATGTAATGTTAGTAAGGAGGCTTTCACAGCACTGGCTAAAGTCCGGTTTAAATCAAAGTATGAAAAAATATGATTAATGACTATTTTATTGCTCCAGAATGATGTCGAGTAGAACAAAACTTTGTGTTATCCCTCAAAATATAAATGAAAAATAAATTGAATGTAAAAAATGAATGAAAAAAATGAATATGAATGAATAAAAAAAATGAATGTAAAAAATAAATATAAAATGAATGAAAAAAACTGAATGTGAAAAAATGACTGAAAAAATAAATAAAAAAATGAATGATAAAAAAGAAGAAAAGAATGTAATTAAAAATGAACAAAATGAATGAAAAAAACTGAATGTGAAAAAATGACTGAAAAAAATAAATAAAAAATGAATGATAAAAAAGGAGAAAAGAATGTAATTAAAAATGAACAAAATGAATAAAAAAATGAATAAAAGAGAATAAATAAAAAATGAATGGAAAAAAATTAAAAAACTTAAATATTTTGCTTTCTACTGTTAGCATATAAGATTTTTCTGTGGAGAAAAAAATAGTTTAAATTGTTATTTACTCGGCTTAAAATGTATGCACTCTTTGGCTTAACACACCTTGACAAATGTAGGTAACTGGGGACCTATTTTTGCTTATATATATCATTTTCGTTCACGTGGTGTCATTGGAGAAGAAGTTGGCGTGTTACTTTTAACACCTCTTAAATCAAGCTTCTCTCGTTTCACCACCAACGATTGGATCCCTGTTTTGCTGCAATCAAAATGAATGATTCTTTTCTAAAGGTAGCCCCTTAATTTGATAAGTTCCTAAGACTTGCTCTAAATCTAAAATGGAAGACTTACATCCAATCTGTTGCTGAGGTCGCTAGAAAAATGCATGTATCATTCTACTGCTGCAGAAAATACGTCACTGCTGATTCAACCTTCAACCAATATAAAAGAGTCGTCAGATACGTTTTAAGATGAGTACTGTTGCAAAATTTGAGAGGATGCCGCTCAGAGCAATTTTCGTTGCAGAAACAGAGTTCAAAATTGACTCCGAAATCTAGTGAGGGATAATTTCTTCTGTTCCCCAGAGAGTTTTTCTTACAGTAGAGACGTTGCTACTCTCTCTCTCTCTCTTAACTCTATCGTTATTTTCATGGAAAGTTGTTCGACTGAGCTCCAATCTCTGATTCCTCTTTGTAAGACATCCACAGAAAAACCTCTTTTGCTACTACGACGAAAACACTTTCCTTTCTTCCTCCGAATCTTGGCGAAAGTTCCATAAACAGAGCTTTTTCGTAAGAACTTCTCGTTCGTGCAACACATTACAACGGGGCTGCTTTTCTGCAGATTACAATTCAAATCCAATCGCAATAGATTCCTGTTATGAACAGTCTCCACGGGTAATTTGAGCTTGGCCCATCCCATCAATCTTTCTTAGTCCTCTCATAACGTTTTACATCTCTCAATTGACAATCATGCCGTCTAATTAACCCTTATCCTCCAGTGGCTTTTAGTCTTGATAAATGCTGATCCATCAGTAAAACAATTTCAAATAAAGAAAAGCATAATAATAGTAATTAAATTAAAAAGAAATCCAATATTAAAGAATATTCTCACGTGGTAATTAATGAAAAAATAGCTTCGAGCCCTGCCATGAAACTGCAGTAAAGTGTTAAGATATGCTTATTTCAATAATGTATCTGCAGTCAGTATGATACTCGACTCAATACCTTAATAGCATTACATCTGAAACATCGATATTTGATTTTCTCTCGACAATCTGTCTTCGCCATCCTGTCATTTGTTTGCAAGAAAATAATGACCTAAACAGCATTAACCGCTTGTGAACTTAATAAACATTAATTTTGACATGATTCTACTGTGTCCTATTTATTTTCTATATCACTTGAATATCATAAACGTAGGTAAACTAATTTGTATTATAACACTTCATCATAATATTGTATTAGCAATGTTGCAAGCGGCCTTGTAGTTCGCTTGTGTACTTTTTCATTCTATTTTCTTATTACGAAAGTTACTTTCTTTGAGTTCATTAAATTAAAAGCTTTTTTAAATAATGTAAATATCTACTAAATATAACATGACAGTTGATGAAAGAAATTCAACAAAACAATAACTTTTATTTTTACATTTTACTAACACGCAGTGGTTGAATACGAGAAGACAAGATTAGTGTAAAGAGAATAACAGATTAACATTAACGAACACAACCACACACCTTTTCTTCCTCGCACCTTGATTAGCGCATGTACGGACCGGTTTACTTTTTTCTTATTTATACAAATAGTTTATCAGATGATCGTTGACACAGAATGCAGGTAGCGTTTAATTTAATGTATTTGTTTATATCCTTGTCTTCATTAAACACATAAACAGACCAATGAATACATTTATGCTGTATTTTCAGCGATCATTTCTAACACTTTTATCTTTTTTACGTCGATTATTTTCATCGTTGACGAATCAAATTTTTCTGTTTAGAAGAAAAAATGTTCCCATATTTTAGCAATTATTGACAAGATTTTAATTTTATTATATTCTTTCGCTTTCTCAACGGTTATCTATACTGAAGGATTACAATTTCATAAACAAACGATAACTTTCGAAGTTATATTTAAAGAATAAAAACACGTATTATAAAATGATATATTAAGTATATATATTTTCAGTACTTAAACGGTGTCCAATATAAAAGAAGAACTCAGTAGTAGTATAAAAATATACTTGTGGCAAGTAAGCTACACATTAATGAACGTTTCTGTGTAGCTTATTTGCCATGAATATAGTTGTATACTACTACTATGTATATATAGTAAGGAAATACATATCGATAGATTTCAAACCGGATTTCACAGTGAGGAAGTTCAGGAAGTCTTAGAAAGTAAGCTTGTTGGAAAACAGGCATCAGGAACAAGTTATATTTAATATTTAAAAGTTTTAAAATTTCGAAAACTTATAAGCATACAGCGTTTAATATATATATATATATATATATATATATATATATATATATATATATATATATATATATATATGTGGGGGGAGCGGGGTTATATGAGAGCGATGTAAAGAAAAGGAGAAATAATCGACATAAAGAGAACAAGAAAATATTGTTGATGTGTATAAAGCTTCATTTATTGCATATGACGTTTCGGTATAATTATATACTTTTTTCAGATATACAAAGGTCAAAAGGAAAATATATTTTCACATCATATATGTATATATATATATATCTATATATCTATCTATCTATCTATATATATATATATATATAAATATATATATATATAAATATATATATATATATAAATATATATATATATATAAATATATATATATAAATATATATAAATATATATATATAAATATATATATAAATATATATATATAAATATATTTATATATATATATAAATATATATATATATAAATATATATATATATATATATATATATATATATATATATATATATATATATATATATATATATATATATATATATATATATATATAAGAGAGGAGTGAGATAAAGACACTGACTTAGGTTTTACGGCATCAAAGCAACTGAATAAACTCCGAAACTTTCTTTATTGCAGTTGGATGAACTAAAATCTGTACCTTCCCATTCCATGTTGGTGAGGAAGATTCACACTCTGGTCCAATTTACTTTCAATTTTCTTTTTACTGCGTGTTTTCTTTCATATATAGTAACAATAATCACGAAATTTAAAACACATAGGTTTTCTTTTCTGTTTTAATTAATTAGTTCCTGGTCGATGGATACATTTGAAAGATCACTAGTTAATTACAAAGTGAAATACGTTGGCGCATGCACCTGCAACTAAAAGCAACTCCACCTGTTGTCGTCAGTACATTATATACCGCTTGACATTCGCAAGTCCGGCATAAGGATGTGCCACAGAGTATCCTCAAGGCATGAAATAACACTGGTCTTTTGCATGTACGATAGCCTATGACTACATCTGACAGAGGATGATCTTACCCGCTGTCTCCACTGTATTATTTTAAACTTTCTTGTTTAGTGGACGAGTATTTAAACTACTGATTAATATTTAGTCTAAATTATCAGTCTAAACTTATTGGTAGTATTGTCAAGTAAAGAAAGACGACGACGACGACGACGACGACGACGACGACGACGACGACGACGACGATGGTGAGGGTTGTATTAATCGGTATATATTTGTTGGTTATCGAAAACTTTGCTTTTCTTTGTAAAAAGAGTGTATGGGTAAGTCAACGTGGGCTGTACTCTAATTGTAAAAACCAATCTCACTAGCAGTTATTAGTGAAAAAGAAGCCACGCATAGACGCAGCGGTTTTATATTCATTCATGAAAGAACGCGTAATTAGGCAAACATGATATATCGGTAATGGCAGAGTCTGTGGCGATATCATTACGTATAGGGGCATGGTATGTGGCGATATCTATACGTATATAAAAGAGGTGCGTCAGTCCATATGGCGCGAAGTTAATGAGGCCTTGGAGTGCCATGTTGAACTTCAATCGGCGTTGCTAAGAAAATGTACGACTCCATATATCCTCCTTCCAGCCATGGATTAAACAGTCGAGTAGACTTGATGTTCAAGTGTTGTTATGCAATCAGACTAAGAGAAGGGAATATTTGAAACAAATTATGTTGAAGAAATCTGTTCTTTACCGCTGATATTCTTACACTGTCAGCAACAATTCACTAAATAGAAAAGATGTGGCAATTGATGAACATAAAATGATTCGTGCTCACCTGAGCTTCAATTTCTGGTTCCTTCTTGTAAGGCATTCATAGCAAAAACTTGTCTTCTACTGCAACTGCAAAGAACCTTCTTTCTTTACTCCGTGTGCCTAGCGTCATTTCCATGAACATAGTTTCTTTCCAATAACTTCCCATATGTGGAACACATTACAACAAGTCTGATTCCAGGCACACTCAAACATGGTTTTCGTCGAATCCAATGTCAACAAATACTCGTCATAAACCGTCCCTATAACTAATCAAACTTCGTTCATTCCATACATCATTTTCAAATCCTCTCATAATATGTTTCATTATCCAACTGACAATTCATCCATCGCATTAACTTTTACCTTCGAGTGTATTTTAGTTTTGATAAGATATTCCGAATTGCGTTCATCTTCTAACTTGAAAAACATAGAAAACTGTCATATCTATATATATATATTGTTACGAGAAAAGGTATATTCGATGGAACTTGAACACGACATCGCTGATTTCAAATGCCGCGTCGGTATCGAATATTTAAATCGCCAGTGTTTGACAGGAGGTTAGTTGGGGTATTTATGCCCCTAGTAATGGCTTGAGACCCTTGCATAACTATTAATCGTTCCACGCGACCTGTTAAAATGGTAATCAAATAATTGAATAAACGCAATCTAGACAAGATATTTGCATCTGAAAATGGCGCGAAGCAACGTTAGCAAAATGAACTCAGCTTTCATTTTATGATTGTTCGTTCCTAGATTTGCTTTCCTATTTTCATATTGTTGATAATGTACTTCCTATGGAAACCGTATCACTCTCTCTCCCTCTCTCTCCCTCTCTCTCTCTCTCTCTCTCTCTCTCTCTCTCTCTCTCTCTGTTTATTTCACTATCTGCATATTCTTTCTGTATTCGTGTCTGTTTTTTCTTCTTCCTCACTTTTTTCTCCTTTTCTGCCTTTCTTTTTCTTCGTATGGTTTTCTACTTTCCTCTATCTCTCACTTCCATTTTATCTATATCATTTTTCCTCTCAATATAACAGTTTTTCACTGTATTTCTATTTCGAATAAAACTTATTCGACGTTTTATTCTCGGAAGAAATTTCTCAGAAGATGACAAATATTATTTAAAGTTCACCGTAATTTAACGTTACTAATTTAAAAACGAAAAAAAAAATGTATCATGTGTTATAAGTCAAAACTGAAATCCGTAAATATCAACGTAAAATAAGCACGGATATTCTATGCATGTTTCGGCGATGCAAATGCGACAGACAAAATGAAATGCTATTTCAAACGTAAACCTGGCACACTAAGCGATGGGCAGAACCTCCTATAGAGATACGTGGATGTGTCTGAAATAAAATACGTCCATTCAAGCTGCGCGTTTAACGATTAAAATGATTTCCAAAACTATGAGAAACCAACGGACGGACAGAGCCTTTGATACAAATGTTTGGACGCATCTAAGCAATAGTAGATGCCAATATACCGCAGAAGGCTAAACAAATAATGAAAGAACTTCTGTTAGCTCTCATAGTAAGAATACAAATCTTCTAACAATCAAATATTTGCATGGACTATTTTCCCTATCTATAAATAGGCAGGTGTCTACCACTTAGTGATTGTCACACCAGCTAATCAGGCGTAGGAACACATGAATTGTCGGACTACTTATAGCGCCCACGCGATTTCGGGTTCTCGTTGCGTGCGCTAGTTGGAGCGAGTACATCGTCTGAACAGGACGTATTTCGTTGGTTTCCCAAAATCTTAACGATATGGAAATCTACCAAGTCGTATTAACTCTCAGCACAGTTCAAATGAAAGGTATTTGTATATAAACTTCGATGTCGTCTGCTGCCTATTTATTAATCTTTCAAATTAGATTGGTTTTCTATTAAGGCCAACTAATTGTCATCGTTATAATCCGTTTAAAAAACTTCCAAATGAAAAGTAAATAATGCCGTTGCTTAAAACTGTGAAACAGTCTTCTGTATATGGCGTAGAACAGGCCGTTTTGGCAACACAAACATTGTTCTACAATTATACTAAATTTAAGTTAATCAACGTCTCTTTCCCTAACGTTTTATCTATATGATTTAATTACACAAAATACATGCGAATATATACATTAGTTCTGGTATTGAGTTATGTTTTTTTTTTATCTGTTTTAATTGTTCTAATTAATCGAAAATTATAAATAACTAAACAAGTCACTGATTTCTATTTTAGAAATCTATGTATATTTCTCGTCTCCTCTCAGTCTATATTGCTTCAACCACTTTCTAATATTTCTTTACATCTAATTTACATGCCACAACCACGTATGTAAATTAGATGGCAAGATAATAAATCTTTTTATTTATAATAATAATAATAATAATAATAATAATAATAATAATAATAATAATAATAATAATAATAATAATAATAATAATAATAATAATAATAATCAGTGGGAAATCGGTGGTAGGTGGCTGTTGCGATACCGCAAGGTCATCAGCGGTGATGAACGAAAAGAGGTGGAGCATACTGGAAGTCTGAGGAGACTTGTTGTCACTCAGACTCCAGGGAATACCACAGGTTGTTGGCAGTGGGCGATCACTGACGATGACCAGAATGATAACTCCTAGTGAGTAAATAATAATATTGGAACTATACAAAGGACGGAAATGATAAAAACACCTACAATCTTATGAAAAATCATTGAATGCGGAAACCAACTCGCATAAGCTACGAAGGGTCACACGGAATCTTCTACAGGAAGAACACATAACAAAGAAATAGAAAATGCAAGAAACATCACTTTATAAGCTCCCCCCACAATAAATGACACCGGCCTCAACTGACACGACACAATAATGAACCAATGAACAGAAATAGCAAGAAACACCATCAGCTCCCCGCCCCCTCAATTTGTTTTTAAATAAAATGAAATAATAAATAGATAATAAAAAAAAAATTTTTAATTAAAAATTTAAACAAAATTTAAAAAATTTTTAATTTTAAAATTAAAAAAAAATGGTACCGGCCTAGGCTGACACCATACAGAATATTTGCATAGGATCAAGGAGGATGAAAAGACCGAAGAAGGACAGCACAAATCAGACCTCCACTGGAAGTGCAGAGACTGCTGGGACCTTGGGGAGGCTTATTGCCACCCAAATCCCAGAGAAGACCAATGGTCCTTACCAGCGATAAATCAATGGTAAACAGCTGTTGTGATAATGCAAGTTTATTTGTGGTGAAATCTGGGAAGACTAGTTGTGACTCAGACTCTAGCGAATACCTCCGGTTGTCGGTGAGCAATCACTGATGACCTGTGTGAGAACTCCTAGTGAGTAAATAATAATAATAATAATATATTATCTCTAGATTATTAGAATGTTTTAATGTCCCAAATTTGGAATTTTGGAATGAAATCAAAGTAGATTGAATAGTGGTTGCGACCCAAAAGGAAAACTTCTCCACACTAGTGCAGTCTAATGAAAATAATAAGCATTTATAAGCAGGTCTCGGCCTTTTGGCTAAGATCAAAGTGTAGTATCTGTTCCGATGGATACTGCACGCCTGTCCTGTGCAGTTCTAGGAGGTCCACCCTCCCAGGCTTTGCCTCCCCTCTTTGGGGAGGAGTAAGTTTATTGCTTACTGTCTGAGGCGCCCCTACCGGGGAATGCCGACGGGGCTGCCCAGGCAATTTTTAAATGGCCAGAGTGCTCACCTCTCGAGCGCTGGCTTTTAACCCCACTTGCTCGACCCGATCTTGGGTCACATCTTACTTGTGGGAGTAAGATAAAACTGGCCTTGTGCCTAACTCCGCGAGGAGTAAATAAACATACTCGTCACAATGTTCTGTCCGAAACGTTATCACTCATTTCTTTTCATGATCATTTTTTTATTTCGTCTCTTCTTTAGCTGTATTTTACTTGACGCTCTCTATTTTTTAATGTAAATCGCTCGAGACAAGGTATGAAACCACTTGATGTAAGGAGCTAAAAAACACTTCTTCGAGGTAAAAACCAAGTCAACGATAACTGGTAGGTAGATAGATTACGACCCAGGAAACAGAAATACTTTCCCCTTTGTCAGAAACATCGCTCATGAAATGTGAGGACTACAGGACAAAATAAGAGAAGCGAGAGGTACGAGGCTGTCGAAAGTAAACCTAAAGTTAGTCACTTTCTACTCTCCTTTTGATATCTAACGCAGTTACGGACAACTGTCTTTGTGTTAATCATCTATATATCGACACAACTCTGTGGTTTTAGAACAGTGGAAAGTGGAAATTACTCACTAAAATAAACGATAATCCAAACTCCCTGCAAAATAAACGAATTGAGCACTCTTCAATTCTAATAGCGTTTTTATAAACATTTAGATTTCATTTATTCCTTGCCTGTTAGTGATAGTGTAACGGTTAGTAGCGCCGCTTAAAAAAAACAAATAAGCAATCACGTTTCGGTCCTTGTTTGAAGCGCTTGTCTGTCTAGTCACATTGAAGAGCTGTGATATGGCGTCTATATCTATCCTACGTCTATACTCACTTGTCACTGCTGGGGCATTCGTTAATATAAACGTCTGATTTTCATATATATATATATATATATATATATATATATATATATATATATATATATATATATATATATATATATATATATATATATATGGGAAAATGAAAAATGAAAACCAAAAAATGGATGTTTTTTATGTGTACATCAACGTTTCGTCTTTATTTATAAGACTTCATCAGGATGATAAAATAGAGAAAAAATGTCATGCAAGTACAGATACATGTAGGGTAGACATATTGGGAGGAAAAATAAAATGAAATAATGGCCCCTACTGGGTGGACGTCCGTACTTGTTGGAGAAATAGAAATGAATGTTGAAGAAAATGAGTGGGGAAAAAATGGAAGGATGGGGTGAGCAAGGACTACTGTGGCTGGTGGTAAGAGAAAGAGGTGGGGGATGAGCAGGGGTAAAGTGGATGGCAGAGAGGGAGTGGAGGAAGAGGGGGGATGGAGGTGTTTGACCAGATGGCTGCGGTCAAGATTGAAGGGGAAAGGTAAGTTGGAATGTTTGTGTATGGGGGTGTATGCAGGGAAAGGAGGAGAGGAAGAGAGGGAGAGGGGGGCTGTGATTTTGGTGGATGGGCGAAAGTTATGGTCTTAGAGAGCGTTTTGAGAAAATGAGGGAATTTAAGAAGGGGTATGGGAGAAAATAGTTGAGAGGGAGAGAGGGAGGATTTGTTGTGATAGGGAGTGAAATATTTGAAATATTTGGAAAATGATAGCAATGAGTGACGGATTGGAGGGGTGGAGGAGGGCGGTGATTGAAAGGGTGGGTATGGAATATTTGAAATATTTGGAACATGAGAAAGTTTATTTGGACTGCAGTGTTAAAAATGTGAGGGAAAAAACGGAAAAAGTAAGGAGAAAATGAAGATTCAAGGAGGAAAAGGAAGGGAGTGAGTAAATGGAAGAGTGTCATAAAGGTTGGAGATAAAAATAAAAGTTAACTATGATCAGGCAAGAGTCTTTGTTCTGTGAGGATGATCTTGCTTATTAAGGGTGATAGGTTAAAGAAACCATTTCGTTGCTTGATGGTGGTGGAGGCGGTGATGAGGGCAGTTTCCAATAATCTTCGCCGAGATTTGTTGTGGATGTATTTAGTGATTTTGGCTTGTTCAAATTTGAACCCATGACCAGTAGTCCTTGCTCACCCCATCCTTCCATTTTTTCCCCACTCATTTTCTTCAACATTCATTTCTATTTCTCCAACAAGTACGGACGTCCACCCAGTAGGGGCCATTATTTCATTTTATTTTTCCTCCCAATATGTCTACCCTACATGTATCTGTACTTGCATGACATTTTTTCTCTATTTTATCATCCTGATGAAGTCTTATAAATAAAGACGAAACGTTGATGTACACATAAAAAACATCCATTTTTTGGTTTTCCTTTTTCATTTTCCCATCACGTCGGATTACCTTCATCCTTCTCTTCCCATATATATATATATATATATATATATATATATATATATATATATATATATATATATATATATATATAGGGCTGTAGACACTATTTCCTTAATAGGATCGTTATTAAACTGTTACTATTTATTAACTTCCCTACGAGGGCAGTTAGACATCAATTCAGTTTTGAATTCGGGGAAAATCCAACTCTCCCAAAAAGAATCACTGGATTGGGACAACCATTTAAGTTGCCTCAGTCTAGAAGGATTTCTCCTTCACTGACCTAGGACAGAAAAAAATAAGTGTAGTATTAGAAGAGATAATACACTTTGCTCCTAGTGTAACAAACCAAACCATTATTTCATTGATTTCCTAGAAAAATGTAACCCATATATTGTTTGAATTAGGAAAAGTGAGTTTGCAAAGTCAGTTATTTTAAAAAAAATAAGATTAAATACAAAATGTATCGCTTTCTGCGCACTATATCTTCCTTTGCCTCTTTTTTTCTCTCTCTTTCTCTTCCCCTCTTCGGCTCTGGGTTAAATACTATTACAAATGTGGTGATATTTCCTTTGCTTATAATGAACTATTCCAATTTTGACTTTATAGTTAGTTTTATTACCCGTGATTGTTAATGGACAGAGAGAAAGTGACGAAAGCGAGAGTGATAGATACTCTATAAAATAAAGACGGGGAAGTCAGACAACATACAATTAACGATAGACAAACACTTAGTTTGAGACGGCTCATTTCGTTAGTTAATTGCATATTACGGATAATCACAAGAATTTAAATAGACTTTTTTCAATCTCAAAACTAAAGAATATTTTAACATGTACTGTTGTGTTTATAATAAATAGAGTAAAACCTTAGAGAAACAAACGTTTAATAACTACTATATTAATAGATTAGTCACTGTTTTTTGGGGTTTTTTTTATTTCATGTTTCTTGCAAATTTGTCCGTGACGTTGTCATCTGCACATTGTCACCAAAACGTCAACATTCCACCGCTCGTGTTTTGTTTTGGCGTGTTCTTTTAACGGATGGGCGGGTATTTATGTATTGCTCAGACTTTTTGCGTAAGATCTTACGTTACGGAAGGCATGCTCATATTAATACACACATGAGAAAATAGGAATTTAGTGCATATATCTTTCTTAAAGTTACAACTAACCCACATGAACCATCAGATGCTGCATCGGCTACGGTTTAATTCTTACTTAATTTATTTCCACGTAATAATTTCAGACACATCACATCGGATTATGTGATATTCCTGTTCCTTACTCGTAAAAAAATAGTTCCATAAAAAAAATTCTATTTGATCTTATTAAATATCGTTTTATATATTTGTTATTTTAAAATAATACACTCATCACTATGACCAGTACGATGTTGCTCACGTTGAAGTCACCAGTGGTTACGCAGGAGTTTGAGTGAGAGCAAGTCTCCCCAAATATTTAGCTCTCTCCGTTTCTTTCCTAGCCGTTGAAATATAATTTTATGCTATTGCAACATCTATTTAGCATTTCTCTCTCTCTAATCTGACGTCATGTTAACACCTGTGGATTTCTCGAAACAGAACGTTATACTTAATAATCAGAGGGAAGGTAACCAAATGTTCAAGTGGACGCCGGCTGTTCCATCATATTCCATTACAATCTCATTTAGTTACGTAACTGAATTATATAGATAAAAAACAATGTCTTTAATTAATTCTATTTATAATTTTTATTAAGATAATTATTGAGGAAATATTTTAAATACATCTGGAAATCTGAAAAAATATTTGCGAATATTAATTAATTAGAGGCTTTAAAACAAATGAATCATGTAAATTTGAAAGACGCGTGATGTTTTGGAATGGATATATATAGAAGCTGAGTAGTAAGTATAAAAAGATGGCTCACCTCTCGAGCGCTGGCTAATCAAATCCCACTTTCCCGACCTTGTGTCACATTTTACCTTGTGGTAGGTAGATAAATAAAAGAGAGCGATAAAAACTAATAATATAGTTTCGACTTCATACAGACAGACTGACAGATACATAATCTCCATTATTAAAAGATTATTATTATTATTATTATTATTATTATTATTATTATTATTATTATTATTATTATCTGCACTCACTACGAGTTATCACACAAATCATCGTCAATGATTGCTCACTGATAATAACCGGTAGTGTTCCCTGGAGTTTCAGTTATAACAAGACTCGCCAGATTTCCAGTAATCTCCACTTCTATTCGATAACCATTGCAAATGACTTTACGGTATCGCAGCTACTGATTAATATTGATTTCTCGTTGGTAACGACCATTGGTCTCCTCTCGGATCTGGGTGACAACAAGCCTCCCCAAAGTCCCAGCACTTTCTGCACTCTTCCAGTACAGGTATGGTTATTGCTCTCCCTCCTCGGTCTTCCCATCCTCCTTGACCCTTCATAACTATTTTGTGATGTATCAGCCGGTGCTTGTGTGTGAGGGGGGGAAGGAGGCGCAGTGAAATAACGAAGTTTCTTGCAGTTTCTGTTTCTTTAAGTGAATGTAGGGGTGTACTTCATGTGGTTTTGTTTTTTCCTGTTGTAACATCCATGGGACTGGTTACCATTCGTAGTTTATGCGGGTTTGTTTCCGCACTCGAGGGGTTTTCGTTAAGATTGCAGCTGTTTTGATCATTGGCGTCTTTTGTATGGTGTCAGTAATCCCTTCGATTCCAATTTCGCCACGTCTTTTTTTTTCAGTTTTTGGGGGATTGTTCCTACTGCTACTACGATGCATACTCCATATTTCTTTCGATTCTTTCGCAAATTCCGTGTATTTGCTTGTTTTTTCCGTCTCCTTGATCTTCACTATGGAACGGCAAAATCTACGATTTGGCAGGATTTTTCCTTTTTTTTTCTATTATTACATCCGGTATTCTTTCTTGTATGAGTTAATCTGTTTGCACCTACATGTACCAGAGGAGTTTGTAATTTTCGTTTTCCAGTACTGTCTCTGGTTTATGTTGGTACCATTTGTCCGCGTGTTCGAAATGCAATCGTTTGCATAGTTTCTTGTGTACTGCTTTCCCCACGCAGTCATGTCTGTTATTGTATTATTTTGGGGTTAGTTCGCTGTATTCACTTATTATATGATTTACACTTTCGTGTCTTTGTCCAAACAGTCTGCATTTACTGTTTTCCTAGGTTTTAACAATTTAAGCTTTAATGTAGTTTGTCCTAATCGCATTGTTCTGTTCAGATGTCAGTAGAGATTCCGTTTATCTGTTCTTAGCCTTCTAAGATTATTGGTGTGTCTTTTCTCTTGTCATTTGTTGAAACGCCCATGTATCTGTTTTTCTTCACACTTTTCTTTTCTTGTCTTTTAGTTTCTGGTTTCAGTGTTTCCCGAGTTGTTCGTTGGGACGATTCTCTTGTTGTGGTGATCAGTCTTTCTGTGTTCTGAGTTATGTATTTCTCCAGTTCTTTTTTGTGTCTTCCACACAGTCTTTTATACTTACCAGCCCATTTACCCCTTCGTTTATTTTTGCGTAGAGTCTCTCAGTATTATTATTATTATTATTATTATTATTATTATTATTATTATTATTATTATTATTATTATTATTATTATTATTATTTATTAATTTATTAATTTATTAATTTATTTCAAATATAACCCTCACTTTGTAGTACTTTATCCTTGAATGAAATATCCAAAATGTATCTGCTTTATGATTTATATTACATCTTTTGTTCTAAACTAAGGGAATTAGCTGTGCATTGACAAATGATGTCGTCCGCATGACAATAATTCCGAGCTGATTAAAATATTTTCTGTAAGCAATTAAATTGACTTACATTTTAGTGTTCTTATCAACAGATTGCGACGCTCCACCAAAATAACTGACGACCCTGAATCAAATATTGATTTTGTAGGAAGAAAGCTATCGATGAAAATTGAGGAAATGATGAATCGAACCCCTCAGAAAAAAATGCCAGAAAGGACTTGTTTACGAATGAACAGAAATGTCTTATGATTGAATTTAATTTCATAATAAAATTAATGTATTGGCGGGATGGATACTCACTGACATTTTGCTTGGCCGCGGTAAGTACTTTGTTTTTGATTCACAATTTAATGAACTAATAAAATAGCTTACTTGTCGACTTCCGAAACTCTGTATTTTTAATGTTCCAAATTATAGTAAATACCTTCTCTGAATGATTCATGGATAACGTTTTTTTCCGGAATAGTGATTATCAGTTAATAATTTCAAAAATTAAATTGTAAGAAATATATAATTAAACATTAATCAAAATATGTCAAAGTATAAATGGCAAAATTATCCTACCGTCGACATAGTCAGACTATTTCTATTGTCAATTCCATTCAACTGTTCTTCCTTTCTTATAATTAAGTGGCGCACAACTAATTTTAGTGCACTAATTGCAAATGCGATTTAATTAATCCGACGGTCCAACAAGCACACTATGTAGTTCGCAGACATCTAAAGGATGCACTAAATGCATCGTCAGTGATTTCATAATTATTTGTTTTATAATTATTATAACCAGGTTAATCAAAATTTAACAGATTGTTCAAAGTTACACTGATCAGACGAAGGGTCGAATCCCGGTAGCAGAGCACTACGCACTTGCAAAGATATGTCAATGGCAGCTGAAACAATTATGCATTCATAAACAATTCCACTATTTTGCTGACCAATCACATCGTACGATCACGCTTCTCATTGACGAACATAAGGCGAAAATAGTCTTCTGTTTTGTTTGTCTTTGTTTTTTGGTGCGGCTCAATAGATTAACAGGATCAAACGACGCCTACACTGTCGGTGAATCATCGGATATAATTAGGTCAATTCTATATCCTTTTTTTCTATTTTTTCTTTTGCTCAAATAATAATAAAATATGTAAATGCCTAATTCCAATACGATAGCCCTACACTAATCTAGTAATGTGATTATGCGACGAATAAAAAAAAAGGAAAAGTCAAATGTATAAATACTAGTTTGTCTATGGAGTGTTCAGTTTTGACTGCTTCAGTATTGTTTTACTTTGTTAAGTGATTGTATTTATTAAATTACATTTTATTCTTTCACTCATTTGAGTCCCTTACTTATATAATTCTCCAGATTCAGATCTTAGAGAAATCACATAAAACCTTTTAGCAAAAGAATTGATAATTTGGATCATTTGGATTATTTGGATTATTTGGTTTATTTGGATCATTTGGATAATTTGGATTATTTGGATTATTTGGATCATTTGGATCATTTGGATTATTTGGATTATTTGGATTATTTGGATCATTTGGATTATTTGGATTATTTGGATTATTTGGATCATTTGGATTATTTGGATTATTTGGATCATTTGGATTATTTTGACTACTATTTTCACAGGGGTTCGGCTTATGTGCCCTCTGACCTTTTTCAGGTGCATCTTTTTTAACTTGAGAATCTTTACGTTCAATCCGGGAAACTTGAAGGGATGTTGAATTGAACCCTTTATTTAATCCCTAGGCATAGATTGTTTTCGTTCCGTAATTCATGACCAAGTAGATATGTTATAGTTAACGATGCGAGAACTGTTAAATTAAATAAAGGTTTCCGTTCGAAATGGCCTATAAGTTCCCGAATTAGGCGTAGGGATTCCCAAATTAAAAAAAAAACGAATTCAAAGAAATTCGGAGGTTACATCGACCGAAACGTTGTGAAAATAACAACCACATGTAAAATAGTAATACGAATAATACAAATAATACAAAAACGTTTAGAAGACAATATTTAATGTTTAAAATAATTTAAACGCGACATAAAAATTGAGTGCAACCAAGAATGTGTAATGAAAATGTGCATTTATCTCATCTTACAATCGGAAATCGAACGATGCAAATAAGATGTAGATAGCTGTGCTTGATTCTGTTTTAATTGATTTAAGTAGGCGTCATTAATAATAAACTGAACAAGTCACCCACATAAAGCTATTTATGTATTTCTCTCTCACTTTATGTCGATGCAACCACTTTCTAATATTTCTTAATGTCTTTGGAGCATCTAAAAAAACTGTGACTTTCTTTTTCAGTGTGACCATCTTATTTATATATGTGGGGTTGTACACAAAAAACACGTATACAAATTAAGATGACAAATAATAAGTCTTTAAATTTCTCTGTAGGAATAATAAAGAATATTACTACTACTACTACTACTACTACTACTACTAGTAATAATAATAATAATAATAATAATAATAATAATAATAATAATAATAATAATAATAATAATAATAATGATACATAAGTTCGTCTTTCCATCGCAACGAGTCATCTTTCCAGGAAGCGAAATGAGCCCTTTCTTGCTCGTATCATAATAGCTGATGAAAAATGGGTTTCCTATGTCCTATAAAACACAAATAGAAGTGAGTTCATAAAGGAAATCTCCATAACCCATCCCAAAATTTAGATACAAGGAAGAAAGATTTTATTGTGCATAAATATATATATATGTATGTAAGTATATATATATGTATGTATATATATATGCATATATATATATATGTAGTGTTGCTTCTTTGTCTGTTGTTATTGTGTTTCCATTAGTGTTCGGCTCGCGGGCTAACGGCTTCACATACATAACATTCAAGTAAGAACACAGAAGTAAATAAGAGAGACAAACGGTTGATGCATGCGTTCCGATCGCCCCCTTCGTAAGAGGTCGATCCACGTAAGCATTTATTCATATAGCATGAGAAATATACAAGGGAGATAATTACAGATAATCACAGAATGACTAATTTAAGGGAGGTAATTAGGATAGTACTTGTATCTCGGGTGTAAACATTGTTGTCGTTTCCAAATGCACGAAGGCACGACACTACAATATATATATATATATATATATATATATATATATATATATATATATATATATATATATGTATGATTAAGTGGATAAACATTTTATAGGTTATCAACTGGTCTATTTCCTATCAACTATTTGAAGCTACGTGCTGGACGCCAAGTATGTTTTTTAGGGATGAATTTATACAAGTTCTATTCTCTGAGTAATTTTTAACGTGTATACGGTTCTAAACGTCCGAGATTATTTGTGACCTAAAAATACAATTTATTGGCACACTCAAGGTTGGTAAAACTCATAGAACATTATTTGACTTCTTTGTTTGGACTGTTTAAGCATTTTGGATCATTTGAATTTGATATAATATTCTGCTTATAGTTAGAATCTTATTTGACTTAAAACGAGATTTTTTCCCGTTTAATATTTTTCAAAATTCTTCACTTTTGCATTTTCAAGATATGCACCTCTAATAATTAATTAATATTAAATTGTTATTGGTCGAACCTTCTGACGATAAGAGCGTTATCTTTTAAAAGCCATGGTTTAAAGGTAATTTTGTATTTGTATTCATTGTTTAAACACTTGATGAGTTAACAAACTTGTAAACTATATATCGCGATACGATCTAATATCATCTTGATCGATTTTATTATGATATATATATATATATATATATTAAAAAAGAGTATTTTGTTTAGAACATTATATTGTATTTCTCAGCTGTTTCGTCCGTATTAAATCACACCTTTTAACTAGTTCATTATAAAAAAATTATATTTAATCGGTCTTATCAGTGGTTATTATTAAATCCCCCAAACCAAAATTTTCCAATTAAAAAGAATATTTTTAAAATATATTATTCGTCTTAATTATTCTTAAAAGAAACAAATCCTTTTTTACTTGTAAAGTTTACTAACTAATGTTTACTTTTATTTCTAGAATGACTAAAACAGAATAATATTATTTCGAAATATTAATCTGTTTCGATTGGAAAATTTCGCTTATTCGAATTTAATAACAACCATTGATGAGGCCGATTAAGCATTGTTCAGGATTACTTAATGCCGACAAACGATACCCGTTGTATACTAGCCATTGACTAATTTAGTTCGTCCTTTTACGGCATTTCACTCTTTTTGTGTTATTTAACGACGATAAGTTAACCGTTTGTTATTATTCATGCATAAACGGGTTCTGCATGTTGTAAATTTTATGTCGTAAAACAATACATGTAAACTTAATTTCGCAAAGCGATACGTGTTGTAAATTGTATGTCGTAAAGCTATACATGTTGTATATTCAATGTCGCAAAGTGATACATGTTATAATTTAATGTCGCAAAGTGATACGTGTTGTAAATTTTGTGTCGCTAAGCGATACGTGTTGTAAATTTTATGTCGCTAAGCGATACGTGTTGTAAATTTTATGTCGCTAAGCGATACGTGTTGTAAATTTTATGTCGCAAAGCGATACGTGTAACAAATTGAATATCGCAAGTGAAACATGTTGTAAATTTAATGTCGCAAAACGATACGTTTTGTAAATTTGATCTCGCAAAACGATACGTGTTGTAAATTTAATGTTGCAAAACGATATGCGTTGTAACTTTAATGTCGCAAAGTGATACGTGTGTCATTAAAAAGTTTCGTTTTTTTTGTTTTACGACATATCAACACGCTTTGCAGTATTTACACACAATGTCTATTCTAAACGATCCATTGACTTTTTGGTTGTCTATTTTACGGCATATCAACACTTTTGGGCTATTTGAGTGTAAAACCGTGTTACAAGATAATCACGTTGTACACACTGGTTTTCGTCAGATCACCGAAGTTAAGTGCCGTTGAACCTAGTAAATGGGTTGGCATTTGGAAATACCAGGAGCTGTTTGTGGAGGGACGACGACACTTTCCTGCAAAAAAGAAAAACGGCAAAAGCGAACGTCGTCATGTCCCTTGATCGAGATATACATATGACTGGGAATTTAGTATTCTATAGAAACCTCTTGGCACGCTAGGAAGTAAGTGTAGTATCTGTTCCGATGGATACTGCACCCTATAGACGGGTGTCGTCTTGTCTTTCGGGGCTTGACTTACGCCGATCTATGGGGCTGTCCTGTGCAGTTCTAGGAGGTCCACCCTCCCAGGCTTCGCCTCCCCTCTTTGGGGAGGAGTAAGTTTATTGCTTACTGCCTGAGGCGCCCCTACCGGGGAATGCCGACGGGGCTGCCCAGGCAATTTTTAATGGCCAGAGTGCTCACTTTCTCGGGCGCTGGCTTTTCAAACCCCACTTACTCGACCCAAGCTGTGGTCACATCTTACTTGTGGGAGTCAGATAAAACTGGCCTTGTGCCTAACTCCTGGAGAGGAGTAAATATATATAGAAACCTCTGTCTACCTTTAGGTAACCGATGAACTGCTACAGCATGATTATTTTTCAAGTCTTCAGAAGTAATAAACTTTCGCCATTACGTTCATCGTTCTAAATCCTTTCATAGTACTGTTTCATCATCCATCTGACAAACTCATTAACCCTTATCGTCGAGTGGCTTTTGGCCTTTGTAAGTATAGTATACAATTAGTATAAAAAAGGAAGCCTGCTAAAGTACTCGGTAGGTGCGGTTGTAAACGCTTGATTGATTAGGGGCGTCCGAGAACTAATACCTAATATACATAATTAACTCATTTCTTTGATTTTTTTTCTTTCTTACGGCATATCAACGTTTTTTGTTTATTTAATGCATACTTTACTCAATTCATTAAGTACTTTAGTTTGTGTATCATGAAATCCACAGTGACTATTGCAAATGATTAATTGCACACAAACTAATTAGAGAGCAATGGGTGTTAATATCGTCCCCCATAATGTGTTTGAATTAGTTGGCATCTTTGTGTCTCGAAATAAATTATCTGCGAAATAAGGAGTTAATAGTTGAGAAAACGCCATGTAAAACGCACTTTACTTAATCTGCTGAAGTCGGTGCTGCGGAGTAATCGAAGCTGCCTAGAAAAAAGTTGGGATAACTGGATAAAGACAGTTTGTTATGCGTAAGCGACCTACCGATCAATAGCGTTGTGGGGTGTATTTACATTTTGTCGTGGCTGTACATGTTATATGCATATATTTCAACTACGATACTACCTGTGGCTACTTGGATAATTGTTCTCCATTTATTGTGAACGGATAAACATTTAATTATTAAATCCCGTAATTATTTCTTAAAATGTGCATTTCTAAATTTAAAAAAGTCATGAATTGAACGGACGTCAAACAAATTAGTGTTGGCTACAGAATTGATGACGTCACTGTAAAATTCTGACGCCAGTCGATATTTAAAAAATAAAATGCGGTTTATCACCGTGCAAAATAGCCTTAGTGGGTTCGTAAATATTGTCACCATTATAAGAGTACAAAATTGCTACACTGATGACTTTTTATGCCAAATTGTTCATCTAGTAAGAATCTCTATATCTGTCAATGCTGATTGTCATCGCACAGATGCTTCAGCAATCAGGTGAATAGTATTGTGTCTGGAAGCCTAGTACCAAAGATTACAGAGAGCCGAAAATTGTTCAGATATAACAGAGAAAAAATATAACTGTATTGGATAAAAACATTATCAAAAGAATGAAAAAAATCTATTCATACGTAAATATGTCTATTTTATTTACGACTTGATAGAACAACAAAAAGTAAATAATTAATAAGAGTTTAAAGGGTTGTATATGTGTGGACTTGTGTGCGAGTGGGTTCGTGAGATTGTGTGTATAATCTGTTGCTATATACTATGTGTCGTCTGCCGGGATTTCTGTGGCCAAGCGGCCAAAGCTAGATTTACTTTGTCTGCAAAGGGTTTGTGTAGTAATGTTGTATCTGACAAAGGGTTCGTTTGACACATTGAGTCTCTAACTGCTAGATGTGCTTGGGTTATCACTTATGCAGCCAATGCTAGCAGGTGCCTGGCTCCCAAAACAAGTCTTTTTGATAGGTTGAAGTCCAGTTTATGTAACCAATCGCGATTTGAATATTTTGATAGAATTGACAAATGAGTATTAAGTATTTCAACCAATAAAATTAGCATATTTTATAAAGATCGTTTTTCTGTTGTGGTGGTTGTTGATTTTGATGTAACTACTACTGCTGGAACAGAGTTCTACACAACTACTTTCTATTAATAAGTTTCTTACGAGTCAGTAATAGATATTCTTACAAGTCAGTAATATATATTCTTACGAGTCAATAATAAATATTCTTACGAGTCAGTAATAGATATTCTTACGAGTCAGTAATAGATATTCTTACGAGTCAATAATAGATATTCTTACGAGTCAGTCATAGATATTCTTACGAGTCAGTAATAGATATTCTTACGAGTAAGTAATAGATATTCTTACGAGTCAGTAATAGATATTCTTACGAGTAAGTAATAGATATTCTTACGAGTCAGTAATAGATATTCTTACGAGTCAGTCATAGATATTCTTACGAGTCAGTCATAGATATTCTCACGAGTCAATAATAGATATTCTTACGAGTCAGTCATAGATATTCTTACGAGTCAGTAATAGATATTCTTACGAGTCAATAATTGATATTCTTACGAGTCAGTCATAGATATTCTTACGAGTCAATAACAGATATTCTTACGAGTCAGTCATAGATATTCTTACAAGTCAGGAATAAATATTCTTAAACGCTTCTGATTTGTTTGTTAAACATCACTCTATTTCGTTAATAAAGTCTACAAATGTGACATTTATCAACATGCATTAGCGCCAGTAACGGTTCTAACTGTGAAAGTTAACCGTTTTTCTTTATTAATTCATGCTAATGGTCGCTCGCAAGCTCGTATTTAATTTACGTAATGGATACCGTCGCTCACCGTTGAATCGGTTATATAGTTCGATTCCGCACATTTGGCATAATAGTTAGAGTGTTTTCTAATGGGCCGGAAGACCGGGGGTCAATCTTTCGTCGAGTTATACCAAATAATCAAACAATGGTACTTGACGCACCGTTGCTAAACACTCAGAATTATAAGGGTAAGTAGAGTAATCCTGGGACTATGTTCAACCACTTTACTTTACGCAATAATAACTTTGCTATTAGTAGGATACCCAACTATCGTAAAGTTAACAACTTGTGTTAAAACAAGTGTAAAGCATTTAGATTGAATAATGGCTTGGCATTAAATAACACGAAAAGGGTTGATAAACAAAAGAATGAAATTAAGCTTAATTAGCAACTAGAAGAGATATGTTCAAAGTTGAAAACATTATGTAAAAAGTGAACAAACATACAATGTTTTAATGCTATGCTTATACGAATGATTGAAACCTGAACAAATAATGCATGTAAATACGCGGGTGTGTTAGCATAGCAACCTTAATAAATAGAGTAATTAGTATAGAAAAATAATATAAAACGCTCAAGAACAACTATTTTAGAGTGAGGAAGAAGAAAAAAAATTTTTTTTCGGTGTAGCGTATTTAAAAAGTAAAAGACACTGAGATAATGACACTCATTTGTACCAGGATCCCAAAATAGCACGGAATCTCTTTAAAAGACTTAAGAAGTAAACATTGGAGGGGGGGTATGAAAACAAGTGAGAAAAACAAAAACAGAATAGTTGTATTTTAAATAATCCAAAACAAAAGTTTCTATAAATACGAAACAACATAAAAACAACTGTTTCACGGAAATGCATAGCTTACAGATGTACGGAAATATTGTGAAGGTTTTTTTTTATGTCATTATTTGTTTTGTTTTGTCAACCTTGCTTCTCCGTAATGTCATTCGCGCCTTTTCCTGTGCGCCATCTTGCTCGCGTTCATGTCAGCATTTGCTGTCATTAACGAGTCGAGCGTAAGACCTCTTATCTATACATTATTTCATTGCATTTTCTTTTTTTTGCGCTTTTCGTATTTTGTTTTTATACATTTCTCTCTTTTTTACTCATTTATTTTAAGTCCTCTTACTCGATGTTATGGGATGTTGGGGAATGATTCTCGTAGAAGGGATCAGTTGCTAAAGTGGGACCTGATAATTAATACAGAATTATATCAAAAGAAGAAAATAATGAAGACATTTTAAAAAAATGTTTTTTAACAAATTAAAGAAATGGAAAAGCGTGTAATATTGAGAAAAAATTAAAACAACAAAATAAAAGTGAATGAAAGAAAATGGGGGAATCTTAAAACAAAATATAAATGAATGAAAGAAAGGGGGGAATCTTAAAACAAAATATAAATGAATGAAAGAAAAGGGGGGAATCTTAAAACAAAATATAAATGAATGAAAGAAAAGGGGGGAATCTTAAAACAAAATATAAATGAATGAAAGAAAAGGGGGAAATCTTAAAACAAAATATTAATGAATGAAAGAAAAGGGGGAAATCTTAAAACAAAATATTAATGAATGAAAGAAAAGGGGGGAATCTTAAAACAAAATATAAATGAATGAAAGAAAAGGGGGAAATCTTAAAACAAAATATTAATGAATGAAAGAAAAGGGGGAAATCTTAAAACAAAATATAAATGAATGAAAGAAAAGGGGGGAATCTTAAAACAAAATATAAATGAATGAAAGAAAAGGGGGAAATCTTAAAACAAAATATAAATGAATGAAAGAAAAGGGGGGAATCTTAAAACAAAATATAAATGAATGAAAGAAAAGGGGGAAATCTTAAAACAAAATATTAATGAATGAAAGAAAAGGGGGGAATCTTAAAACAAAATATAAATGAATGAAAAATGAAAATAGAAAATGGAAGGTAGAAATAAATGAAAGAAAACGTAAACCAATTAAAAATAAAACTTTTAAATAAATGAAGATAAAAGAATGAAAAGAAATATGGATTCAGACAGATATGAATAAAAAAACGAAAAAATGAATATGAAGTCCGAAAGAAATGAATGAAAAAAGAAACAAAATTAAATGGAAGTATTAAAGAAATTAATGTAAACAGAAGGAAGAATAAAAAGAAAATGTAAAAGAAGTCTAGATAACACGAAGAAAAGTTATAGAAATGATTAAAAAACGAAGGAAAAAGTATGCACGAGGCAAATAAGAAAGCAATTAAAATACAAATCTAAAATAAAACAAAAGATAAAAAAAACGAAAGAATGAAAGAAATTGAAGGAAAAAGGTTAAGATGAAAACAAAGAGAACAAACCGCGCGTATGTGGTCCCCCTTTGTATATGACTCGATGTGGCGAGTGTAAAATGCAATAAATTTAGACATTTTTGACCCCCCCCCCCCTTTGTACCCCCTGAGGGCGCGAACCAGACTTTTTCTGAGGTCAAGGATGCTCATTTTATATTCAGAACAATTGCCTCTACATTTTGGCCAAGTTTCAGAAAAATTGAATGGATGAATCAAACGTTATGGGAGAAAAGGGTAATTTTGCCATTTTGGGGGCTTTTGACCCCCTGGGGGCGCGAACCATATTTTTTCCATGGTCAGCGATACTGATTTTCTATTATGAACAATTGTCTCCACATTTTGGCCAAGTTTCAGAGAAATTGAATGGATGGATGAAAAGTTATGGGGCAAAAAATGTCATTTTTTTCTCTTTCGGGGCCTTTTGACCCCCTGGGGGGCTAACCAGATTTTTTTTCAAAAATCAGATAATGTCACTTTCTACCCTGACCAAAGTTACAACTTAATGTAAAATTTCAGAGAAATTCAATGGATGGTTGCGGAGAAAAATCCGGACGGACGGACGGACATGCCTCAATATATAAGTCCCCCGATTTTATAAATCGAGGGACCAAAAAGGGGAATGTAAGGAACAATGGAACGACATATGAAAGAAGGGAAATGTAAGGAATTAATGAAAAAATGAGTTTTCATTCGGAAGTAAAATGAGAATGAGATGAGATATATTATAAATGAAGAATGGATAATATAAAAGAGAATGAACGACTACAATGAAACGAAAGTAGCCTCTCATATGCAAGAACTAGAAGGTTATGAATGAAAATCAGGAGCTACTAATAAACAGTAAAAGAATAAGACAAGAATTGATGGAATTTTCAAACAATATTTTATAATGTATAAAGAATTATAGTAGACCGAAGTGGGCAGGTGTAGTCTTTACAGGCGCGGACTTTGGGTTCGGAATGCCTAGTTGGAGTTTTATTGCGGTTACTGTATCGCTTTTAGTAATACTCTTGGAAAAGGTATAACTCCATATATCCAGCGATGTATTACATAGTATGGTAGACTGGACTCTAAAGCCTTCGTTTATGCAACTAGTAAAAGAGATCAAAACTCCAAAATAACACCAACGTTTCTCTGCTTAGCCGTTTCTAATTGTCCTGAACTGATCTCAAGCAATGCCGGTTCAGGAAAAGTGCAGTGGGAGAGTGCGCATTCATGGATCAATAATAAACTCCCAGCGTATACACCCTTACAGGGGGTATCCATTGTCTCTTGAGACTGAAAAGGGCTTCTAATAGAAGATTGCCATGGAATAAGATTGCGACCATGAAGGTGATACTTTACTAAACTGAGATAAGAAGAAGGGGGAAGGGACGGAAAAAGATAGGAAGAAAAACAAGATAGATATAAAGTATGGAAATAGAGCATTTTTTATTACAATAAATTTACATCGTAACAAGCAAGTAAACAGACAAGGAGACGCTATAATTGCGACGAAAACTAGGAAAAAAATGTTTGCAAATCCCACTGATACGCTTAGTGCTTGAGCAGACAAAGATGTTTGCTTGCAAAAATACAAATTAATACATTTTACCCTCCTCATTCGCACACGAAAAAGTGATTCAACTACAGTTTCGTCACTTTTCGCGATCACTTAATCTTATCCTCTCTCTCTATTCCTCTCTCACACATACACGCCCACAAACGCTCGTATTTCGAGCCAAAATACACTACTGTTTCTCACATTTTAAAATAACTTTTTGTTTGAATTTTTTCAATCACTATTTATTTGTAGAGTTAGACACAATGTCGGTGTTTAATGTGGGGAAAACCAACCTCCCCAAAAAGGGTCACCTGAAATTGGAACAATAATAAAAAGTTCCTCAGTCTTGAAAGATTTCTCCTTCACTGACCAAGGACAGAAAAAACTAAATGTAGTATCAGAAAAGATACCACACTTCGCTGCTAGCCAAAAACGTTCAGTCATTTTATATTATTTCACTCGCGAAATACTCGTCCACCGCGTGTATGGTTCTTAATAAAATAGTTAATAAATTAGTAATAAATAATTATTTTTAAAAAACAATTCGTAAATTAATTTAATTCGACAGATTATACTTATTCAAATACTTATTCAAATAACTTTTCAAGGTTTATTGATTTACTCCTCTCCAGAAGTTAGGCACAATGCCAGTTTTTATCTTACTCCCACAAGTAAGATGTCACCCAAAGTCGGGTCGGGAAAGTGGGGTTTGAAAAGCCAGCGCCCGAGAGGTGAGCACTCTGGCCATTAAAAATTGCCTGGGCAGCCCCGTCGGCATTTTCCGGTAGGGGCACCTCAGGCAGTAAGCAATAAACTTACTCCTCCCTAAAGAGGGGATGGGCGAAGCCTGGGAGAGTGGACTTCCCAGAACTGCACAGGACAGACCCATAGACAGGCGTAAATCAAGCCCCGAAGGCCAAGACAATACCAGCTTATGGGGTGCAGTATCCATCGGAACAGATACTACACTTTGATCTTAGCCAAAAGGCCAAAACCCAATAATAATGCCAGCACATGTTTGGTTTTTATTTGTTTGAATAGTTTGTTTTTTTAATTTAATATTTTATTGCATTCCGTACAGTTTAGGTCTTGATTATGCTCAACCAGAAATTCGAAGTGAGAAAGAATAGGGCTACTTTCCGTTTATAAACAAACGATTGATAATGATGATGTGCTTTCAATTTAAAAATAAACGAAAAACGCTTATAACATCTATTGAAATGTAAAGTATTATTTATTTATTTAATGCCGGCTTAAAATGAGAATACAAGAAGCGAAAAGTTTGCTTTTTTTAAATACATTGATATGTTTTGTTTCCTTAATTTCCGAATACGATTGAATTCAGAGATGAAACACGTTGGGCCCCGAGTAGCGAGTATGTAACATTTATCACACATGGAGCTCTATGCAAATTAGTTACACTTTTTCTCGGACTAATTGCTATATGTGGTAACTTACGTTGACTACTCAAATTGCGTCCCAACATTTCATGAGGAAGTAGAACAATACAAATTTCTCCTAATCAATCTGCGAAGACCAGGTGATGTCACAGACAGTGGGTCGTCCTTTTGGCATATGACCAATAATGAGTGAAATGGGTTAGCTCAAATATCCTTATTTATCAAGAATCTGAAAAGTAGAGCTGTATAACTCTTCTCACCCAACACTTACCGTTCTTATCGCACTAATAATAATAATAATAATAATAATAATAATAATAATAATAATAATAATAATAATAATAATAATAATAATAATAATAATAATAATCCCCCCATTTCTCCCTATAAAAAATTATGCCGGCCTAGGCTGACACTATACAAACTATTTGTAGAGGGTCAAGGAGGATGAGAAGACCGAGGAGGGACAGCACAAATCAGACCTCCACTGGAAGAGTGCAAGGAGATCCGGGACCTTGGAGAGGTTTATTTCAACCCAAATCCCAGAAAAGACCAATTGTCCTTACCAGCGAAAATCCAAGGTAAGCGGATGTTGCAATACCGCAAGATTATTTTTGGTGATTATCGAAAAGAGGTGTATAAGACTGGAACATTTGGAGAGGCTTATGGTCACTCAGATTCCAGGGAATACCACCAGTGAGCAATCACTGACAATCACCTGTGGGATAACTTTATAATAATGATAATAATGATGATAATAATAATGATGATGTAATAATAATAATAATAATAATAATAATAATAATAATAATCATGATAATAATAATAATGGTAATAATGATAAAAACAATAATAATAATAGTCTATAAAGTTCGCACGTTGTATAAATACGTTTTGTGTGAATTGTTGTATATTTATATCTTGTCTGTAACAAAATGGATTAATGCATCGGAAAAAATAACTCGCATTTCTATAAAATTCCATGTCCATCCGTTGCTATGTTGATCGGTCACGTTTGAGTTTTTAAAGGGTTATTAACCGATGGTGTATCTCAAACTGAATACAAAATCAATACACGTCCAAATAGTATGGTTTTACCGCAAGCCTGTTAAAACGACAATGGGCAAAGCGGTCGTAAACAATCTAGCAAGGAAAATCACAATTTTTCGCAAATGTATCAAGAATTAAAAAAACATAAGCAACAAAAGAAACATACACTTCCGAAGTTAAATCTCTTTTCGCCCTTATAAAAAGGAACGCAGCTTTTTATTTAGAAGGCGAATATTCTCATTAGCTGCTAAGCAGGGAGAAAAGAAAATGTGTATAATTCGTAACTTGTGACGAAAGTGTTAATACCTTTTATTCCTTTCTTTCTATTCTATTCTTACACCATCTATCTATCTCCATCAACGATAGACCGCACAAAAGGCACGAATTCGTTTGGGTTAGGGTTTTTTTTTTCTCGTTTGTGACAGTTTTACGTAAATCAAATGGGCATATCTTAAAATGATTAATTCTTATTAAATTGCAAGGAATAGTTACAACATAAACCGCTTACAACTAGAGGCCAGTTGTTTAACAGCTTATCTATCGGGAATAATTTAAAGGGATCCTGAAATTAGACGCACGTAAATACATTCTTAGAATGTTTTCTTTCAAATTTACAGATTAAACTTTTTGCAATATCAGCCTGCTATACGAAATTCTTTTTATTTCTTTGTTTCGATTATCAGTGTGATCATTTCAAAATTGCATGGGCGTGAGTTCAGACACTTTTAGTACTTTTGGACATGGGAATTGTTGTTGCTGCGCTATCAACTCATAGCCACACATAAACTGTTTCAAAGCAGGTTAGTCACTTTTTAAAAACGTGTTTCTTACTTGTGTTTTTCAAATTTAAACGATTGGATATTGTTGAGTATTGATTTACTCCTCTCCAGAAGTTAGGCACAAGGCCAGTTTTTATCTTACTCCCACAAGTAAGATGTGACCCAAGGTCGGGTCGGGAAAGTGGGGTTTAAAAATTGCCTGGGCAGCCCGTAGGCATTCCCCGGTAGGGGCACCTCAGGCAGTAAGCAATAAACTTACTCCTCCCCAAAGAGGGGAGGCGAAGCCTGGGAGGGTGGACCTTCTAGAACTGCACAGGACAGACCCATAGACCGGCGTAAATCAAGCCCCGAAGGCTAAGACAATACCAGTCTATGGGGTGCAGTATCCATCGGAACAGATACTACACTTTGATCTTAGCCAAAAGACATTGTTGAGTTTTATTTATCTACCTCCCACAAGGTAAGATGTGACACAAGGTCGGGAAAGTGGGATTAGAAAAACCAGCACTCGAGAAGTTGAGCACTCTGGTCATTAAAAATTGCCAGGGCAGCCCCGTCGGCATTCCCCGGTAGGGGCGCCTCAGGCAGTAAGCAATAAACTTACTCCTCCCCAAAGAGGGGAAGCGAAGCCTGGGAGGGTGACCTCCTAGAACTGCACAGGACAAACCCATAGACCGGCGTAAATCAAGCCCCGAAGGCCAAGACAATACCAATCTATGGGGTGCAGTATCCATCGGAACAGATACTACACTTTGATCTTAGCCAAAAGGCATTGTTGAGTAGACTTACAGGTCATACGCAATTAATATACTGTATACAAGACATAAGTAATATAGAAATCATGTACACTGAATCGTGTAGAATTAATCGTTTCCGATGTGGATTGTGCATAACGGTAAACAGGTTGACATGCCGTAAAACAGAAAATGGAATTGAATTGTGACGTGCAGTTTCTCGTTAGCGACGTTCAGCTATTGTGCGAAAGACAACTAATCACCATACACAAATGGCATATATATATATATATATATATATATATATATATATATATATATATATATATATATATATATAGCATTTATGTGATTTTATAAAGAATATATATTTGTAGGCGTATAATCCTTATAAAATCCGAAATGTTTCCAATTGTAACTCAATGAAGTTGTTACAAGATTCAGAGCATATATATATATATATATATATATATATATATATATATATATATATATATATATATATATATATATATATATATATTACAGAAAAGCAAGAGACTGTAAAAGTGAAAATGAAGTTTACTTTGACAGCAAAATTATTACAGATAAGGTACACATTAGTGACAGGGTTTATCAACTGAGACCGAAAGATGTCTATATTCTGTTGACGAATCACAAGCCGGACTTCTTAAA
Source organism: Sepiola atlantica (assembly GCA_963556195.1). Lineage (NCBI taxonomy): Eukaryota > Metazoa > Mollusca > Cephalopoda > Sepiida > Sepiolidae > Sepiola > Sepiola atlantica. The sequence continues at coordinate 2,524,485 of OY744529.1, forward strand.
TAAGCCTGCGACCAGATAAATAAACCCAACCAGGCCTGAAATTGGAAAAATTAGTAAGATGATTCTTGAAAATACAAGTAAGACCATAAAAAAAACTACATATGAACCAATTTATCAACACAACATGTACCATTGATTGGTTCAATAAAATAGAAGAAAAGAACAACTGGAACTTTTATCCAGTTTCACATTATGAAATACACACGGATATTACAAACGATTAGATAGACATTATATGTAAATGCCGGAGACTGCACCGATGTCAGTTGGAGAACAATAGATAACAACTGAATCTACAAACTCGTTCGATGTAGCGATGGGGGCCATTGGACTCCGCAAAAATGTCTGACCTGATGGGTTTGTTTATTTTATATCAACCCCCCAAAACGAGTATGATCAGCATAAACGATACAGGGCTGTATAGGGACGATGGTTTAGCTATAGTTATAAATGCCGATGGCCCAAGGCTGAAAGATTTTAAAAATGTATCTACGAAGCTATGAAAGATTTAGGACT
>OY744529.1:2527500-2547500 GCA_963556195.1 Sepiola atlantica
AATTTTTATCAAAATCCATCTCATGATTTTCATTCTAGAAAATACGAAAAATATAAGGCTTAAGCTTAAGGGGTATTATGAAAGAAATTGAAATTCAAGGAATCTTTCCAAATCTGTGCTCAATAAATATGGATAAAATTCAATGCAACCCTGAAATATTTTGAATTTTGAAATGGAAGGCTCCTTAAAAACCCTTTTAAAATACTCAAAAGAAACTGAAATTTAGGGATATTTTATTAATTGAAGTGTAATACCTATTGTTAACATTTCATGAAAATCTTTCATTAATTGAGTGTAATACCTATTGTTAACATTTCATGAAAATCTTTTATTAATTGAGTGTAATACCTATTGTTAACATTTCATGAAAATCTTTCATTAATTGAAGTGTAATACCTATTGTTAACATTTCATGAAAATCTTTTATTAATTGAGTGTAATACCTATTGTTAACATTTCATGAAAATCTTTTATTAATTGAGTGTAATACCTATTGTTAACATTTCATGAAAATCTTTTATTAATTGAAGTGTAATACCTATTGTTAACATTTCATGAAAATCTTTTATTAATTGAGTGTAATACCTATTGTTAACATTTCATGAAAATCTTTTATTAATTGAGTGTAATACCTATTGTTAACATTTCATGAAAATCTTTTATTAATTGAAGTGTAATACCTATTGTTAACATTTCATGAACATCTTTTATTAATTGAGTGTAATACCTATTGTTAACATTTCATGAAAATCTTTTATTAATTGAGTGTAATACCTATTGTTAACATTTCATGAAAATCTTTTATTAATTGAGTGTAATACCTATTGTTAACATTTCATGAAAATCTTTTATTAATTGAAGTGTAATACCTATTGTTAACATTTCATGAAAATCTTTTATTAATTGAGTGTAATACTTATTGTTAACATTTCATGAAAATCTTTTATTAATTGAGTGTAATACCTATTGTTAACATTTCATGAAAATCGGAGTTATCTGAATTTTCACGAATAGATTCCACTCCCTTTTTGCTTCTTTTTTATGAACCTTAATTAAACTTAATTTAGCTCACATTTTAACCCCTAACCTTTACCATAACTGTTCATAGCAGAAACCCCTTGACATTAGATTTGAAAATGACAATGTTGCAATCCGCAGTAAAGCAGTCCAGTAGTTATGGGTTTCGCCGACAAGAAATCTGACTTGCGAAAAAGTTTTATTTGTGGAAATTCCAGCCGACACTAGGCACAGGCAGGTAGAATAGAAAGTTTTATTTGTGGAAATTCCAGCCGACACTAGGCACAGGCAGGTAGAATGGAAAGTTTTATTTGTGGAAATTCTGGCCGACGCTAGGCACACGGAGGGAGAAAGGAAAGTGTTATTTGTGGAAATTCCAGCCGACACTAGGCACAGGCAGGTAGAATGGAAAGTTTTATTTGTGGAAATTCCAGCCGACACTAGGCACACGGAGGGAGAAAGGAAAGTGTTATTTGTGGAAATTCCGACCGACACTAGGCACACGGAGGGAGAAAGGAAAGTGTTATTTGTGGAAATTCCGGGCGACGCTAGGCACACGGAGGGAGAATGGAAAGTGTTATTTGTGGAAATTCCGGCCGACGCTAGGCACACGGAGGGAGAAAGGAAAGTTTTATTTGTGGAAATTCCGGCCGATGTTAGGCACACGGAGGGAGAAAGGAAAGTTTTATTTGTGGAAATTCCGACCGACGCTAGGCACACGGAGGGAGAAAGGAAAGTTTTATTTGTGGAAATTCTGACCGACGCTAGGCACACGGAGGGAGAAAGGAAAGTTTTATTTGTGGAAATTCCGACCGACGCTAGGTACACGGAGGGAGAAAGGAAAGTGTTATTTGTGGAAATTCCGACCGACGCTAGGCACACGGAGGGAGAAAGGAAAGTTTTATTTGTGGAAATTCCGGCCGATGCTAGACACACGGAGGGAGAATGGAAAGTTTTATTTGTGGAAATTCCGACCGACGCTAGGCACACGGAGGGAGAAAGGAAAGTTTTATTTGTGGAAATTCCGGCCGACGCTAGGCACACGGAGGGAGAATGGAAAGTTTTATTTGTGGAAATTCCGGCCGACGCTAGGCACACGGAGGGAGAATGGAAAGTTTTATTTGTGGAAATTCCAGCCGACACTAGGCACAGGCAGGTAGAATGGAAAGTTTTATTTGTGGAAATTCCAGCCGACACTAGGCACAGGCAGGTAGAATGGAAAGTTTTATTTGTGGAAATTCCGGCCGACGCTAGGCACACGGAGGGAGAAAGGAAAGTGTTATTTGTGGAAATTCCGACCGACACTAGGCACACGGAGGGAGAAAGGAAAGTGTTATTTGTGGAAATTCCGGGCGACGCTAGGCACACGGAGGGAGAATGGAAAGTGTTATTTGTGGAAATTCCGGCCGACGCTAGGCACACGGAGGGAGAAAGGAAAGTGTTATTTGTGGAAATTCCGGCCGATGTTAGGCACACGGAGGGAGAAAGGAAAGTTTTATTTGTGGAAATTCCGACCGACGCTAGGCACACGGAGGGAGAAAGGAAAGTTTTATTTGTGGAAATTCTGACCGACGCTAGGCACACGGAGGGAGAAAGGAAAGTTTTATTTGTGGAAATTCCGACCGACGCTAGGTACACGGAGGGAGAAAGGAAAGTGTTATTTGTGGAAATTCCGACCGACGCTAGGCACACGGAGGGAGAAAGGAAAGTGTTATTTGTGGAAATTCCGGCCGATGCTAGACACACGGAGGGAGAAAGGAAAGTGTTATTTGTGGAAATTCCGACCGACGCTAGGCACACGGAGGGAGAAAGGAAAGTTTTATTTGTGGAAATTCCGGCCGACGCTAGGCACACGGAGGGAGAATGGAAAGTTTTATTTGTGGAAATTCCGGCGGACGCTAGGCACACGGAGGGAGAATGGAAAGTTTTATTTGTGGAAATTCCAGCCGACACTAGGCACAGGCAGGTAGAATGGAAAGTTTTATTTGTGGAAATTCCAGCCGACACTAGGCACAGGCAGGTAGAATGGAAAGTTTTATTTGTGGAAATTCCGGCCGACGCTAGGCACACGGAGGGAGAAAGGAAAGTGTTATTTGTGGAAATTCCGACCGACACTAGGCACACGGAGGGAGAAAGGAAAGTGTTATTTGTGGAAATTCCGGGCGACGCTAGGCACACGGAGGGAGAATGGAAAGTGTTATTTGTGGAAATTCCGGCCGACGCTAGGCACACGGAGGGAGAAAGGAAAGTGTTATTTGTGGAAATTCCGGCCGATGTTAGGCACACGGAGGGAGAAAGGAAAGTTTTATTTGTGGAAATTCCGACCGACGCTAGGCACACGGAGGGAGAAAGGAAAGTTTTATTTGTGGAAATTCTGACCGACGCTAGGCACACGGAGGGAGAAAGGAAAGTTTTATTTGTGGAAATTCCGACCGACGCTAGGTACACGGAGGGAGAAAGGAAAGTGTTATTTGTGGAAATTCCGACCGACGCTAGGCACACGGAGGGAGAAAGGAAAGTTTTATTTGTGGAAATTCCGGCCGATGCTAGACACACGGAGGGAGAAAGGAAAGTGTTATTTGTGGAAATTCCGACCGACGCTAGGCACACGGAGGGAGAAAGGAAAGTTTTATTTGTGGAAATTCCGGCCGACGCTAGGCACACGGAGGGAGAATGGAAAGTTTTATTTGTGGAAATTCCGGCCGACGCTAGGCACACGGAGGGAGAATGGAAAGTTTTATTTGTGGAAATTCCAGCCGACACTAGGCACAGGCAGGTAGAATGGAAAGTTTTATTTGTGGAAATTCCAGCCGACACTAGGCACAGGCAGGTAGAATGGAAAGTTTTATTTGTGGAAATTCCGGCCGACGCTAGGCACACGGAGGGAGAATGGAAAGTTTTATTTGTGGAAATTCCGGCCGACGCTAGGCACACGGAGGGAGAATGGAAAGTTTTATTTGTGGAAATTCCAGCCGACACTAGGCACAGGCAGGTAGAATGGAAAGTTTTATTTGTGGAAATTCCAGCCGACACTAGGCACAGGCTGGTAGAATGGAAAGTTTTATTTGTGGAAATTCCGGCCGACGCTAGGCACACGGAGGGAGAAAGGAAAGTGTGATTTGTGGAAATTCCGACCGACACTAGGCACACGGAGGGAGAAAGGAAAGTGTTATTTGTGGATATTCCGGGCGACGCTAGGCACACGGAGGGAGAATGGAAAGTGTTATTTGTGGAAATTCCGGCCGACGCTAGGCACACGGAGGGAGAAAGGAAAGTGTTATTTGTGGAAATTCCGGCCGACGCTAGGCACACGGAGGGAGAAAGGAAAGTGTTATTTGTGGAAATTCCGGCCGATGTTAGGCACACGGAGGGAGAAAGGAAAGTTTTATTTGTGGAAATTCCGACCGACGCTAGGTACACGGAGGGAGAAAGGAAAGTTTTATTTGTGGAAATTCTGACCGACGCTAGGCACACGGAGGGAGAAAGGAAAGTTTTATTTGTGGAAATTCCGACCGACGCTAGGTACACGGAGGGAGAAAGGAAAGTGTTATTTGTGGAAATTCCGACCGACGCTAGGCACACGGAGGGAGAAAGGAAAGTTTTATTTGTGGAAATTCCGGCCGATGCTAGACACACGGAGGGAGAAAGGAAAGTGTTATTTGTGGAAATTCCGACCGACGCTAGGCACACGGAGGGAGAAAGGAAAGTTTTATTTGTGGAAATTCCGACCGACGCTAGGCACACGGAGGGAGAAAGGAAAGTTTTATTTGTGGAAATTCCGACGGACGCTAGGTACACGGAGGGAGAAAAGCAAAAAAATGTTTTATTTCAGTAGTAAAATGATTTCTTGCTGTTAATGTTTTGCAAGGGGGAACCAGAAATTGGAGCTCGGTCGAGTATCTTCCATAGAAATAAAGATAGAGTAGAGAGAACGTCTCTTTTGTAAAGAAGGTGCTGTAAAGAACAGAAATAGTCATCTCCACTTAGATTTAAGAATCGATTTTGTAACTCTGCTTAGGACACGAATAGTGCTCACAGCGGCACCTCCCCAGATGTGGCAGCAGTATTCCATCTTAAGACATATCTCACTCTTTTATAGATAGCGGATGGTGTCAGATGTCAGCTATATTTAAACAAGAAATACAAGTGCATAGGTTTTTGCTAGGAAATTATTTTACTTGTATTTTTAATACAAAATAAAAGTCCCACCAGTAGAGTACTTCAACCCCCACCGGGTTACCTTTAATCTTCTTGTTGACATGTTATAAGCAAGGTGTGGAATTGTAGTTAGAGGTTTTAGAAGGTGTCAGATACGGACTCGTACGAATGCTAGGAGTCATGGCCAGATTTTTTAATTTCGTACACAAGCAACAGTCTTAAAATTGGAAGACATTATAATAAAGAGTCGAAGTTCGAATTTTTGGAATGCTAGGAGACGGGGGTCGTAATTTTTGGATTTTGATTAAAATTGGAAAGAATATCAGACATAAGGTTTAGTATGATTATATCTTGATCTGAATCTTCACTAGGGATATAAAAGTAGGGAAAAACTCTTCCGTTCGAGAAATGTTGTCCCCGTCCTGTGAAGAACATTCTTCTAGTATACATATATATATATATATATATATATATATATATATATATATATATATATATATATATATATATTCAATTTTCTTATATTTTTGTTTTTTGTGGGGATAGGGCACACTACCGGCTGCCAGACATTCCCCCGCTATTTAAGACACTTAAATCGAGAGATCTTTTTAAGATTCTAACCATCTTTTTAAGTAGAGGTGTTTGTATCTCTATGTATGTGTGTTTAAACCAAATGGATTGTGTTACCTATTTTATTTTACTTGTAACGTCTGTTTATTTGTTATTAATGTTATAATTGATAGTTTGCTTGGATTCAGAAATTACAAAAAAAGGTTTGATATAAAAATAACTCAAAGATTACACGAATAAAACAAGCCGCGCGTGCGTGGCCCCCCTCTGTATGTGACTCGATGTGGCGAGTGTAAAATGCAATAAATTTGGGCAATTTGGAGCATTTTTGACCCCACTTTGACCCCATGGGGGCGCGAACCAGAATGTTTCTGAGGTCAAGGATGCTCATTTTATATCCAGAATAATTGCCTCTACATTTTGGCCAAGTTTCAGAAAAATTGAATAGATGGATAAAACGTTATGGAAGTAAAGGTTCATTTTTTACCATTTTCGGGGCTTTTGACCCCCTGGTGGCGCGAACCAGATCTTTTCCAGGGTCAGCGATACTGATTTCGTATTAGGAACAACTGCCTCCACATTTTGGCCAAGTTTTAGAGAAATTGAATCGATGGATGAAAAGTTATGGGGCAAAAATGTTATGTTTTGCCATTTCGGGACCTTTTTCAAAAATCGGAGAATGTCACTTTTTAACCTGACCAAAGTTACAACTTCATGCAAAATTTCAGAGAAATTCAATGGATGGTTGCGGAGAAAAATCCGGACGGACGGACGGACGGACGGACGGACGGACATGCCTCAAAACATAAGTCACCCGATTTATAAAATCGGAGGACCAATAAAGAGTATTGACCGGTTTTGTCACACAATACAAAATGAGCATTCAAAACACATACATACATACATACATACATACATACATACATATTATTTGTCTGTCTGTCTCTCTCTCTCTCTCTCTCTCTCTCTCTGTATATATATATATATATATATATATATATATATATATATATATATATATATATAGTGGTATTGCAAACCTCCTCACATCAATACAAATAGACACTTCTAACTGTTTTATGATATACAATTTACACGTTACCGTTACGTTAGCGTGTTTTCGTGTAATTAAACCAAATGCAATTACTGTCAACAACAACAACAACAACAACAAGAAAACGGTGACGCAAACCAACCAATAAATCGTCATCTAAATTAGCCTCAATTTAAAGTTTTACAATTTAAGATTTTACTGTTTCACTTTTGTTTACGTAAAAATGCTTCTTAATAATTAAATAAGTAACAACGTTGACTTACCTATCGTACCATGTAAGTGTCTCGAAAACAACGTGTATTTCCAACGTGTCGTATTCAGTCGTCGACCGGAGTTCATTAGAACTTTGAAATTGGCTTAATTGTCTGTAATGGAAGTGGATTTACCGAGACTATCAGCTAAAGCTTGTTGCACGCTTATCGCGGATTAACTTTAATCCCGAAAACTAATGGCGTCGTCACTGCTACTGATATATTTTTTATTAATACAACTGGTTGTTTTCTCTGAAGTTTTTTTAGGACTGAGAAGGTAACATCGGTTGAATTGTTTTTATTCAAGCTATTTTCCCCACCGTTACTATTTAATGCTAAACTGCGTTTCGGTCGATATGAAACCGGGCCTTCTGCGGGAATAGTCTGCTTCCATGGTGACCTTTTTCCCGTATTCAAATAGGACTGTTGTTAGGCATGCGTGTATTGTGTACGTAGGTGTTTCCTCGTAGGTAAATCCGATGAACGATAAATTTCAGTCTATCAGCCGCAATGCCTTAACGTGACAGTCGCAATTGCGTCGAACGTCACACAATCGATTTTATAAACAATTTAATTTGGATCTTTAGATTTTTTTAAAATTAAAATCTAAAAAGATATTTTTAAATATCTCTTTAATATATATATATATATATATATATATATATATATATATATATATATATATATATATATATATATATATATATATGAAGAGTTCGGATGCAAAACGCGATAAACGCCATTTTCAAAATCACGAAAATGGCATTACAAAAAGTGTTGCATTTCAACACTCGACGACACTCCAAAACTATGTGTTACATAAAATGATACCGAAATAATTTATTTTTTTATTTCAATTAAAATCAGCTTTCATTTGAAGTCTAGATTTAATATATTCGTGTTTTTATTGTGTAAGGTCTCAATTTGTACGAATTGGATTTATCGCGTTTTGCGTTCGAACTCCACCTATATAAGTCAATGTTTCTTTGTGTGTGTGTTATGTTAGCAGTTAGAAAATCCGAATAAGTTTCAATAAGGGTTAAATTGTTCACAGAATCTAAAGAGACCACCTAAATTTGCTTTTTGTCCCACTGGAAATCACCAGGGGCAATTATTGGTTTAGTCCATAAAATAACTGACACATATTGGAACGTAAAGAAATTAAATTCATTTTTAAAAGGTTTTTTATTCATTTCATAAAACAAAAATAAAAGTAAATAAAGAACACCTCAGTGAAGAATCTATTAAAAAAAGTTTAAACATTTCAATGATAATGTTTATTGATATTTTTAAGATTTAAAATAATTAAATGGGTGTTGATTCCTTCAAAATATTTGCCATTTTACGCATGTCTATAAAAATGTAGCGTTTTATTTGTGAAATCACCAGGTTTTTATTACTTAAGTTCATATTACAAATGTTATTTTTAACTTTTCTTTCAAGGCCAACATTGTAAACATGACCATATTTAGAAATTATTTCCAACGAGCAATATATCTCCACGCTGACACCGCCGATTGAATTTCGCTAGTAAAATACAAAAATCAAAATGCAACGGTTTATGGGAACAAACATGTCACTCTCTCGCGTAACTATCTATGGCCAGTTAAATTCATGAAAGTCAAACTAATCAGATAAGTAGGGAACACCAGGCTACACAACATGCAAATAATCCACAACTTTGGCTCGGCCTTTTGGCTAAGATCAAAGTGTAGTATCTGTTCCGATGGATACTGCACGCCTGTCCTGTGCAGTTCTAGGAGGTCCACCCTCCCAGGCTTTACCTCCCCTCTTTGGGGAGGAGTAAGTTTATTGCTTACTGTCTGAGGCGCCGTACCGGGGAATGCCGACGGGGCTGCCCAGGCAATTTTTGATGGTCAGAGTGCTCACCTCTCGGGCGCTGGCTTTTCAACCCCCACTTTCCGACCCGACCTTGGGGCACATCTTACTTGTGGGAGTAGGATAAAACTGGCCTTGTGCCTAACTCCTGGAGAGGAGTAAATAATACATGGCGGTTCTTTTCTATCTATGTACTAATTTTCATCAATTTATGTTTCGTAGTTTCTGAGATATGGTCGTCGTGACTACTAAATATGCAAAATTAAAACGAACATTTAGCGGGGCACAATGAAGTGATTACTGTTTTTTATAACTTGAATAATTATAGTTAGAATAATTAAGCAAACTTTTACACACATTACTGTGACTATATATATATTTAAAAGATTAGTTGTTAATCAACACCTTTAACCGTTACACCATATATATATAGTTATAAGTAGTCATACTACATATCGAGACAAGATTAGGTGTACAACTTCCAAAACATACACACTTGGATTGTGCACATCGATTCGTGGCGTAATGGGTTTAATGGATACCTTCACGACACATGGAAACTGATATCGAAATATGATTACGAGGTAATCATTAATATTATCTTAAATTTTGAGTCTGGGCAAGAACTAAATACATAAGTAAAGGCCGAAAACGCAGAAGCTAATTATTCAACCCTTCTCGTTTTCGCCCCGGTTATGTATTTAGTTCCGGCCTTGACTCAAAATCGCATCCGCGGATTATTCTACTCTCAATCACTATTAGAAGTAAAGTAAATTGGCTTAAAACTTCTTGTCAAAATTAAATATTAATATTTTAACGCAAATAGATCACAAATGAGTAAATAAAGACAAAATTGTTTTTGACAAATTTCCAACTGTTTTTCCTTTAAAATAATTTATATATGTAATAGTAATAAGTCCTCATTGCAATAATCATAATGATGACGATGCATTATGGTTTCATATGCTGCAACACAGGCGAACCTTTACTGGTCCTTTATTGTGCACTAAATAATCTTGCTCTTCTAAGTAATTTGCAGATTAACACTGTTTACAAAAAAGCGGTCTTATACAACTGTGTATTCTAAGAGTACACATGGACCTGCCGATCTGGTTTCGGACTCTCATATCTAAAGCAAAAGTTAACAATGGTGATGTGGGCACAGGTGCGGACTGACGAGCCGACGTGCCGGGTTCATGTGGGGTCGGATCGTATAGCCCCACTTTCACTGTTGGCAACCGTCACGTGGTTCCCTTTTCCGAGTATTGGGGGAAACCGATACCAAGTGTATCAAATAAGTAAATCAAAAACAATGTCAATTAGAGATTCGTACAAATTGTGTTTTCCGTTTCATCTCTAAGGAATTCCAATGAAAAGAATTAGATGTAAAACATTGAAAGAATGTCTACAGACAGAAGGGAACTTCTTGCTTCTATTTTTAAAAGAATTAGATAAAACTTCGCTTAAGGGACAATGGAACTCTTTTCCTACGCCCACACAGGGGAGCAAGGAGTAATCGATAGCTGGGCTGTTAAAGCCTTGGTTTATTTAGATTAATTATCTTCTCGCCCTTCCTACTTCAACAACTTTGTCCATTTCGTGACGGCTGATGCACAGCAAACAAACAATCGCTGCCAATTGCAAGTGGTGATTGGTGGACTGTTACTATGGTAACACGCCTTCAATCTCAGAACTTCTAAAGAAATTCAAAACGAGAAAGAAAGACAGAAAAAAGAGGGCAACGAAAAGAATATTTGAGTTTTGTCTGAGCAATAAATAAGAGTTTTAAATAATTGTAAGATATTTATTGCTATTTTCATTTTTTTATTATCTATTTCCATGTGTATTCGCAAACGGAGTTCATATTTGTGTGCGTATTTTGTAGTCCCTTGACGACTTATACCGTTCAGTAGTGTATGCCACCCAGACATGCGTAAAATAGGAGTTCCTTTTCAGTGGATGTTTACTATCGAAGAAAATTTGAAATCGTTTTAAAGTACACTGGATAATTTGTTTAAATTTCATGATTTTGAAAATAGAAAATACCAATAAAAACAATTATTTCAATATTTAGGCGGTTCTGAATAAACTTTCCACGGAAATACTCTCAGTTTAATGTTTTTATGGCAAAAAGTCTATTTACAAACTTAATTTCGTTTGTCAAGTTAAATATTTTCTTTATCTTACACTAAATCAGATATTATATGTGAAAATGTAAAATGAATATAAATAGTCATTATTAAATAGTCATTATATAATAGTCATTATTAAATAGTCATTATATAATAGTCATTATTAAATAGTCATTATATAATAGTCATTATTAAATAGTCATTATTAAATAGTCATTATTAAATAGTCATGATTAAATAGTCATTATTAAATAGTCATTATTAAATATTCATTATTAAATAGTCATTATATAATAGTCATTATTAAATAGTCATTATATAATAGTCATTATTAAATAGTCATTATATAATAGTCATTATTAAATAGTCATTATATAATAGTCATTATTAAAGAGTCATTATATAATAGTCATTATTAAATAGTCATTATTAAATAGTCATTATTAAATAGTCATTATACAATAGTCATTATTAAATAGTCATTATATAATAGTCATTATTAAAGAGTCATTATATAATAGTCATTATTAAATAGTCATTATTAAATAGTCATTATTAAAGAGTCATTGTATAATAGTCATTATTAAATAGTCATTATTAAATAGTAATTATATAATAGTCATTATTAAATAGTCATTATTAAATAGCCATTATATAATAGCCATTATTAAATAGTCATTATTAAATGATTTTAAAACATAAAAATCAGAACAGTAACAATTATTGAAATGTTTTAGCTATTTAAAAAAATTCATCCCTGAAATATTAAACGATTTTTATCTCATGCTTAAACTAGAAAAATACTCGATCAAAGACAGATAGAATTAATTACCCTGAACTTTATTTCTAGAATCCTTATTCAAATTTTGATCAACATCCATTACATGATTTCGATTCCATAAAATGTCTCAAATTTAAAGTTCAAGCTTAAAAAAATTAAAATGCGGGGAATCTTGTTAAATTAATGTCTAATAATAAGGATCAAATTCAATGCAAATCTGAAAAATATTAATTTTAAATTGGAAAGTTTTATCCATATTATGCTTTCTAGGATCCCTTTAAAATACGCCAAAGAAAATACTTATTAATTAATGTCCAATAGTTTTTTTTTAATTTCATAAAAATCGGAAATATCTGACTATTCACAAAAAGCTCCCACTCAATGTTACCCGATTCGCATAAAACTAAATAAAAATAAATATAGCCCACATTCTAGTATATTACGCCTAGCAGTCGTGTTCAAAAATATATAATAATCAGTTAATTAGCTTAAGATTGAACCCTGTACATACACACACACACACACATATATATATATATATAACTATTTACAATTTTGGTAGAATGGTTGCTTGTTTGTCTCTGGTCATAGTACACGCTGAATGACGTCACAAAGAGATGGATGACGACATATATCCACATTTATTCTTGATGACATTATTCATTAAAATAATATTAAAATTAAAACGAATTTCCCATTTCAAATGTGCACATATGTTTATAAGTGAAGGCAGCAGATTCGAAAGAATCTGAACTCGGATAGGCATTTTCAGAGAGTGTGTCAGTGTATCTAAGGCCGGTCAATTCGCGGAGTAATTGGATTTACTTGTCGGATATGTCAGTCCATGTGTATCCGTCATCTTCATTTATATGTGGTTGACATCAAAAGATGGCGCGCTGCTTATCTCGTAAACACTGTCCCTCGCCATAATTCTTTGTCTGGCCACAAATTCAAACAGGACGTTCATTTTGCGTATGGCATGAGTCATAGAATCAGGGACAAAGAACAAGAACAAATAACAAAAATTAAAGATCATTAAATGCCCATATATATTCTCATGATTCCGCTCAGCAGAAAGGGATTTGTAGAAATGTCCAGAAAGTGATCGGAAAAAGCGTTAACATCCGGTTTCGCGTTTTGACGCTGACGTCTTCATTCCATTGATTAGCGTGACACGGTCTCTTTTCAATGGTAAATCCATTCATGATTTTAAACATTGTTATTTTCGTTTTGTGTATCGCCAGACATGAGTAATGGCGCGAGTAGACACTTGGGAGTTGGAGCGACAGAAGACATTGGGGACATGCAAGTAACACTCGTCGTACCCTGAAAAACGACGAAAACAGCAGACAACATCATTGTACCATGGTGATCTACTTGCTCAATTGATGATATACCACATCTGACAGATAATTGATTATACTAGATAAAATATACATCCTCTGGAGGAAATATATATATATATATATATATATATATATATATATATATATATATATATATATATATATATATATAGTCTAAAGAAGCTTTGAGTCATTAAAATAAATTAAAAAAGAAAAATGTAAAATGCAGTTTAAATTCCCAGACAAACTAACTAAATCCAAGATATTGCAGACTTAACATTCGTTGGAAAATTAATAAATGAAAAAATATAAGTAAAATTTTTAAAAAATTTTAAAAATAAAAAAATAAAAAAGGGGGGGTTGATTATCTAAGAGTGAAACAAAAACAGGAGACCTTAAGCGTCTAATATTAACACGGGGATCATCAGCTGTTTACCATGTAACTGCCTCGGAGATTTAAAAACAGGACAGTTATAATATTCATGGCTCTCCAATGGTACTGATTATACGACCATTTCCCCAATAATCAAGTGTCGAAATAATTCCGCTTAAAATATCACTAATATATACATAAAAAAATAATAATAATGATAAAATAATAATAATTTATTACCCTTAAGACTACCGTATGATATAGTAATTTGCATATCCAATAACATTAATTATAACAATAATAAAAAATAAAAATAATAATAATACTATCTAAACACTATATCCAAGAACCATTCTGCAATATGGTAGCTAGCAATAAAATTATATAGGAATCAAAGTTGCATTAAAAAATAAATAAAAAATAAAGCTTAAGTACCTTAGGTACCAGAAAAGTAATTAGATAAGAGGAAGGAAACCTACCCATACAGATCTAAATACCCAATATATAGTCTAAAGTAGCTTTGAGTCATTAAAAAAAAACAATGTAAAATGCAGTTTAAATTCCCAGACAAACTAACTAAATCCAAGATATTGCAAACTTAACTTTCGTTGGAAAATTAATAAATGAAAAAATATAAGTAAAATAAAAAAAAAATTTTTTAAATAAAAAAATAAAAAAGAGGGGGTTAATTATCTAAGAGTGAAACAAAAACAGGAGACCTTAAGCGTCTAATATTAACACGGGGATCATCAGCTGTTTACCATGTAACTGCCTTGGAGATTTAAAAACAGGACAGTTATAATATTCATGGCTCTCCAATGGTACTGATTATACGACCATTTCCCCAATATATATATATATATATATATATATATATATATATATATATATATATATATATATATATATATATATAAATATAAATGATAATTTATTTCATTTTGTCTACAAAATTGATTTTGTTTCACGAGAGCAGTGTGTGGGGCTCACGCTCTTCAGGTCTTGAAATAACATTATTTCAAGACCTGAAGAGCCCCACAAACTGCTCTTGTGACACAAAATCAATTTTGTAGTCAAAATGAAATAAATTATCATTTATATTTATATTTCTGCTCTATATTTTTATTCAGCACTCTGATAAACCCGGTTCAACTCCCCTGGAGTGATACCCTGTGGATCTATACAATAAGTCCGAAGTCGTTCAGTGGAAAATCACTCATGTAAGTCAATTTAATTTTAACAGTTATTATATTAGTTTGCTTCTAACATTATTTAAGGGATCATCAGTTGTTTACCATGAAAAACTGTTTCGGGAATTTAAAAACAAGACGGTATTTAATTTCATGGCTTCCCATCAGGGTTGATTAGACCCCACTTCCCTTAAAAGAAAAAAAACATAAAGGTTCCTATATATATATATATATATATATATATATATATATATATATATATATATATATATATATATGCCGAAAAATATAAAGAGATAATATGTAACTATGCATGGTTGCTTGTTTGTCTCTTGTCATAGTACACGCTGAATGGCGTCACAAAGAGATGGATGACGACATATATCCACATTTATTCTTGATGAAATTATTCATTAAAATAAAATAAAAATTAAAACGAATTTCCAATTTCAAATGTGCACATATATTTATAAGTGAAGGCAGCAGATTCGAAAGAATCTGAACTCGGATAGGCATTTTCAGAGAGTGTGTCAGTGTTTCTAAGGCCGGTCAATTCTCAGAGTAATTGGATTTACATGTCGGATATGCCAGTCCATGTATATCCGTCATCTTCATTTATATGTGGTTGATATCAATATTAATATTAAGATAGGCTTTCAGAATAAAATAATTTTCAACAATGGCATCATATGTTACACCAAATGGCCATTATAATAATATGGATAAGGACATAAGCGAACGTATAACATCCGATTCGATTTGGAGTCAGTTCACTGATTTTATAGTTCACTTTTGCCAATTAAAGCTCCTACGCACATCTGCCTCTTTTTAAATGTTCTTATCTGGTTTGTTTTTGCTGGAGATGGGGCATATTCCCGGATGCCAAACATTCACCCGCTATTTAAGATACTTCAGCCGATAGAGCTTTTTAAAATTCTAATATCCCTTTAAGTGCAATTGTTTGTATTTCTCTTGCACTCGATTCAATATGTATGTTCGCTAGATAGCTTTTGAAATTCTTTTTCATTAGTCTTGTTGCTCCTATAATTACTGGTATGATAGAGATTTTCCTAAGATTCCAGTTTATTTTCATGTCGTACATAAGACCTTATGATTTCGTAATCTTTTCCCTTTCAGTTTGATCCTGAATCATTAGGGGCACTGACTTCAACTAGGATTGCTACTTTCTCCCTTTTCTCCCATATCATGATGTCAGGTTTAACAGCTCCGTTTTCTAGATATGTAGCTGTAGAGATTGCAGTCATAGTGGATAATGTATAATTACACAATCCGTCGTGTCGCATTGTATAATAGCAACCCCCAGGAGAACTTTACAACTAGATGCCAGGTGGCTCACACACACCACTTCTGTGTGGCAGAACCTGCACTTGTTATTGTTGCTCAGACCACTCATCTTTTTAAAGGCATTGGCCATCAAGCCTTTATCTTGGACAGCCATCATCATTCTCTCCTGATCATATAGGAGAGATCCTATTTTCAGCCAGTCTACAGAGCCTTCCTGCTCTATATATTCCTGGGATAATTCACTTAGGAAATACTTAGCATGTTGTTGGTTGGCCCATTCTTCCAGTTTTCTAAAATGGAAGGTATTGGTGTATTTCTGACAGCTATTTCTGTGGGCTATTTCCATGGCAGGCTTGTGGTCAGTTTCTGCCTCATTTCTAACACAGTCCTGTCTAAAATGTTTGGCCTGTTTTGTGATAGAGGTTGTTCTGCTTGCTCTGGTTTCTTGATGTTGGCATATCATCATAAGGTTTGGGTTCTGCGAGCTCATCAGATATTGACCGGTGCTCACAATAGTTGCTCGAAGTTGATGGACAATTTCTTAGAGACCCATACCCCTGCTCCTCTTGGCAGATACAGCCTTGGTAGACACTGGTTCCTGTACAATAATCTGTACATTGTAAACATTTTCCCGTTTTAGTGTGTAATCTATTAATGTCCTTTTGTGGCAAACCAATAATTCCAAAGCTGTATGTTATCACTGGCATAGCTAATTGGTCAATGGCAGTTATTTATAATGGCTATGAAGTGCTGTTATTTTATACACCCAGAAATTGGGTATATTGTCTATGCCAGTTTGTTGTGATTCTAAAAATGATCTAGCTATAGGTTCATCATTCTAGACATGATCTTTGGCTCTGGCATTTCTAGCTTGCTTTTATTACTTCGAGCTATATCTAAGATCCACTTGGCCTCTTGGTTGCATGGTCCCTCATTCTGAAACATAGACCTCCAGAAGTTTTCTAGCTCCTTCTCTTCCGGCGGCTTTTCCACCGTTATATTCTCTCCCACCAAATTTCGGTAGAATAGTCTTGTATTCTTTTTGAGCTGTCTGTTCTCATGTTTTGGAAATTGCTGGATATGTGTGTGAGTGTGATCAGTATGTGGGAGTTTATGTATGTATGTAAGTATGTGGGTGAGTGTTTATAGGATTCTGTGTATGAGTTCACGTGAGTTTGTTTACGTGTGTAAGTAACACAGAGTGGGTATGTTATACAGTGCGTGTGTGTGATAGTGTGAATATGTGTTTGTGATAGAATATGCCATGCGATAGTGTACGTGTATTTGTAAGTGTTTGAATATGTGTGACAGTGTGTCTTAATGTGCGCGTGAATTGTATATGTTAGTGAGTGCTTCTGAGTGTACATACAAATGTGTCTATGTGAGGGTGCGTATGTTTATGACTGTGAGTGTGATTCCCTATGTGTGTGTGTAAGTGCGAAAGGGAAAGTGCGTGTAGACGCATTACGTTGTTATTTTCTCATCCTTTTAAAAGCCCTTCGTCATCAAATCCGTTGTCGACACGCGAAACGTATCATCGTCATCTGAAAACCCTATTGAACTAATTTAGCCATGACCGTGTATTATTCACGATTCAAAGTCATCCAATTTATTTTCCGCCCCCTGACAAAACAAATCCCGAAATTACTCGGTGTCTTCCTCCACCCGCACGCACACATCAACGCAATAATCAACCGGGTCTACTTTAATCTCTCTACCTAAACTATCCTGTTCGATGTGCGTTTAGCATGATGAATAGCAAATTAATAATATATGTTCGTTGGCCTTATATCCGTAATTCAGACGTGATTTTATGATTATGATACTGATGATAGTAAAAATAATAATAATAATAATAATAATAATAATAATAATAATAATAATAATAATAATTAGAAGAAGAAGAAGAAGAAGAAGAAGAATACGACCCGACTTTACAGTAATCGATTAATGTGTTTGTTTTTGTATCCTAAAGAAGAAATGTAGAGAGGGGAACGGTAGAAAGAGGCATTGAGCACATGTTCTATCATTTTAGCGAACTAATGCAGATTTATACGATATTATTTGTTGTGGTATTGCAAAAATGTTTGGGGTCGATCCATGTGTAGAATTTTGAGAGGCTGTCTCAAATAGTTATTCTGTGAAATGCAGCAAACCAGCTTCAAAGTCAAAAACCGGATTCAGTGTGTGAAAACGAAATGCATAAAATCCTCTGCGATATAGAAATACAAACGCACAAATTAATGCAAACAAGAAAGCCGGGCGTGATAACTTTTAACACGAAGGGAAATACCTGCCAACAAGTAGACTTTGCCGTCCCAGTATATCAGAGTGAATCTGAATATGGCAAAATAACTATTAGGCAGACAAACTTTCTTTGAGTTATTTGAATTCTTCTGACTACTATTCCCCTCTTGGTTGTTATATTCAAAATGTTTCGGCCGATGTAACTCTCAACTCTCTTCTTAGATTATAATACCTAACGATAGAAGCATACGTTAACATGCATTATAAACTGTATTTTTCCCTTTACACAGACAAAAGGAATCCACACAAGGAAAAACAGTTCGAATCAATTTTTAAACGAATGCAACTCAACACTTGATTTAAAATAATGGTTACATCTCAACTGTATTTTTGCATTTCATATTTGGTAGATATAGGTGAGAGGATACCCGAAAAAGAAAGGTCAAGGTTGTTCTCGATGGCCGTTCATCTAAGTAACATGGCATAAATGCTGGTGTACCCCAGGGATCTATCCTTGGACATTTATTGTTCCTGATCTTCATAAACGATCTCCCTGATGACATAGAGTCTAAGATTGGTTTATTTGTTGACGATACCACGCTTTACTCTCGTCATGTTGGCAAAACAGACGCAATCATATCCGAGGAAATGGCTGAATCCTTAAAAAATGACCTCCAGGCTGTTATGGATTGGGGTCATAAATGGTTCGTAACTTTTAATGCCGCAAAGACAAAGCCTGTTTTCCTTCAATAACTACAAGAAACCTTTCCAACCACCGATTGTCATGGCAAATAACACCTTACCTGAGAGTTCAACATTCAAACTCCTCGGCCTAACCTTCACATGTAAGAGGAATTGGAACAAATACATTGAAGACATTGCCAAGACTGCAGCAAAGAAGGTGGGCTCCCTCTACCGTGCTGACATTATCCTGTATCTGTACAAAGCCAGCATCCGCCCATGCATGGAGTATCGTTGCCACATCTGAGCTGGTGCATCATCTACTAGTCTCTCCCTTCTTGACAAGGTTAAAAAAAGAGTCGCCAACCTAATAGGTCCCTCACTGTCATCAAGCTCTAGCCCTTGTCCAATCGCCGCAATGTAGCATCCTTGTGCTTGTTTTATAAACACTTCAGTGGATTATGCTCCGATGAACTGGCTACTCTGGTGCCCCCTCGATGTAAATTCACTAGACCAACTCGACAATCAGCTAAATCCTACCCATTCACTGTTGAAGTCCCCAGATGCTAAAAGAGCGTTCTACTCCAATAGCTTCTTCCCTCGTGCAGATGGCATCTGGGACTCCCTCCCTGTCCTCTGTTTCCCCGACAGTACCGACATGCAGAGGTTTTAAACTAATGTAAACAGACATCTCTCAGTAGCCCCTCACGTCTACAGTGGTGGCTTGCTTTGTTTGGGTGAACTATGTTAAAAAATATTTTTAAACGCCTCCCCAACGGGGAAAATATATATTTAATAATATATTAACCATGCATTTTATGATGTTAAAAAAAACACTGGACAAATGTAATAAACAAAACGGTGAGTTACAGTAAATTGTGACTAATTTCTTTTTGTTATTTTTATCCTAAAATAATACTATCATATAAACCTGTCAATGTTCATATCATTAAATAGTTGCAGATATATATCAGAAAACATTTTGATAGATACATTGAGAGATAACTCTTTATAAATACATTTATATATATATATATATATATATATATATATATA
>OY744529.1:2550000-2687500 GCA_963556195.1 Sepiola atlantica
ATCTGCCTCTCTTTTTCTCTTTTGCTGGCTATATCTGCCTATCTTTTTCTTTTTTGTTCGTTATATCTGCCTCTCTCTTTCTCTTTTGCTGGCTTTATCTGCCTATCTTTTTCTCTTTTGCTGGCTATATCTGCCTATCTTTTTTCTTTTTTGTTCGTTATATCTGCCTCTCTCTTTCTCTTTTGCTGGCTTTATCTGCCTATCTTTTTCTCTTTTGCTGGCTATATCTGCCTATCTTTTTCTTTTTTGTTCGTTATATCTGCCTCTCTCTTTCTCTTTTGCTGGCTTTATCTGCCTCTCCTTTTCTTTTTCGCTCGTTATATGCGTATATCTCTTTTTTGCTGGCTATCTCTGCATCTCTTTTTCTCTTTTGCTGGCTTTATCTTTCTCATATTTTCTCTTTTTCTCGTTATATCTGCCTCACTCTTTCTCTTTTGCTCGCTATATCTGCCTTTCTTTTTCTCTTTTTCTCGCTATATCAGTCTCTCTCTTTCTCTTTTGTTGGCTATATCTGTCTCTCTTTTTTTCTTTTTCTCGCTATATCTGCCTCTTTTTTTCTCTTTTGCTTGCTATATCCCTCTGTCTTCTTTTTTGCTTGCTATATCTGTCTCTCTTTTTCTCTTTTGCTCGCTATATCTGCCTCTATCTTTGTCTTTCTCTCACTATATCTCCCTCTCTCTCTTTCTCTGTTGCTGGCTATATTTGCCTTTCTTTTTTTTCTTCTCGCTATCTCTTTCTCTTCTGCTGGCTATATCTGCCTCTCTCTTTTTTCTGCTGCTGGCTATATCTGCCTCTTTTTCTCTTTTGCTAGCTATATCTGCTTCTCTCTTTCTCTTTTGCTGGCTATATCTGCCCCTTTTTCTCTTTTGCTGGCTATATATGCCCATCTTTCTCTTTTGCTGGCTATATCTGCCTCTCTCTATCTCTTTTTCTCGCTATATCTGCTTCTCTCTTTCTCTTTTGCTCCCTTTATCTGCCTCTCTTTCTCTTTTTATCGCTATATCTGCCTCTCTCTATCTCTTTTGCTGGCTATATCTGCCTGTCTCTTCCTCTTTTGCTTTTTTCCCCTCTACAGTTATTGGTTTTATAGTATTATAAAATGTCTTTATATTCCCTTGTTTATAATGGGATCGTCTAATATATTTATGTTTTCTTTTCTTTATTAGCTTTGACTGTTAATAAACATAGAATGACGGAAGTGAGAGTGATACAACCCTAACCACAACGTACAGTGAGCAAGGATGAGGAAGATGGAAAAACGTAGTAAAGATGGCCATTTGATAAGTTAATTGCAAATGATGTCTAATTAGAAAAATTAACATGGATTTCTTATACGACCTTTGAACTTTTTGTTATTTAATTATAAATTAAAATAAATTTTCAGATTGCTATTTTGATGGAACAACAAATCTTTATATTATCAAAAAATTAAAAATAGTTTATATTTTCAACATCTACAGGAGTCCTTACCATTGGATCGGAGTGGAATATGGTTCTGTTCAGTAGGAAGAGGCAAACATACCAGGCATTACTTCCTCCTTCAGGAGGGTTGTTGCGGTTTATCGCTGATTGCCTCAGACACTCCTACCGGGGAATGCCGACCAGTTCGATCACGACAAAGTTTTTACCCTTAAAGAGGGACCCTCTTTATAGGGGGAAAGGGGGTCTGGTTATATCGCTATAAACTCGTGCCATGTCTAACTTTACTTCAGTAGAGGGGGGGGGGAGATAAATTACTTCAGTAGAGAGGGAGGGGGAGATAAATTTACATATATTTTTAAAGTTTTACATGTAAGGAGTTCAGTTTTCTATGTAAGTTTAAATTAAAATACTGCTCGAAATTTAAAACAGTGTTTATAAACGAAACTTTTTGACGAAAACGAAAACAGGGCGACATTTTATAGTAAACCTACTAAAAAACCGTTTAAAACGCTAACCATTGAACAAATAATAGTAAAACTACAGAATAGTCAATAACTAGTAAATTAAAAAACAACAACAGATAATTCATATCAAACGCATTAGAATTAAATTCTTCGCCGAACTGGCCAAGTTTTAACATGTCGAAACAATTTGTAAGATTATTTTACCGTTTAAAAATCTTACAAATCGGCAGTTAAAGTTCCATCCAGAAAATGCAAGGCTATGTGTATAAGTCAAAAACAAAACGCTAAAAATGTATTTCAATACACTCTGAATGATTGTCTGCAACCCATGGATTATACGAACTCGGGAAAGGACATTAGTGTTGTAATAGAGAAGAACACATGAAGGAGAAAGTCAACAAAATACTCGGTTTAATCTGCAGATCTTTTGAATACCTCGATCGAAGTTCATTGGTGATATTGTTTAAAACGCTTGTGAGGCCTCATATTGAATATGTTAATCAAGCGTGGGCCCTATATAAGAAGAAACACATTGACATAATAGAAAATATACAAAGACAAGCATCTAAAATTGTTCCAGGACTGTACGATCAGAGTTATGAAGAAAGATTGAAAGCTCTGAAATTGCCAAGTTTGGTCTACAGAAGAAAACGTGGGGACATGATTGAGTGCTATAAATTTCTCTTTGGATAATATGACTTCAATGCTGAAAAATTGACAAGAAAAATACAAGAGACGGAAATAAGGGGTACAGTCAGATGCTCTACCAGAAACGGGCACGTTTGAACCTGAAAAAATATTCATTCAGCCATCGCTGTGTTGATTTGTGGAATAGATTGCCATCAAGTGTAATTGAAGCTGAAACTGTAAAGATATTTGAGAAGCGGTTGAAAAAGTTTTTGATTGACCAAGAAATCAAATGTAACTATAAGGCTGCTGTCGTCACCGGACGCATACAAAAATAAAGACATGGAGCTGGTGCCATAAGACGACCAATGTCCTTCTACCAGAATTCATCTATGTTTTTATGTTTCTAAAAAAAGAAATTGAGTAAACAAAACGGTAAAACCCGTGGCCGCCCGCAAAAGATATGAGATCGTTCATATCGGTAATCGGTTATGTCATATAAGTTCTATGCAAACGGCGGATTATTTGGTTGTAGTACAACTAGCTGACCTACCTATTTTGTCCGGGTAATGTATTGGAAAAAAATGTTTAGAGGCGCGTGATGCGTCGTTTCAGTCCGCTATCTTTTGTCGTATCTTTTACTCGCTGAAATATCTGTTTGAATTTGAATATTACAAAAAAAGGGAGAACACATTACCACAGGACTGCTTTCCTGCAGACTACAATATGGTAATCATCAAATCCAATGTCAGCAAATACTTGTTATAAACCGTCCTTATAAGCAATCACATTTTGTTTACTGTGTTTATAATTTTAAAATATCTCACCATACATCATTAAACTGACAATCTTTCAACATCAATAAATCTTATCCAAGAATAGATTTTAGCCTTCATAAATGACGACTTATTAGTAAAAATCATTAAACCAACATTGCTTTATTTTTTGAATATATTAATTAATCGATTGATATCGAAAATAAACAACAATACGACGACGAAAAATTATCCGCTTCACTGTTTGGTCTGAAACAATTTTTTGTTCGTCTTATTAAGAGAAAGGTGGCGGAGTTTTTACCCTCTCATAAACATGAACTACGCCTAACACCCACTACAACGGGGCATTTTATTTAGTAGGATACATACTTTTTTGCTTTATCGCTTGTTGAACTTACAGGTTCGTATAATCGTAACGACCTTTCACCTTTTTAACATTACCACATATTACTTACGAATTGTTTACTAGTCGTATTTTTCCATCATTTAACTTTATAAAACGCACAATTAATAAACACTTTATATGCGATATAAAAACATACTAGTTATGTAACAGATAAATGCTTCCATATGTTCCATTACATTTTAGCTTTATAGAAGACTCCATAGTTTCTGCAGTTAAACAAACTATTACGCATAAGCGTTAATTTTTCTCCAAGATAAAAACATTACTGCTTTTGTTACGGCGATGTCTTCGCTATGTAACCACATAATAACTGCAAGTAATGCCAGATGCCTTCCATGTGGTGTCCATTTTTTTTTATGGAAATCACTTCAAGGTATGAAGCCACTTGATGTAAGGAGCTAAACAAATATTACTTCACGGTAAAAAATGTCCAACTATAAGTGCTAGCTTGATAGATTCCGACCCAGAAAACAGCAATTCTTGCCCCCTTTTCAGAAACATCGCACATGGAATATGGGGTACTAGACGACAAAATAAGAAGAGGGAGAGTTACGAGGCTGCCGAATCTAATCCCAAGGTCCATTTTCTACTTTCCTAAATTCATTAAACTTTCTTCATTAATCACCTATTCAGCTATTTATAGAATATCATAATAGGCAAAATTGTTCCGGTAGAACTATAATATACAAATACATGATTACGCTACTTACATCCGAATACAATATTATATTCTAAGAAACTAATCACTATATAATCTTTTTAATAAACTTCTGAATCAGGAGAGAGAGAGAGAGAGA
Source organism: Sepiola atlantica (assembly GCA_963556195.1). NCBI lineage: Eukaryota > Metazoa > Mollusca > Cephalopoda > Sepiida > Sepiolidae > Sepiola > Sepiola atlantica. Next base: position 2,554,493 of record OY744529.1, read on the forward strand.
GAGAGAGAGAGAGAGTTGTTGGTATTTCCAGAGAGATCGATTTGTTTTGAGGATTTTTTTTATTGTTCGTGTGTTACATATTTACACCCCCACAAACCATGGGGGTTCCATTCCATTCGATAGTGATGTTTTTCTTTATATTTTAGGTCAGTGATGGTGATTGAAGTCTTTTGGCTATCTCAATTTTCCATGGCAACGCTGGGGCACCGGTCTGCTAGTATATATATATATATATATATATATATATAGTAAGCAATGAAAATATATATGGCAATCAAGCTACACAGAGGCTCCCGTGTTTCATCCCCGGGGGGAATCGTCAGGCTAAATGCGGGAGCCTCTGTGTAGCTTGATTGCCATATATATTTTCATTGCTTACTACCTAGCTCTACTTACGTATCGAGCACTGTTGAAGTAAATACTGAAAACTGATACATAAAAAATTATATCTCCTTATAATATTTTATGTGGATACATGAAGTACTAATATATATATATATATATATATATATATATATATATATATATGTAAATAAATAAATGGTATCCAGTAACAGTCACCTTTCGTGGTATTTTGTTAGTTAAGCTTGTCGGCATGATTTCACGATTCAAACCATTCAAAATATGTTTTTTAGTGATATCTTTATTTAATCTAATTTAATTTACAACATTAGCGTAACAGTCTCTATCATGTTATGTGTTTTTAAACGCGACTATACTTACGCATCTTTTTATTCATTTATGTATGTGTGTGTATATGTATATATTTATGTACATACGTGGTGAAGGAGAAATCCAGCTTCCCAAAAAGGTAGCTGGATTGTCTCCCCATTAAAGACCAACCTTGTGTCTAACTCGGTAACGCGGTAAGTAAACATGGACACGAACTGTCTAATAAATTCAGATATACTACATCACTGATTAAGTGGCCTTTCGCATCTCCGAAAAGGTGGGTGTCTAGTTGGCGTAATATAAACAGCCGCAGACTATGGAATTAGTTTGCTGAATTCGAATCCCGGTGGATCGATTATTCTCAATTAGACACCAATACAGTTGGAAAAGCTATGAAGCCATAATTTCCCCCTAACATTTGTTACATAACAACTGGTATTAAATCGATCTTAAATGCATTCATCGCTGTTCGCTGTTTAGGCTGATTTTCTTCGCATAAAAGAAGCTTCAAGTCAAGCCATCTCTTAATGTAAAGAGCTGCAATAAAATATCACATTCGCCGCATAAGTTTCTGCCATCATACATGTATGTATTCCAGCACTAAAACTTTAGAAACATTGTACCTATTATTAGGAGATTTGACACAGGTTTTCTATGTGTCGATTAATGTCTTGTTTAGAGCATATCAACCTTTGGAGGATTATTTAATGATGAATTTTCATTTTATGTGAAAGCTTTTATAATACGGAATGATAACATTGACACACCAGTTCGGATTAGAACACGGACGATAAGCAACGTCGGGTCTGGTCAGTACCAAATAATTGACTATTTGGCAGTATCAGGCACTGGTAGTTGGAGGACGGCGAAACTTCCATGCAAAAAAAGAACAGCTCTGAAAATGCCGTTAGCAAGTGCTTCAATACAACCTGCTAATCCACACATGTGTAGACAACGGAAGATCAACCACTTGGGCGGAAGTTCTGTTCTCAATCATGTTCAGATGCTCTGCCGAGAGAATATGCAATTCGTTTCGTTTTTTATGTTTAAATATTTCAAGATATTAACGAGATTCTGTTCTTATAAGACCCGCTGTTGTTGAAGCACATTGCAATCTTAAAATAAAATCTTGCAATCTTAAAATAAACATTGCAATCTTAAAATAAACATTGGTTTGAGACAGCTGTAAACGACAATTAAACCTTTGGATAAACTCTTTATTTGAAAAATAATTTAGAGATGTTTATAATCATCAAGAACACATATACATACTTATTTATATCTCACTAAATTATGATATATATATATATATATTTGAGGCATTTTGACCCCCCTTTCGCCCCCTGGGGGCGCGAACCAGAATTTTTCCGAGGTCAAGGATGTTCATTTTATATCCAGAACAATTGCCTTTACATTTTGGCCAAGTTTCAGAAAATTTGAATGGATGGATCAAACGTTATGGGAGAAAAGGGTCATTCTTGCCATTTTGGGGGCTTTTGATCCCCTGGGGGCGCGAACCAGATTTTTTCCATGGTCAGCGATACTGATTTTCTATTAGGAGCAATTGCCTCCACATTTTGGCCAAGTTTCAGTGAAATTGAATTGATGGATGAAAAATGATGGGGCAAAAAATGTCATTTTTGCAATTTGGGGGCCTTTTGATCCCCTGTGGGGCTAACCAGATGTTTCTTCAAAAATCGGAGAAGGTCACTTTCTAACCTGACCAAAGTTACAACTTCATGCAAAATTTCAGAGAAATTTAATAGATGGTTGCGGAGAAAAATCCGGACGGACGGACGTACGGACATGCCTTAAAACATAAGTCCCCCGATTTTATAACTCGGGGGACCAATAAAGTTTTAATATTGTGTAAACGTCATCAAATGTAAGGAACCCCGTTTTAAAATGAAGGCCTCTTCAAGTAAATCGATGTTTTTTACATTTTGAATATTCTGTATATTATAAAGAATGGTGTGATTTCATAAATTTCTGAAAATTTCTTCCCTACATTGGTTGAGGTTTACATGATATTTAAACTATATATATATATATATATATATATATATATATATATATATATATATACCAATGAGTTCAAATAACATAAATCTATTTCTTACCAGTCAAATCTTCAAAATCCCTAAGATATATTAAATATTGCAAATAACAATAAGCTCAATTGTTAACAGATTATGTTAAGCAGAGCTTTCATATTATAATTTGGTAAATTATGAAATTTAAGGCATAATTGATAAAACATTTAATAATAATCAAATTAACAATTAACCATGTGTATCCATATGTACGCGCGTTTCAAAAAATCATTTTGCTATCACTATTACATCAGAGTAAAGCTTGAATAACTTTTATGATTTTCCTCATCAGCTTATAGACTTTATTGGCTCATATTAATTTAAATTCATATAATTTTCAGCGTAATTATTCATCAATCAGTTCAGGAACAAAACAATGTTCGCTTAGAGGGATGAAATAAAACAGTTTTACAGTAATGAGGATAGGCACAACACATGAAATGTGTATGACAATCACAAACAAGGTGTGATCATATTAAGATGAATACCGATTACATTTAAATCCGTTTCTTGATAGTTTTTTTTTCGCAAACAAAATGTCATTTCTTTAAATAAACGAATATTTAACCTCATATAGGATAGTACTATCTCAAATACTTATATATATATATATATATATATATATATATATATATATATATATATATATATATATATATATATATATATATATATATATCGGCATTCAAAAGAAAAATTCATTGAAGAGTCCTGAATATTTATTTATTCGTTAAAATTTACTCCCCACATGTGTCTTCACTTTTACTTCGAATTCTAAATACAACGGATCTAAGCACTTACCCTGACTAGGATCTGTGCGAAGGGAGACTATTCTGCAGCTTTCAAATGTCATTTCGAAAATCAGAACATTTTCCCAAATGGAGGAAAGAGACTAACTCCTATAATTTTACATTTATTTTATCATAGTCAAAGTTCGCAATATTATTCTACTAATATATGATACCTAGGATCTAGACAAAACCATATTCTCTTAATTGACTCATTCATAATTAAACATGAATACTATTTTCAAAAATAATTCCAGTCTTAATGAGATTTTAATAAAAAGAATGTGACTTTATCCTATAATGAGTGAAGTTATTATTTATTTATCTTCCCTGTAATGTGTTTTTGATTTCCATATAATATATATTTATATATATATATATATATATATATATATATATATATATATATATATATATATATTTAAACATATATTTTGTTATCTGGGTATGTATTTAATACATTTATGTTTTAAACGAGTTCATAGTGACGATTACATTTATACTAAAAGTTTAATGAAATGTAATTTCCATGAAAAATTCCAAAAGTATTAATTTAAGAGGCTAACATTTATTGAGAAAGCGAATGTGTATATTTAAACTAAGGAGGCGTGCGGAAATACAAGTAAACAAAAAAAACACTTCTCTAAACATGTTACGTCTTTTTGAGCTTGCTAGTATAGAAAATGAGACGAAAGCCGATCTGATGTAACCGACATAACTTTTTATAAAATCTAACTAAATAATTTTTCTAGTACGTTCCTTCACCTAGAACTTGCTATACATCACAGGTCATTTGAGGAATAAAATATCAAAGTCTTTCAAATAAAGGATGTTATATCCGTATTCTCCAAACAACTGATTTCGTGCTCTTTTCGCAGAATTCGTTTTTTGTATTTTCCAATAACTTAACTAATAAGACTTATAAATATACCAATAGATATACACATAGTACATTTTAATAAATGTACTATTGGTATATCTATAAGTCGATCTAATTTAAGAAAAACAAAATCTTATTTTAATATCGTCAGAAAACTAGAAGTCCGCCGATTAGAAAAGTGATGCGTCTTGCAGATTATGCCACAAATGGATGTATTTGTTAGACACAGTGTAAAATAAATAGAATACTAAAGATACAACATTTCAATAAATGTTTTCTACAAAATTCCCAAAGAAAAATAAAAAACTGAAATATACAAGTAATGTTGAAACAAACCTCCTCGCTTTTAGAATAATACTAATATTAATAATAATACTAATACAAAGAGTAATAATGATAAAAACACTCATGTTCAAGGGTTTGCGAATACTTACCAGACGGGTGACCAACTGAACACTGTCTAATTAGGCCGGTCAGGTTCTAAACTCTTCAGCGTCAATCTTGGAACTGAAGAATAAAGTCCAAATTCACTGTCTTTTATAGAAAATCTGTTTTCTCCGTAGCTATAAAGAATCTCTACAACTTGCTGTAATATCCGATCTGATCTCCCAAGATTCGAACACCTTTTTTTCTTTATGTCACATATATCATGGTGACAGTTTAGAAAATCAAGTCATTTTTCTTTTTTTTTGTCCATTTAAATTGGAAAGAAATATCAACAAAAGCGACACAAAAAGGAAGGATAAAAGGATACCAGATTTCATAAACAAATTTCTCGTTTTTCATCATACCTGACAGCCATTGCCGGCCCATCTCTTTGGGAAGCCTTACTGCAGCAATCAGTTGTGGTTTTCGCGCCGACAAAAACGCCGTCAGCCAGTTCAGGTCATACAAAGAGGGCGAGAGATTAATGACTGCATTTATTTATTTTAAAAACAAATTATCTGTGGCTACGAAACCAAACATAATAATTGAACATGTGAATATATAACTTTGATGTGGTGAATTCAAATTTTCCAAACAGTTGTTTACGAATGCGTCACCGCTTATCAAGGCCAAAATCTACTCGAAGATGGGGTTGAATGAAATGAATAGATTGTAAGTCGAATTATGAATATCATGAAAGGATTGTAAATGATGAATGAAATAAACAAAGTTTTATGGGGAGTATTTATTACAAGTTTGTGTTGACATTAAATTTAAAAGACCACCATGCTAACTCATGGCAATTTGCTCCACGGATAGGAAGGTTGTTGAAATAAACTTTGTTCATAGAAATTCTGACTGACACTAGACGAACAGAGGAACAAAGGAAAGTTCTTTACTTTAGTTCTTATGTATGTGCACCGGGGTTGAGATAGGTACGTATATAGTATGCGCACTGAGGTTGAGATAGGTACGTATTAAGTATGCACACCGGGGTTGAGATAGGAACATATATAGTATCTGCACCGGGGCGTAGATAGGTACGCATATAGTATGTGCACCGGGACGGCGAAAGGTACGTATATAGTATGTGCACCGGGGCGGTGATAAGTACGTATATAGTACGTGCACCGGGGCAGTGGTTAGGTACGTATATAGTATGCACACCGGGACGAGGATAGGTACGTATATATTATGTGCACCGAGGCGTCGATAGGTACGTATATAGAACTCGCACCAGGGCGGCAATAGGTACGTATATAGTATGTGTACGGAGCGGTGATAGGTACGTATATAGTATACGCACCGGGGCGGAGATAGGTACGTATATAGTACGCACACCAGAGCGGAGATAGGTACGTATATAGTATGCGTCCCGGGGCGCCGATAGGTACGTATATCGTATCCACACAGGGGCACTGATAGGTACGTATATAGTATGTACAATATGGCGGCGATAATTATGTATATAGTATGCGTACCGGGGCGAGGGTAGTCATGTATATAGTATGCGCACTGGGGCAGGGATAGGTACGTAAATAGTATGCGCATCAGGGCGGCGATAGGTACGTATATAATATGTGCACCGGGGCGGCGATTTTAGAGCGTTAAGCGCAATAGATGACCTGAACCCTAACCCTAACCCTAACCCTAACCCTAACTCGACCCTTGCTTTTTATACTCACAGAAAACTCGTACCCATTTATGCACTTCAGTCGGACGTTTGTTTACAGCATTAATTCTTCCCTTCTTTTTCTACCTTTTTATTGAGCGATGTTTTTGACAAAGGAGGATGAATTGCTGTTTTATTGGATCGGCTGTTATTTTGAGTGGATGGTAAGTGGAGATTTTCAATCTCGTTAACCCTTGCGCTTGAATGCTCTTCATCTTTGTTGTGAAGTTGTCCAACAGTAAATAATAAATAAGGAAGTCAAGTCGAGGGTGGGTTTAACAAGTGTATTAACAAAGTAAGAAAGTGACTAGCACTTGGCTAGACAGTTACAAGACTGTGCTTTGTCTTCTCTGTGTCTCTGGTGACTCGCACTATTTATAGTGACAACCGGTGCAGTTTCTCCTGTGTAAGAACGGCCGGTGTAACAATCTTTTATAAGTGGTCACTCTGTAGTATAAATAACTAGTCACCCATCTAGTATTAACCAGATTCGACATCGTTTAACTTCGATAATCTGATGATAAACGTTGTGTCAATACCATTTAGCCAAACTCAATATATAATGCGTAGTATAAGCAAAATGTATCCGTCAATACTCAGCGGAGTATCTGTTGATTGAATTAATAGTTACCGGTCATGGGGAAAGGGGTCGCATTTCTGCCTCTTTATTTGAAGGGTTTAATGTTATAGGATACTTTAATAAAGCGCAATTTGTTTTCATATCAAAGGGGGCATAGTAGTGTTTTATGTTGGCGTGTGATATGCTGCCTAACAATTTAGGAATCACTGGACTGTACACCAACGGTTGCAGCCGGAATCAGAGCTCGGCTCACTGGTTCTGTGTTCCGCAACGTTAGTCGTAAACTACCCAAATCGTGTACACCCTTCAAATCGGCAATTTTCTGTGTTTGTTATCTGTTAAATAAGTTCACTTTTGATCTGGACGTAAAGTAATTCTTCAATTTGAAACAAAGCGCGACATTCTATGTCTCCTCCGTTCTGCGATACACATCGCGAAATGGAACCGTTCTGTTTAAAGTGAATTGGCGTAAAAATATATAGGACTCAATTGATGGTCATGCTTGATATATTTGTTTGACAATCATAGAAGAGAGTGAATTAATATTACCGTTTTTCTCTTTTCGATTTTCGTTATTATCGCTAGATTATTTTGAGTACGCCCACTCAGAGAGGGTAAGCTCCTTTAAGTTCAACGATACTAAACCTGATCAAATGTAATGATGAATCCACTTTCAAATTATTTTACCAAATGTTCACATGATTGTCAGTTATTCAGAACGCTTGTGTAGAACCAATGATTCAATATGTTAATACAAATAAAATTAGGGATATTTACCATTTTCCTTACTTTCAAATAACCAACTGATTGATGTTAATACAAAATCCATAATATGTAATAGTGTCTATAACTTTACATCTTATAAATATCGTCAAATAATAGGCTCGTCGTATTTGTATGTATTGAGAACTTTATAACTATTTCTTAGTTTTGGAGATATCGAATTCATTTTTCCAGCGGGTTGTTTAATATTTTGTTATATTGAATTCTCTGTAGTATACGGTATACTATTGAGCACTTTCGACAATACAAATATCACAGAACAATCGTTAGTTACATAGTCATATGAGAATATACCTATTCCAAAGTAGCATTTCAATAAGTTTAGAATACAAATACTTTATATACGGCAAATCCGAGGTGAAGATTGTCTGTTGAAAGGCGCTATGTGGAAAAGTTCATACCTCAAAAACCTGACACCTCGGATTTGCCGAATTGGATATTTAGAATACCAGTCTAGGATTTTTACTTATAACTTGTAACTAAAAGGCGGATTTTCCGAATTGGATATTTAAAATACCAGTCTAGGATTTTTACTTGTAACTTGTAACTAAAAGGCGGATTTTCCGAATTGGATATTTAAAATACCAGTCTAGGATTTTTACTTGTAACTCTACGGAACTATACACATAACGGAGTATGAATCCATACGGACCAAGTGAGATATTTTTGAACCCTCTACCTCTTACTTGAAACCCTGTAAAAATTGTTAAAAAACTTTCTCCGATTCTACAAACTTTTGCTATTCTGTTATCCGCACCATAGCGCCCACTTTTGTCTTCGAAAATGGCTAATCAATATTGCTAATTTTTCCTTCCCGGCCATTTATTTCTTTATCCCCAACATTTCTAGTTTTATTCTCCAATTTTTTAAAGTGAAATGGAACTAGGTAATATTTATTTATTATAAATACCACATTATCAAATGTTATCCTCTGACGAGAAGAGTTTTATCTTTGAAAACCCATGGTTTAAGGATTAATATAACTCCTTGCATCTGAACTTTCGATGTAATAAAATGTGTATTCATTTTATGTAACTTTATGTTATTTTATGTAATTTCATGCAATTCTTTATCTTCATCTTTCTTTCTTTAATATATATATATATATATATATATATATATATATATATATATATATTATATATAGTACACGTATTGTATTAGTTTCTGTAGATGTATATCCGTTGAAACTCCAGTGTTTATAAAACATGTACTGCTGTTTTTAGTAACATTTTTATTCATACAAACATTATTGGTTACATATGTGCATACATGTTTCGGCTGTAATCCTCACAGAAGGTCAACCTCTTCAGACCAAAGACGACAAGGAAATGAGATAAATTTGGAAAACTTTCCTATTAAGTAAATCTTTTTTGTGGATAGGATTTGTTTATAATTTTCACCAGCTAAGCGCAAAGTCAGATTACATTCTTCACTTGTTAACTCTTATAATGAGTTTTATCTTTTTTATTATTTTTATTACCTTCATAATTCGTTCTTTAACTACCGTTTCGTCCATTTCTTTTTTTTAAACCACTTAGTTTAGATTCCGTTTTCTCCCTTTAACACTTCAAAGTTTTAATCTACATACATACATTTTCAAACATAAATATCTCATATATATATACAAAAATATATACCTAGACAAAAATGCAGACATACTAATATCAACATACACACGTGCGCACAAATCTTTAGATATAAAGTACACAAATAGACCTACATATATATATATATATATACATATACAAAATGAAACAAACACAAATATACGCATATATCTATACACAGATATACATATATATATATATATACATATATACATACATATCAACATATAAACATATATATATATATATATATATATATATATATATATAATATAAAACTAAAAGTATACTTTTAGAAGATAGAACCTATAGTGAACTGGTTTAAGCTCAACATACGAGATAGAGCAATTATAAAAATAAATGAAGGAAGAGAGATAAAGATGTACAATTGACAAATCTATTTCATCTTCGATTGTCCAATTCAAGGTATATATGAAGAGTTCGAATGCAAAACGCGATAAACACCATTTTCTAAAATTACGAAGATTTCACTTCAAAGAGCGTTGCATTGCAAAACTCGACCACACTCCAAAACTATGTTTTACACAATATGATAGCGGTATCATTTTCTTTTTGCTTTTAATTTAAAAAAAGCTTTTAGTCAAAGGCTAGATTTAATATATTCGCATTTTATTGTTTCATGTCTCAATTTAACCGAATGGGATTTATCGCGTTTTGCATTCGAACTCTTCATATATACATATAAACATGCATATACATACATAGATAGAGACATGCATACATATAGATTCAGAAATACATATCCACTCATACATATACATACATACACTCATTACCAATGGATACATCTCTTTTTCCACTGATTAGTTCAGCATAATATATTACATCTAGTAGGTCTACATATATATATATATATATTTATATATATATATATATATATATATATATATATATATATATAATAAAAGATTTACCATGAATAATTACATAGATGTAGAAGATATAGGTTTATATAGAGATGACGGTCTAATGGTAATCAGGGAATCTACTAGCGCGAAATACGACAAAATTAAAAAGATAATTCATAAGGAAATTAATAAACTAGGGCTTAAAGTTGAAATTACCGTAAATGTCAAACAAATAAACTTCCTTGATGTCACATTTAACCTAACTGATTACAAATATAAACCCTTCCTGAAAGAAAACTGCAGCCTCATATACGTACATCCACAATCAAAGTACCCTCTTTCAATAATTAAACACATACCCACGTCAATAGAAAGTAGAGTTAGTAATAACACATCAGAAGTGACAACGTTTAACAACTATAAGAACGTTTGCAACACTGCCTTAAAGAATGGCAGGTACATAAATGCTGATATAAAATATAAGAATATAACAACAAATGCGAACAAGTCTAGAAATCGAGGCCGGAAAAGAATCTGGTTAACACCCCCCTTTAATATTACGATAATAACAAAAATTGGTATAAAAAACACTTCCCACCCGGTAACGCACCGCATAAACTATTTAATAAGAATACATTAAAACTAAGTTATAGTTGCACATATAACCTAGAAAGAATAATCAAATAACACAACAATAAAATACTTAAAAGGAATGATACGAATAATGACATTAACAGTAATTGAACCACTAACATTGTAATAATCAGAGACATGATAAATGTCCCCTACAACAAAATTGCGTCACCGCATCAGTAATATATTGTGTTAAAATCTACACTGCTGAAAATCCAGACGGAAATAAGTTCTATATAGGAAGTACGTCAAGGAGTTTTAAGGATATGTATTACTTGTACAAATTATCTTTTAGAAATAACAAATACAGTAACACTTCGTTGTCCCGACATTTCTGGAAATTGATAGATGACAAATAATCAATAATTATATAGAGCATAATAAGTAAAGCTAAAACATGTAAATCACTCAACTCACCCTGTTTCTTATGCCTAGGTGAGAAACTTGAAATTCTAAAATTAAAGATAGGGAAAATTACTCAACGTCAGACAAGAAACGAGTTTAAACTGCAAATATTTCAAACAACACACACTAAGCAGACTTTAGATTACGAATGACTACTATTAGATCACATTGTAATTTAATTATTTTTTTACTTTATTGAAATTTACTTCAACATTCATATGAGGTCTACTCAATTTTTGTATATTTCTATTTTCGTTCTTACTATTGTTTTATCTTCATTTTCATGTATATTCAGGTATAATGATTTGGAACATTTCTTTAATTCTATTTAATAAAAGAAATGTGTGTCTATCTGTCCGTCGACATTTAAGTTATTAAACTTTTTTCTTCTATCTGTACTATTCTTTTTTCCTTCTTCTCCTTCTCTTATTATTATTTCTCACTCTCCTCATCCTCATATTCTTCTACATTTTAACTTTATCTTCTCAATTTTCTTTAAACTTATTTCTCTCTCTCTCTCACTTTTTCTTACTTTTTTTCCTTTTCCCTTATCATCATTTTTATCTCTCCCCAGATGTTTACGTCGTCTTCGATTTCTTCTGCCTTTTCATCATCATCATTGTTTATTCAAACGTTTCTTCTCACTCCTATTTATATTTCTCTTTTCCTTTTCCTTCTTCCATCCTCCTAAATTCTAAACGCTACGTTCGCTTTTCTTGGTAATCTCCTTCTTTTTTTACCCTCCCACTTATATACACGATACATGAATGTAAGTCGCGTAATATATCCTTTTAACAGACAGACGTTGTAAACTCTCATCCGGATTGTTTTTTTATACGAAAGAATAATCTAACTATTCTATTGTAGACCATTCTTTTGTGGGCATTTATATAACAAGGGAGGCGAGATTTTCACTTTCTATCTTCTAAAACGTTTGATATTAGAAATTGGATTGAGGATGTATAGTAACATCGAAAATACAGCTTCAGCCAGAAGTAACCGTGCAGCTGAAAAGAAACATGCTTGTCAAAATACTCTCAGTTAAAATACTTTGCATTCATACCGGGCCAATATGCCGATTCATTTAAACGGGCTTTGATGCAAACCACGCTCTGGTATGCTGAGTATACATAGCGTAGTCCCTTCCCTCTGAGAAAGTTGGGAAAAACGATTCTTCCATCCATCAGTGCTAAGCTCCTGTCAGCATTGAGCTAATGGCCTCCCTCTGAAAATCGCGGATTTCCGGTTCAGTAAGGGAACGTTTGGATAAAAATCCTCGTTTTATCGTGCTGAGCAGAGTTGTGTAACACAGATAATTTCGGCCTGGTGCACGTATGTGATCAGCTGATAGAATTGTATCGTTATCCTTATAATCAGTCATAGCTTGATGGATTGATTACTCTATCATGACATCTACTTCGCCCAAGAGATGAATGTCTTCAGAGGAATTGCGTGTGGAGAATTGTGGTCACTGGATTGCGAGATATGACAACACAATCCTTATGCTACTTTACTGGGCGGTGCTGGATCGTAAGAAATACATGAGTGATTTCTCATTAGGCTTACAGAGGTGTGGGTCGTGTATATTTCTGAGGTTCCTGTCGCCAAATACTCCTATAAAGAACTGGTGGTCTGTTGGTACTATTACGTTTGGGAAGCCCATAATGAATCTACTGAATTTATCAAATGCTCAAGAAATTGATACTGCTTCGTCTTCAATGGGCGCGTATCGGTGCTCTGCATCAGTGCAAAATCTGCTGCCTAAAAATACGATGTGCTAGCTCTCGGAGCAACATACCGGTGCTTTCTCAGTGGGATATTTACAGTGCGTCTGTAACACCAGGAAACACATGCCTTATTTACTCTAGTCTGAAGCAAGATAGGTTTCTCTGTTAATATCAAAGGTTGTAACACCCTTCTTTTACCAACGCTACAATGATTTGCTTGATCTCAAGAATGCATTGTTTACATCTAAACAATGCATTCTTGAGATCTTGATTCCAAACGAATTGTGTATTTTTGTTTGACAGGGAGACATTATGGGGCTTAGGGAATGTGTCCATGCTACTTGGTTAACTAATCCAAACCAATACCTTGCATTAGTTATATTCATTGGGATACGACAAGTTTGTAATTGCTTTGAGCACATTTTCTGAAGGGGCTACTCCTGATAATGTTATTAAAAAGCCTCAAAACTGAACCATATTCTGCCAACATTGGAATTTATTTTTGTTATGGACGATTCCGTTTTTGCACAAAGTTATAGGTAGTCACATGTATGGTAGGAGGCATCTGTTATGCTTTTATCAAAAAGTAGAGTATCATGAACGACTTTAACTTTTCGAAAAATATTTTTAATGATCTTATCATAACTAAGTATGCCTGAGCATCCGAAGATACATGAATCGGCCCCATTCCGTGATGAAGGTTGTAAGTTGCTGAGATTCCTCATCTACAGAGATTACGTGTTGACACTCCATTTCATCGAAGCCGGATTTTGTTGTGCTAGGTGGTATCTGTAATGTCGATTAGAATGTTGAGCTGCTGTCGTATTTCTCGTCTGCATTTAGAATTTATATTGCAAATAGTCCACCGTTCTTCTCGGTTGTCTTTTGTTTCTTTGCAGTAATTACAATAGTGCTACACTGATTGGTAGATGCCTCTTTTGAAATCATCCCAAAGCGCGTGTCGTATTTGCTAATTGAAAAAATAAGGCACACGAATTGAGTTGTGTCCGGCTTTCGAGGCTGCTCTCCTTTTAAAATGAATATGGGCAGCGGGGCTAGATAAACATGGAATACCCCATCGTTTTGGAACGCTGTTTTGACAAAATGCTCAAGGTACTAATCCTTAAGTCTGTCAATGTTTTAGCTCGTTGGGGAAAAGGGAGTTTTTTTAGGCGACTTTGCAATTCATTCCAGCACTCGATGTGTTATATTGCGATATTTGAATATATATATATATATATATATATATATATATATATATATATATATATATATATATATATATATATTGCCGTAGGGTTTGGGCAGTATTCTCACATTAATGAATGCTGCTTTGCTACAATAAAGTCGCTGGATCACCTTGCATATTTAAAAAGCTTGCTTGGTTGTTCTTTCCTGAACTTCGAATTCACAAGCAACCATCCCTGACATACAAGTGTGAAATCTACCACAGCCCGACCGATATTTCTTGATGGGACTAGGTTATTCATTGTGGGCCTCATGTTCAAAATATTTCTTGGTCCCTTAAGACATATAGGGGCCCTACTATTAGGTAAGACCGTCCGCCTTGTTCTGTAGTCACTAAGAGTGTTCTTGACCTGACTGGCATCCGGATTTGGGGGAAATGAAATGACAACGAGTCTATTTCTATTACTTGATTTTCGCTTGTGGTCGTATATGCCCCCTTTTCTTGGTTACATATGATGTAAGTGATAAGAAAGTCAATGTGAGTCTCGTTAAGCCTAAACAATCAAAAGTGGTTAGGCTTCTCACAGCGCTGCATGTTTGACTCCGTGCTGGACATTTTAACTGACGGGTGCTTGTTCCCGGCTGCCATGTTGGTGGCTACCACAGCCCATGCAAACTCGAAAGGAGTTCGATTTAGTTAAGTTATTATCGCATTTAGAGGAGGTGTTGGTACGAACATTACTTCTATTAGCTTACGGAGTACTGCGTTGTTGCTTGCAATAAGTAGACATCCGCGTAATAACCATGTCGGAGGTGTCGGTCATTGAAGTTTGGTCTTGCAATACTGATTCGAATGCCTCAGAATGACGGACATTCTATTCAAGAGATTTAAGTGTTCCGACTTTGACTAGCAGGTCTGCTTGGAGTGTGTCGTTCGCTATTATGAGTTGGTTCTTGATGTACATGTCGGGCAGATAATGCTCACAAAGGACGGGGTAGTTCTGTATTGTCTTTGTCTCACCCTGATATATAGTGGCAAAAGTAAGACGATGAACGATAGGATTTGACCGCTGAGTGACCAATATCTCTATTATTCCTAGTAGCTTGTCTGAGTCAGTGGTGAATAATTTGGTCTGAGTGTTGACTATGGAATTTTAGACGGGCTGGTCATCAGAATTATATAGCTGGATGTTGGCCTGAGATGTCGGCATACCTGTCATTTTAGTGAATACTTCCTAATGAATTCTGAATTTTCTGAATTGTTTGGGTGTCATTTCAAGATGGATATGTGTCAGTTTGAGCGCATATGGCTTAACATAAGTTGCCTGATCAGAGAGTTCCTTAGCTTGTATTGAGTTGGTTTCTCGCATTGGTGTGACCCCTATCTCTTTTAAGATGGCCCAAGGCATCATAGGTTCTTCTTTGTTAGCTTCTAACTTGCAAATGTTATGGCATAGGTTTTAGCTTAGATTGCAGAGATCCATACCTTGACATCGTAATGTACCAAATGTTCAGGATCCATACATCCTGTTCTGTAGCGCCATATATAAATCAGTAGTCAGTGCTAAACTGTCTGATGAGTTGAGTAAGAAACAAGTAGAAACTGCCAAGCACACTATATCTCTGGTTTATATTAAAGCTTCAATGTTTCATTATAGGTACGTCAATTTTCTGAGTTCCGATTGGTTGCTAGTTCATAAATGGACATTCTAGTGTATGAATATTGTTTCAATCAAATAAGAGTGTTTTCTCTGTAAACAGGACGGCAGTTGGGCCCTTATGCCGGTAACTGATTTTTTTGTATTCAACGCAGTTATCATACGTGTGTTCACAGGACTATTTTATCTACTCTGATAATCTAGTTGAGTAAAAAAACATTTCGCACTGAATTCTTATGAACATAATTTTCCGATTACCATTATAATGTTTAGCAGTCACCAAATTTACAGTTCATGAAAATTAACTTCAACCATTTGTTCAACTTTAAGTCCTGTATTTTTTAATTTCGGTAATTTGATGTGGGTTTTATTGCTTTCCGGCTTGTTTTTTGATTATTGAAACCAACCAAAACTCAACGGGAAAGATTTGTAACCGCATTTGTCAATGAAAATATTTCATTTAACAAAAAGAAAAATGTGTTGAATTTTTAGAGCTGTGTTCTATTGTTCTATTGCAGTTTTTCACATTTGTCCGTCATCAATGTCTGTCTGCTTCTTATGTAGAAAGAACGATGTATTCATACCGTCGGTTTCTAATTGTAGGAAAAGAAAAGAGGACAAAAGCTATCTGTTTAAGGAAATCTCACTAGTGCAAGGGTTAACAAAGCTTAGCAAACCGACGAAAAAAAAAGGTTTCTTCGTAAGATCGCAACGAGTTTTGTCGTTGCTTACAAGTAATAGTAAAAGTAATTATTTGCTTGTGGTAGTAACAGAGGACGCACTCAATACGTCATTTAAGTAACATGGATAAACACCAGAATAACCAGCCACAATAAACCTGTCAATTTGCCTTCTTATATAGATACCTGTCAATAATGTGACAGTTTCGCGGTTATTTATTTATATAAAACACAAATTACCTGGTTCCTGTTGAGACGATAAGTTCCACCACCGGCAATTCCATTCCACCACCTTTCTCCTTCCACATTAATTACATGCAAGTGTAGCATTTTTTACCGCAATGCTAGTACTACTGCGTAGAGTATTGATGACTTATATCCCTTTAAATGTTCAATCGTGCTAACTAAGTGGGGAGAAGTAGAAGTATTATTCATTATACTAAGAATAACAAATCAATCTTTCCTCTTAAGTCGCATACCTACACTTATTGATTAACTTATTGCATACGTGTTCACGCTATTTTATGTTTGATTCATGGCTAACGAACCCATCTACGTAGGCTAATAGATTAAGGTTAGAATCTGAAATAATGAAACCCCTTATATCTCTTTCTAGAACTTTATGAAACAGTATGGGCGGGTGATTACTTTAATTGATACCGCTGCGACAATAGGGTCGGCTATTGTCAGTTCAAATTCTATTATTTTTCAATTACGCACAGATACGAATGGGAAGCACATAGACAACAAGCCAAACAATACACAAGAAGGTATGAACATCAGTTATTTTTCTTTCAAAATAAAGAAAAACGGCTTTAAATTATCAGAATTGCATGCAAATATTATTTGCTTCTATTCGACATTTCCACTATTCAATTTCAAAATATAAAAATTCGGATAAAACTTATCGAATGGCTAACTCGTAGAATTTGACTCACATGAAGAGTCGCTTCTCTTTGCTAATATCTTCTGAAACCAATGCTCAA
This sequence comes from Sepiola atlantica, assembly GCA_963556195.1. NCBI lineage: Eukaryota > Metazoa > Mollusca > Cephalopoda > Sepiida > Sepiolidae > Sepiola > Sepiola atlantica. Next base: position 2,572,143 of record OY744529.1, read on the forward strand.
CTATGCGAACATGAACCGACCTTCAAACAAATATTTAGTATTCTTCCTTTATTTAAACCTATAAAACACTATTATACGAAACTATTTTAGTATAATGTTGCTATCAAGGATTAATATTACCTTTAAAATAAGGCAATCTTTAAAAGTTTGTATAAAGATTTCAGCGATGTTAAAGTCATGTTTCTCTTCTATTTGTATCATTCGATTTATTTTATTTATTGAATATTGTCATTATAACGAATAAAAATGCCTTTTAGATTGTAGACGTTTGAATGCGAATGAATTGTCTGAAGGTAACTGTAAATCGCATGTTCAAATCTACGGACAAATGTATGAACATTTCCAATATGTCGATGAACAGTTACATGGTTTGAGGATAGCTTTATTGCAAGTTGTTCAACTGACACTGCAGGATTTACCTTTAAGTAATGACGCAAAGAGTACCTCTTCGTCAAACTAAACTGGATGTCCTGATCTTTCTTCAATTTCCAGGGCAAAAATTGCATCTCTAAATTCGTTCAACCATTTTCCGACCGTTTTTTCATTCGCGCATTCTTCTCCATACACTGAGTACATTTTTCGAGTCGCTACGGCTGCGGGGTCATATTTTTTTTAACTCATGAAGAAGTTTGTGCTTTAAATGTTTCTTTTATACTATCATGTTTGAAGAGCTTTTAACAGTTAAATTTTAATTAATTCCTTCTGTTAATTAGGATGTTATAAATTTCACTGTGTCCAAATACATATATATTATGTTTCAGTTGTGTAATCAAATTTAAATCAAGTTAAACTAGCATACGATTAACTCAATAGCTTTTCCTAATTTTAGTTCTAACAATGCTAGTAATTTTTTTTAATTAATCCAATAATGTATTCTTAAATCAGGGATACATTTATTGTAATTCTTCCAATTCCAAAGTGTGTTAAGTAATCGGTTATTTCAAATTTACAGCCGTTTCATCGTGAAAAAACATACCAGCAGACAAAGTTTGAATTTTACAATTAGAAAAGAATATGCAGATATAAAAACTTTACATATACACGATCGTAACCTAACCCTAACCCTAACGATTTTAAAGGATAGAAACTATACATGCGAAAATAGACATATGAGGTTTTTTCTGCAATATGTCGCTTGTTCGCTTACAAAATTAGAAAATGGCTGTAAAATTAAAATAGATGTTTATGTGATAATGTTTGGTATTGTCATAATTTCAAATAATTTATATGATGCATACACATTATTTCGTCTAACAATTCAATTTCAAAGTATTAAAATTCGGACAGAACTTATAGGATGCCCTACAAGTAACATCCGGTAGGACTACGGAATGAAGGTTGTGTGGTTATTATACGGTGTACCTCGATGTGTTTCCAATAAAGAAACGTTCAGATCACTGTGATAAAACATTAATGATATGTAATCGTTAGTCGAGGATGAAAGTCATTTTCTCGGTTATAAATAAATGGGTATCGACATTCATTAAAACTCAGCGATATAATTGGATGATGAAAGCAGGGAATTTTGGCAGTTTCTGACACACATTCATCGCACAAGTCGATATATATTTTGAGCATTAAAATCAGAATGAATTAGACAATAACAGCCACTTGATATAACATCTTTGCAATAATTTACTTTTGGTCTCATTAGTTTAGCGGATTGTGAACTATTTTTGCTATTATAAACAATTTGTTGTTGGTCCACCCCATTTTATAAATCGGAGGAATTATGTTTTGAGGCATGGCCGTCCGTCCGTCCGTTCGGATTTTTCTCCGCAACCATCCATTGAATTTCTCTGAAATTTTGCATGTAGTTGTAAATTGGGTCAGGTTAGAAAGTGACATTCTCCGATTTTTGAAAAATATCTGGTTAGCCCCCCAGGGGGTCAAAAGGCCCCGAAATGGCAAAAAATGACATTTTTTTGCCCCATAACTTTTCATCCATCCATTCTATTTCTCTGAAACTTGGCCAAAATGTGGAGGCAATTGTTCTGGATATAAAATGACCATCCTTGACCTCAGAAAAATTCTGGTTCGCGCTCCCAGGGGGTCAAAGGGGGGTTAAAAATCGACTCACATACAGAGGGGGGGCACGCACGCGCGGCTTGTTTACGTTAAATTGAATAGAAGTTTCTATTTTATCGCTGGATGAAGGTACTTGTGCGTTGATTGCTTCCTCAAAAACATGAATGCGTAAGTAGGTCGTTGTACGTGAGTGAAACCTAGCTAGTCGCCGGTTTAATAACGGAGTTAACCTTCTCCTTCACTAGTTGCCCCTTCTATTATCCCCCTAGGTATGGAGGAATAGCAGGAGTAATATATTAGTATATATGATATTAGTAAAAGTCCTGAACTGGCTTCGCCAATTTCAGGCACGCCGATAAAAAAACTACACTACCGTTACTCTCTCTCTCTTTCTCTCTCTCTTTCTCACACACACACACACATAAATACACACACACACATATATATATATATATATATATATATATATATATAGCTACCTTTAGACCTGTTTCTTCGTCTATGACTCATCAGTGTGTATACCCACTGTGTTCATGTATATCTTTATTTATATAAAGTTAGGTATGTGTATATGTTTAAATATTTTTATTTAATCCATCATTAAGAATTTTGGAACACATCTCTAGGTGTAAGGGTGGGTAATATGGGTTGTATTTAGTTTAATTTAGTTTTATACAAATGTTCATGCAAAGTCACATACCTCCAATTTTTGTGGTTTTTTATCAATCAACATCAATAAATAAATATTCTGCAAATTTCAGTTTCTTTGGAAAATTTTAAATGGATTTTAGGAGAGAGAGAGAGGCATGTTATGCGCACAAACTCTGGGTTGAAAATTCAAATATTTCACATTTGCATTTAATTTGATCCATAAAAATTAGACACCAATTAAGCAAGATTCCCTGAATTTCAATTTCGTACGATCGCTTAAGCTCAAGCCTTAATTTTAGACATTTTTAAGAATGAAATCACATAATTCGTTTTGATTAAAATTGGAAGTAGGACTCTAGCCATGAGGTAAAGTAGTAAAGTAGATTTTAATATTTATAAGGAAGGGGACATAAAAGTGGTTAAAAATTGTCCCGTTCTGAGAACGGGTATTCTTTTAATATAAAGCAAGAGATATAGAAGTTTTTTACATTTTTGGGTGTTAGAAAATATAAATTAAAAAGTGTTAAAAACGAGAGAAAACATATAATTAGATACCTTTACTAGGACGGCTTCCTTCCAAACTCGTCAGAGTAAATGCTTGGAAGTAAAATTCATACACTACGATTAAAACTTAAAATATCGAAAAAGAAACAGCTCAAATATTAAAACAAAGCATGTGACTTGCACATGTAGCTATAAGGTTTGAGCGTCGCAAACAAAAAGCTATTTCAACTTCAACTGTATGCAGGTGTTGTTATTATATTTTGAAGTCAAAACGAATAATATCGAAAGTAAAATGAAATTAAGTAATAAAAAAATGTTTTTTGATTGATTGTGTTAACCACCAGAAAATGAATGATACATCCACAATGGATATCGCAGTCCGATAATGCCGTTTCTAATAGACAACATTCGAAGTAGTTTTTTTTCGAAAGAAACTTATTTTAACAACATTCGAAGTAGTTTTTCGAAAGAAACTTATTTTAAAAACATTCGAAGTAGTTTTTTCGAAAGAAACTTATTTTAAAAACATTCGAAGTAGTTTTTTCGAAAGAAACTTATTTTAACAACATTCGAAGTAGTTTTTATTTCGAAAGAAACTTATTTAAACAACATTCGATGTAGTTTTTTCGAAAGAAACTTATTTTAACAAAATTCGAAGTAGTTTTTTTGAAAGAAACTTATTTTAAAAACATTCGAAGTATTTTTTTCGAAAGAAACTTATTTAAACAACATTCGAAGTAGTTTTTTTTTCGAAAGAAACTTATTTAAACAACATTCGATGTAGTTTTTTCGAAAGAAACTTATTTAAACAACATTCGAAGTAGTTTTTTCGAAAGAAACTTATTTAAACAACATTAGAAGTAGTTTTTTTGAAAGAAACTTATTTAAACAACATTCGAAGTAGTTTTTTCGAAAGAAAATTATTTAAACAACATTCGAAGTAGGTTTTTCGAAAGAAACTTATTTAAACAACATTCGAAGTAGTTTTTTCGAAAGAAAATTATTTAAACAACATTCGAAGTAGTTTTTTTGAAAGAAACAACATTTATGGTATAGAAATAATTTAAAGAAAGAAATAGTTTGATTTTTATTTTAAACAAGTAAATTATATTCTTATACAAAGTCAGAGAAATGTAGATGTGTTTATATATAAACGTAATCAGCTGAAGCTGCGAAGGTGATTAATAAACTTGGCCCAATGTTTTTTTATTGAAAAAATGTCAAATGTGTCCAAGGAAAAATCCATTGATTAGTCAAAATCACATATAAATATACTAGATTAACTGGTGAGGATAAACTCTGAAAATTTGACAAAATAATTGTGTATAGTAGATGAAGGGTATTACTAAATTTGCTTGTTTTTGGTAAATTTAGAAAATAGTATTACTGTATCCGAAAGTGCGCAATGTTATGCTGAGTAGAGCATGGATATCATGGCAAATAACACCCTACCTGAGAGTTCATCATTCAAACTCCTTGGCCTAACCTTCACAGGTAACATGAATTGGAACACATACATTGCCAAGGCTGCCGCAAACAAGGTTGGCTCCCTCTACCGTGCTAGTGGACTCCTTACACCTGACATTATCCTGTATCTCTACAAAGCCACTATTCGCCCATGCATGGAGTATTGTTGCCACATCTGGGCTGGTGCATCATCTACTAGTCTCTCCCTCCTTGACAAAGTCCAAAAAAGAGTCGTCAACCTAATAGGTCCCTCACTGTCAGCTAAGCTCCAGCCCCTGTCCCATCGCCGCAATGTAGCATCCTTATGTTTGTTTTACAAATACTTCAATGGATTATGCTCCGATGAGTTGGCTACTCTGGTGCCCCCTCGACGTAAATTCACTAGACTAACTCGACATTCTACTAAATCTCATTCATTCACTGTGGAGGTCCCCAGATGCCGGAGAGCATTCTACTCAAATAGCTTCTTTCCTCGTGCTGCTGGTCTCTGGAACTCCCTCCCTGCCCCCTGTTTCCCCGACAGTACTGACATGCAGAAATTTAAAACAGACATCTCGCTGCTCAGATCCCAATTTAAGCTGAACCACCAATCCTTCTCCTCTTTTCCTTTTTCTCAGTAGCCCCTTACGTTTACAGTGGCGGCCTGCCTTGTTTTGGGTGAATCATGTTAAAAAAAAAAAAAAAAGTTGGCATCATTTTTTAATTGGCGATTGAAACCTGCATCTACTTAAATCCGCAAGATGTACAGCATTAATTACATCTCACTCATTGATACATACATAAATAGATATAAAACATACATACATACATACATACATAAATTCTTTCATATTACACACACATTATCTATTTATCTATCAATATTTATAATGGAGTGAAATTCGATTACGGGGGAAGTATGGGGAATATAAAACTGTTTATAAAAATTCAATGTAGTGAATTTCCTAGCCCAACCGGCTGGATTTTCCACACTTTTTGAAACCGCCGGTATCAATATTATTCACCAAACTTTCCCGGCATATAATAAATATATCGTGGTTCTACATTCGTAATTGAGCCTCAACTACATAGCAAGCCCGCTCTCTCTATATATATATCGTTCTGCCTCTGTCTCTCCCTTCCTCTCTCCCTCTCTCTATCTTTCTCCCTCACTCTCTCTCTCTCTCTCTTTCTCTTATTCTCTCTCTTTATATATATATATATATATATATATATATATATATATATATGTGTGTATGTGTGTGTGTGTGTGTGTACGTGTGCGTGTGTTCCTGCCTGTGAGTGTAATCTTTTTACAGCTGATTATGCTCCAAATTTTCCTAAAGTCCTTGAGCGATCAATTACATTTTTTGTCAAGATGTTATATAAGTGTTTTGTTTACATATATAACATTTCGGAAAAAGCATGAAATAAACAACCCGTATCTCAGCTTTCCGATCGAAAAACTTGAAACGTAGACGTCACCGTGTCCTTGTTATCTGTTCAAAGATTGTGTCGAAGCAACGATATAAAGAAAATAAAGCTGATCAAGTGAAGCACTCGCTCTATCCCTTTTGATAATCCACTGCACTTGTGATCAACTCAGTAGACTCGGGAAGTATCATTAAACCACGAATCAGCAGACCAATTAGAAAACGGGCAACGTGTTAATACCGAAGACGTTTAAACTGCCTCTCCCAGTACGAGATGAACGACTCAAGTGAGTGGCTTAAGTTGAGCCAAATAACACGATGCTTCAGTTGCGGTTTTTGATTCTGATGTTTGATTGGAGCTGACTGTCCTCTCCGTCGGCATTTATTCGATTTCTTTGACTGTTATTTATAATTATTTACATACGTTCTGGAAAGTGGCCAGACATAGAAAACCGGTTTCCCCAGTTTGGAAGGATTTGTTAGGATGTTTGTTGCATCCTCTTGAATCGCCTTTTCAAAAGCATCTTTTACTGACCGATCATAGTTGGCAAATAACCAAATGTTTTTCTTTTGCTACTAAAAACATTATTGCAGTCGTTATCAACGACAATGGCAGCCCAATGGTTACGCTCGATGATCTGAATGTTGGATTTAGTTAGATCAGAAGTTACGTATTACATAACAGTATTTTTTTTATAAGTCAAGTGTAACATAATTTGCCCAGTCCATAATGTTACGTATTATTGACACGTTTCCACATATACAAATATAGATGGCTTATGTGACGCAGATAGTAGAGATTTAAAATTATATAGAGGTTGTCGGGCAAAATACAAATAGATAAGGGCGCTTATCGCACTCATATCTCTTCTTACGGTAGTTAGAATCAGCTACTAAATAAGTGACTCTAAATGGTAAGAACGTCAAAATGGACAATAAATCGAGTATTTCATTAATGGTAGCAATTTTAATTCGGCCTGTCTTTAATGTTTATGAAATGTATGTCATGATTATATCGCGTCTTTATATTTCGAATATTTATTTACAAAATTCACGGGTTTTCTGGAGTGTAAAATAAGCAATTTACATTTACAAGGTTTTTTCTTCAGTAAAATTATCTTTTTCTGGCGATGTTAAACTTGTTTTTGTAATCAGCACAGAAAGTCGGAATATTTGATACCCACTTCATAACAGATGCTTCATTTGGCTAGAAGCAAAGTGTAGTTCTGTCCCCGGTCAGTGAAGGAGAAATCCTACTAGTTTTTTAAATTTTTGTCCCATCCAGAGTGACTTTTTGCGGAGAGCAAATTTTTTCTTCATATTAAAAACCGACCTTGTGTCTAAAACTGCCCTTGTGTGGAGTCAAGTAGATAGGGACACACGTACCGAAAACAATGATCAAAGAAAACAGTCGGTTAACATATAACGTTACAAGGTTTCTCTATGGCGTTATATTAGTAACGTTCACTAGATACTAAATGCATATTACAAAGTCTCAATTACCGTACATGGAAAGATGCACAAAGAACGTAACTTACACACCCGAATCCTAAATATTTAATAATAAAGTAAAGTTATTGTCCCCTATTAATTATAGCTTTCTACTCAAGTCCTGCATACGCGAATCTTCTCTAGCACCCATGAAGGCCAATTCTTGATGTCTGTTTTCGGAATACATGCGTTCCATTTATTTGCTTTCAATAAGTTTAAAATTTTATCTGCGTCGACAGTTTATCATTACATAGTCATCGCTACAAGAAGAAGAATTAATTTATTACCTGTTGTTCTACCAATCCTGTTTAAAGTCGCATCATATGCCTGGTAAGTAAATTGTTTTCTATCACAATTATTTGGGGGGGATGGGGGTGTTTTTTTGCTTCCTTAAGAACATCAACGAGCTTCGTTCCCTTTTGACATTTATTTATCAGGCATATGCCGTGACTTTAAACAGGATTTGTAGCAAAACAGGTAATCAATTTTATTTATGTATTTCTGTTTGCTAATTGTCTCGTACATATAAACATTTGATTTCACTTCGTTAGATTTCCAGCTTACTTATTTCTCTGTAGATGTTATTTCACGTGTTTTTATCTAAATTGCACTCTTATTTTTTCTAGGCCAATGGACCTTGCATTTAAAATTTCCAACATTTTTACGATGTATGTTATGGCGGTGGAATTAAGTTAATTTAATTCCTATTCATATTCTTATTTTTTAACAGTATCAAGCAGTAAGAAGCGTGTGTGCAATTCAGTAATAAAAAATATTAGCTGAATTCAAAATAAATGACAATAATTTATTTAAGTTTAACGTATATATGACTTTCCCTATATTCTGGAATTTTAAATCGATACTAAAGCAAAAATAAACAACAAATTTACGGATGTTTTTTTACCGAATTTTTAGGTGTGAGATAAGTTTACATTAATCCTATTTCGAAAACTATTTTACTAATAAAATTGAACAGTCAAATTATATATATATATATATATATATATATATATATATATATATATATATATATATATATATAATCTGGGTATCTGGTGTTTTAATATAATCGATATAATACTTTGGATATTTTTTTTTAAATGAAATGAAAAACAATTTAGATGCTGATGTATAATTCTTTAAAAAATATCAAAAACGCAAAATTTACTTAGCAAATGTACAAACACACGCAGTCCTAAAAATTAACTTTTTTTTAAACATGAGTTCTCAGAATTTGGTTCTTAATAAATGGTAATCATATGATAACTACATTAGAGTGTGGGTTGAATTGCGTTTCTTCAGCTTCATCTGTTCCAAACATGGGAAATTTTTAGTCGAATTTTAGAATCTTTACGTCGAACTCAGGAACCCTTTATTTCGATTGTTCTCATGCCGCGTCAGCTATGACCGGGTAATAGTGTTAATTTTATTTTATTGCGAGTTATTATCGTCCGTAGAAAGGATTGAAGACTGTCACTTAGAACTGATTGTTAACCAACGCTTTGAATTCCTAGGCAATGGTTTCATGAGAACAATACAAGTATGGACTTTGCTAGCAATGAGAAACAATACAAGTATGGACTTTGCGAGCCTTAAATATAATCTTACGCAAATGTGTACTATTTATAACTAAAACATATTATTCTTACCGTTACTCGCATTGTAATTTTCTTAACAATGTTCTAATCTGATATTTATAATTATTGATTCATATATTGTATTCAATTGTATACTTGGTCTATTTAGGAGGCCATTGTCACTCAATATGTGCGCTGCTTCGCTGGCCAGTCTTACGCTCAAAATACATAATTGTTGCCATAGATGTTTTATTGTGTTTATCTGTTAGCCTCTGTAACTATCCCTGTAGATTCGAGGGGCAACTTTGATGAGAAATCCGGTTCCCGATTCACCAGGTCAATATACAGCAACGTTCTGGTATTCCAGCGACAGCACTTGAAGCATGTGGATTGGAGGTTGCCTTTCCTATGGACGATTAAAGCGACATGAAAGTACAGTTTTCTACATGGATAACTGCATATTATTCGTGTTTACTTACTGTTATGGCCCTGTTTAGGGACCGGAATGAGTACACGGACACGGAGTTTAGATAAAACAAATATATTGGAGAAAAGTATATACAACAGAGAAACAAGAGAAGTAGTACGTCAGTACTACTTGTTAGTGTAGACTGGAGTTGAATAAACAAATGAGAAGCGTAATTCCTATTTATTGAAAATGGATGAGTCCAAATGTTCGTCATAGGTACGGCACCATAACCCCCTCCCAATCCTTACCTCTTCAGGAGTATTAATATCGTTTCCTTTTTGGATTGATTTCGATAAGATCCGGAGACTTCCGTTTTCTTTTGGATTGCCGCGATTCTGGGCTGCTTGGGGTACTGGTATGTAAAAAGTATCGAATATGATGTCCATAACTTCTTCTACCTGGAGGAAGCTGTCAGTGTCATCTATCAGTCGTTTCCTGATTTGATTTAGATGTCTCTTATGAAAGAACTGAGGTCCTTGGATTATGTAAATCATATTTCCAATTCTCTTTTCTATCGTACCAGGTTCTGAGAAAGACGTATTATTTTTAAACATCTTGAAATATACTCTGTCAACTGGGATGTATCGCTTTTTTTGTACAATAGAGTTTCGACCTTGTTTTGTCTGTTTAGGCAGTAATTTGTCAAAACGGATCTCATTTTTCGTGCAATCATCTCTGCGATAAATAATGAGGATAGTATGTAAACGTCTGGCGTGATCCTCTTGTAAAACTGCTGCAGGGCCATTTCCGTGGGAGTGCCGCGAGCTTTTTTCATGCCTCTTTTTAGAATGTCCACAGTGCGACATTTTATCTAGGATTATACGAGGGATTCGTGATGTGTCTGATCTGAAAGATCGCACAGTACTCTTTGAAGTCGGAGGACATAAACTGCATTCCGTTATCACTTACCAAACAATCGACCACTCTAAAACGAGCGAACAATTCGTGCCGAAAGTTGATTTTTACTTCCGTGGTGGATTTTTTTTACATCGTAACACTTCTAGCCACTTGGAAAAACTATCTACTACAATTAGATAGTAAAATCCTTCAAATGGGCCCACAAAATCCACGTGTATCCTTGACCAAGGTTTGTCTGTCTTTGGCAACGGACTATGTTTGATATGAGGTGCATTTGCCACCAAGGCACAGCCTTTACACGTATTTACGACGTTCACAATGTCCTTATCTATTCTAGGCCGGTACACGAAGCTCTGCATAACACTCTTCGATTCTGTTTTTCCCAGGATGGCCAACGTGAAAATCCCTCAGGATTCTCTTTTGTAACTTTTTTGGAATAACGACTCTCTCCCGTTGTACATGAGTACATCGTCGCATAATGCAAAGCTGTCTACAAACTGTAGGCCCTTATAAACCATTTAAGCTTTTGTACTCATGACAAATTTATCATTGGGGGTTTCTTTTGTAAAGTCACCGGGAGCTCCTTTACCGCGTCGAACAATATAGCTTTTATATCCCCTTTCGCTTGCAGGGGAGCGATCACAGTGTCTTCTAGTAGCTGTCTCTGTCTAGGCACTAGTCTAGACAATCCATCCACGTGATAGATTTTTTTATGGTAAAAACTCCATTTGTAAATTATAGTTCAATAAAATGGTTTCTCATCTCTGTAATCTATTCGCCGTAGACACCCGCAGGCTTTTTCCCGAATTGAAAATAGTGATTAACGGTTGATGTTCACTCTGTAATGTCAATAATCTACCGTCTATATAGAGGTGGAACTTAGTTACAGCAAAAGTTAATCCTAACGTCTCCTTCATAATTTAGCAGTACTGCTTCTCCGCCGGATACAGGGTCCTTGATGCATGCGCGATGGGGTTATGCGTTCCATCCGGCATTACATGAAGAATGCATGATTCTAATACATATGAACTAGCGTCGCTAGTCATTATTATTTCTAAGTTATGGTTGTAATTCGAAAGGAATAAAACCGATGTCAGCATTTTAATAGCTGTGTCGAATCCTACCTTGAATTCAAGCGTCCACTCCCAAACCTAATCCTTTTTCAATAGTTCATTCAGTGAAACGCTTGATTTTCATATTTAGGATGAAAGCCTGGTAGCAATTTGCCAATCTCAGAAAGCTCTATAGTTCTGTGACGTTTTCTGGCGCCGGCAAGTTCTTAATTGCGGAAGCCCGCTCTGGGTTCGGGCTTCTGCTGTCGTTGTCTATTACATGCCCCAGATATTTTATTTTTTCTATAAAAAAATCACATTTTTCCTCTTTAACTTTAACCCCATTGTCTCGGATTCCCGAAAGCACTTGGTTGACATGGGGTCAGTGTTGTTCTATGTCTCTACTGTTGATTAGAATGTCGTCAAGGTATGCAATAAAAAAAATAAGTTCACCCAACATGGTATCCATCATTTGCTGAAAAATTGAGGAAGCAACTTTTCCCCCGAAAGCTAGCCTTTCAAACTTGTATAAACCGCGATGCGTATTTATACACAACAGCTTAGAACTCTCTTCTTCCACGGGTATTTTGAGGTACGCTTCACTCAGATCTATTTTCGAAAAAAATCTGCCCTCATGCAATTTTGAGAAAACTTCGCACACGCGTATCTCTTTTGATTTCTTTTTCACATAGACCGTGGGTGCTGACCACTGACTGTATTACAGTTTGGATAAGATATCTGTTGTCACTAGTTCGTCCAATTGCTCATTTATTTTTTCTACCGAGGCAAAAGGCATATTCCTTTTTATTTTCTTAAATACGTTTCCGTTCAGTTGAAATGTATCCGCCATCTTTGTGAATCGACCAAGGCCACCAGAAAAAAAAACTTCGGGAAGAGATTCTTTCAAATCTAGTTTTAATTTTTCTGATTCAGTTGTCCAACTATCTATTTTTTGGTAAAACGTATTCATTGGTTACCTTCATAAATTAAACGCTTGCATCCCATCAGTCTCAAAACGGTTATAAGTGTCTTTTAACACAAGCAGTTTTTACTTTTAGGTAATTACTATTAGGGTCACATTAGTAATTATCTCACTCTCAAATTTAATTCTTTCACCAGTCATTGTACTGGCTTAGTTCGTAACAGGGTGAGTTTATTCAACGTATGTAGATGTCCGAGGCCGCATCCAATTTTAGTTTGATATTGTTTATCCAGGATTTTTACGTGCACATATTTCTTTATATTAATGCATTGATGATCATTTGTACTTGTGGCTTGTACCCGTGTTTTATTTCCCTTATTCATTCTACAGTGCGACCTTTTGTGCCCGACCCTGTTACAAGCCAGGCAGGTCTTAAAACGAAATGGACAGACTACCACAGCCTGAGCAAGGACTCGGCGGTCATTTACCCTGTTTTTACTGGGTTGGCTTGTCTGTGCAGAGGCGCGAAAATCCTTTTTTTGTTTTGAATGGTTTTTTAATGACAGTTAAATTTCGATTTGTGACGTACTTTTCGTATGTGTGCAATGCTCGACTCTTCCATGTCTTTCGAATCCTGCTTAACACTCACAAATCTCTGACAGTCCTCAGCTAATTTCTGCAGTGTTAAGTTCGGTTCATTTTCTAATTTTTTAGAACTCTACTCCTTATTTCAGCGTCTTTTCCGCGTGCCAATCCTTGAACAAATATTAAGCATTTGAAATTATCAGCACTAAGTTCGGATAATTTAAAGTCGTCGTTATGCTTATTTACTACTGATGCGAACGTTGGATAATCTTCGTCGTATTTTTTTACCAGGTTTTAACACTTCCAGCGTTTGTGAAATAACGAAGTCTTTAGGCTGAACGGATCCGTTAAATGTTTGACGGCTTCCGCAAAATCAAATCGCTAGTCTTTTGAGGCAAAATAAAATCCACGAACTTAGTATGTTTGCTGGTGCCTAATTTCCTAAGTAAGAGGCGAACCTTTTTAGAATCTGCCCAGTTTTCGCAAATAATTATATATAAGTATTTATATCTTCTAAATTATGAAGCAAAAGTTTCCCCTTCGTCAAGAGAATACGTAAAATTGACGATGGCACTCCACACAGAGTTCTACAAAAAACATTATCGTTTTCGTTACTTTGGCCTCTAAGCGATATTGTTTGCATTAACATCTCAATCTTTTCGTCAGTTTCTTTCCTGTGTTCGAAAGGAATTTTGTAAGTTTCTTTCTTTTGCTCTATAAGCTTTTCATTTTGTTCGAAAAGTTTACTTTCTGTCTTTCGTAGTCTATCGTTAGCTTCTTACTTTTGTTCTATACGCTTTTTAGTTTTCTCTAGAACAAGCTTTTGAAATCTTTCTTTAAGTTTGACGTTGCTATTACATTTGACATTTTACTAATTCTCTAAGAGTCGATTTATATTCTTCCATGTTGTAAAGTGGCCTTTTTTGTTAGCAAGTAAATGTTTCCTTACGGGTACGGCTTGTCAAAAAAGTTATTTTCGGAAGATTATGCTTGATAGACGTAATCTTAGTTGTAAAAGAGTATAAAACCTTTTTTTTTCTTGATAAAAAATCGCAATTTTAAAGTACGCTGTTATGCATAGTGCGTAGTGCGTATCCGTAGAATTTGCGGTCAGCACTTGAGTCAGAGAAAAAAAATAAAATACGGTTGCAATGTTTTTTTCTTTTGCCAGAAATAACTTTCTATCTTTTAGAGAGAGAAAAAACAAATCATGTATTCCCTTATTGTTAAATATTACAAGTGTCGGAATAGCAATTAAAACAAAAAATCACTGACTTTTTTTCATTTAAGAGAATAATTAGTTGGTCTTACGTTTTTTCTTCATTTTTTTAAATTAAGACGTTTCTGCTGAATTTGCAGTCGATTTCTCCAAGTTTTTTTTTCTCTTTAAGGTTTTCCACAATTAATTTTGTCACCCGTTGTGGCGTCCATTTTAAAAAAGTTCTCCTGTATATTTTACTGTAACCACGTTGTCAGTCTATTTTAGTGATGTAAGTTTGAAATATGAAATCCCACGTTGCCGGTCTTTGTAAGGTCCTTTTTTGAAGGTTCTCAAGAAAAATCCTTAATGTATTTTGTTTCCCGTGTAAATTCAAATATCTTGTCGACAGTTTTTGCTGTGTTGTTGTTGTTGTCCTGTGTAAGCTCGGATATCTCGTCGACATTTGTTATGGCTCTGTTTAAGGGCCGGAATGAGAACACGGACACAGGGTTTAGGTAAAACAAATATATTGGAGAAAAGTATATACAAAAGAAGAACAAGAGAAGTAGTACGTTAGTACTGACTGTCAGTGTAGACTGGTTTGAATCAACACATGCGTCCGGTATTTATTGAAAATGGACGAGTCCAAATGTTCGTCATAGGTACGGCACCATAACTCCCTCCCAAGCCTTACCTCCTCAGGAGTATTAATATCGTTTCCGTTTTGGATTGATTTCGATAAGATCCGGAGACTTCCGTTTCCTTTTGGATTGCCGCTTTTCTGTCGAATATGATGTCCATAACTTCTTCTACCTGGGGGAAACTGTCAGTGTCATCTGACAGTCGTTTCCTGATTTGATTTCGGTGTCTCTTATGAAAGAACTGAGGTCCTTGGATTATGTAAATCATATCTCCAATTCTCTTTTCTATCGTACCAGGTTCTGAGAAAGACGTATCATTCTTAAACATCTTGAAATATACTTTGTCCAAATGTTCGTCATAGGTACGGCATCATAACACTTACCTAGCCTTTGCGCCCGGGCGAAGTTGAATAGTCTTCGGACGCTGAAGTATGGCAATATGTATATGAAAATTTCATTTTTAAAGCAATTCTTTTTAAAACATGCGATCTCATAACTGAACGAATGAATAAAGGAGAAACTACTGTCTCTTTGGGTGTGCTACCTTTGAATCAGCGGCCTCACTCAACCAGTAAAAGCTCATCTTTAGTTCACAGTTGTTTGATAAAAAAGAAGATAAATTCAGAAGCAACGTTCCACATGTGAAATATAGTAATTTTATACCATATACCGTTTCGTTAACATCGCGACTACAATTCAATAAAAGAAAAGGTGTTGATTTAATTATTTAGTTCTTATTGACTAGCGGGAACCCGTGGAAATTTCACAATGCTGGCTACACAAATGTCTATAATTTGATGTTTAAAATAGTATTCATTTTAAAATAATAAATGCATCACAAGAAGAAATTACCCTGTTTCTTCCGTAAAAATAATTGTCATTGTTTTTTTCAATATTTTCTAAATAAATAAAACGAATATGTCTCTTCTTATTTATTCATTTATTACAAATTGTAGCAATTTTATTATTTTGAAAACAATAAATATTTCTTGTCTTATTAGCGTAAATTTAATAGTCAGCTAACTATTCCTCAAATCAATAAAACAAACGTTACATTTTAAAATGTATTTGTTTAAAATAAAGGAAATAATTTTATTTTGGAACAATTTATTTACAAAAACGAACGCTGATTGGACGATCTCATTTTTGTAATGTGTGTGAAAGATGAAAACGTAGACACGAACATGAAATGCCTTAGCGTATTAGTATATAGATTTGACAGTCGTTTACTGGCGCGTTTCAGGATCAACAAGAATGTGCGTCCGACTTTTTGCGATGCACGAATGGAATATCTATTTTACTGACCCTTTTATATGCATGCCCTGTTATTGATTCCTACTTGTTGTACGGCTGCTTCGTTTCCCCTCGACTTTGACCGTTATTGTTCCCAGATCACTCATGCACTTGTTTCGTACATCAGCCACAACCTTTTACATACTGCTGTGCAGGAATGAACGGAACACCTATCTTCACTTATGGTACATGTTCAGCGGTGCAGAGCACTCCTTTCTATAAATGTAGATCTAGTGTAGGACCCTGTTGTGAAGTTGTTCCACAGTAAATAATAAATAAAGGAAGTCAAGTCGAGGGTTGGTTTAACAAGTGTATTAACAAAGTAAGAAACTGACTAGCTCTTGGCTAGACAGTTACAAGACTGTGCTTTGTCTTCTCTGTGTCTCTGGTGACTCGCACTATTTATAGTGACAACCGGTGTAGTTTCTCCTGCGTAAGAACGGCCGGTGTAACAGACCCTAAAGAGGAATATTTAAGACTAATTCACATTAGATTTGAAAGACTTCAGATCAGGTTGTTTGTGTTTTTACGGCATGCCAACCGTCATTTTGTCATCGTATGCTGCAACCGTGCATATGTTTTGTATATGCACGGTTTTGTAAATTAGTTTTGTTTGTAGGTGTATATTTTCAAAAATAGTCTATACACGATAGTTTCTATTCAAGCCATGCATAAATAATTGATAGCTACTACCATCCCGACCTGGGAGTAGTTGTAACTAAAGGTATGATTCAAGGCCTCTCAAAGCTCACAAATCGTGACCTACCCACATCATGTGCGTTAAGGTCATATCAATCACATCACAAAAAGAAAGAAGACAATGAGATAAAAGGGAGTTCCAAAGTTTATCGTTCCAGAAATAAAGGCCACGACCGTGGAAATAACTCTTTATTCCTCGAACGATAACCACATTTAATAAATAAGGCACATGGCAGGAGCAGCACTAGCTCGTCGCAATGCCATATAAATTGGTATGCTGACAAAGCAAACGCACAGAAGTGTATCAGTTGTGGGTGAATATGACATTTTATTTTATCAGTCTCTTACTCCGAACGTTCGCATCCTATCATATTGATCTTCTTCCTTGCCTAAATTCAATCTTGGGCAAAATGTCATGAATTAATCCACAAGATATGAACGATGGAAGCCAATTAAGAAGGTAGGAAAAGTCACGTACATTTGCTCGCTCCCACCTTGAAATATTTAATTGATGTGGGCAGGAAAATGTAATCATTATTTTCATTTCGTTCTCGTTTGCTTTCGTTCGTCTGCTTTCTTTTTCTTTCTTTCTTTGATTTATGCTTTCATCTACATATGTCTCTAATTATCTTCATTCGTCGTTCATTCCAGGAATAATTGCTCCAGGATAGATTATCAATACGTTACCAGTTATTATGAGACGCATATTAATCATTAATATATATATTAATATATATATATATATATATATTAATAATTTATATGCGTCTCATAATAACACACACACACGCATGTGCAGAAACGCTAAACTGTTATAAACAAACCTATTTTTGAAAACTAAAAGAATATCTGAAGAGAGCCAAGATGTTCGAAACGCGTTATCAATACGTTACCAGTTATTATGAGACGCATATTAATCATTAATATATATATTAATATATATATTTATATATATATATATATATATATATTAATAATTTATATGCGTCTCATAATAACACACACACACGCATGTGCAGAAACGCTAAACTGTTAAAAACAAACCTCTTTTTGAAAACTAAAAGAATATCTGAAGAGAGCCAAGATGTTCGACACGCGTTATAAAGTTATAAAATAATAAAATGAAATCAAAATACAAGAAGACAACAAAATATACTTCACAAAAAAGTACACGGAAATCGATGGCTAACTTTCAACTAAAATCAAAGAATTATGGTTGACGGAGACTCATCAATTCCTATCAGAACATTAGGAATCCGAATGCAAAGAAGATGAGGAAAAATATTGTCAAAAGAAAAATAACTTGGTTAAGGAGCTTACTTGACAAATAAAAGGCAAAACAAACGTCAAAAATGAACTAAAATTACAACCTAGAACAAAATAACAACTGAAAACACCCACACTTGACATTCACAAAGCCAAAAGAGACCACAAAACAGAGGTAAGAGGCAAAACACACCACATACAAACATACACACACAACAGACCCAACTGCACACAAAGAAACAATCACAATATACCCACATCATGCACCCACGCTATTAACAAATGCAATCCAAATCCTCGTTAAATACACCCCGCAACCACACACGTACACATACACGCAACAAATACAACTACCGTAACACACCAAATACCATATCAAACAGTCATACCACTCCATCATGCACCAAACTTTACGAATACGGCCTAACACAACAGTACAAACCGAAGTACTTCCATCCGATGCAATACAAATTTTCCTATCGTACATCCTACAGCACACAAACAAACCACCACAAAATACGTTTACTTAACAACCATTACCATAATCACCCCACAGTACAAATAACCCGTACAAATACCACTCAAATAAAAGTAATACTTACAACTACTACCCACACCCACCACACCAACAGATGAAACCTTCATACAACAATTTTCTATCCTACCGTACACAACAAAACAAATCCTACAACCACTCTACATAGCAATGGATGCAATCAAAATACTCCAAGCACTACCCATATCGTCAAACAAAGCTATCATATGACAATACCTACCTACATACCCTTACGCAACAATACAAACCCCATAACAACTTTCAGCATAAAATAATTCTGCCAAGATATCCAACCCGAAATCACAAATTCAACACATTCAAATATACCGAATAAACCCTTATAATTACATGCACAACACAAATTTTCCCCAAAAATAACATACTCCTCTAAAACACGCAACATATATAAAAGGTAATCAACCTTTACAAAAACCTCCACAAAACAACAGAACCAACAGCCTCTTCACAAGATTAGACAAAACAAAATTCAAAATCATCAAAAGTCTTAATTGCACAAAAATAAATTAAAATAAATAATTAGATATTAAATCTGATCAACTATAATTTTTAATTTTATTTTCGCTAAAAAGAATAATATCCATGATAGAACCATTCATTTTTCTGGAATTTTAGTCATGTAACTGCGAGCCTATTGCTTACATTAGTTAGAATTTTAAACTAAATGTTTTCACTATCTTAATAAAAAAATAAACGACTATTACGTTTCCTGAAAGAGATAAATTGTTATATCAAAGAAAGTTGTAGATATTTCAAACAATTTACCTTAGATAAATATGGTAACAACCACGAGAATGTATGATAATGTTCTATAAATGAAACCTGAAAAATCACCATTATTTACCTTTTTCGTCCATCATACAATATACAAGTAAAATCTAATTAAAATGCTGTATTATTTCGTTATATAGTTTTTTTTTATTTGTAGAATATAGGTTTACATACATATTTGTGTAAATATGGTTATGAATATATTGGTGTATATTTGTGAACGTTTTTGCATAGAATGTTGATTGTGTCTGTTTGATACGATTATTTCAAACGTTATAAGTTAATAATTGAATTTTTGTTTACTCATATCGCTTAAATAAAAATATAAGTTAGTTTATTAAATTAAGAGGTTTGATGAATATCCATCTTAATTTATTATTAAATGCAGTTAATATAAATTAATATATTATTTTTAAAAATACCCAGTTTACAGCAGTTAATACTTGAATGAAATATAAATTATATTTACTGTAGTTTTCTTGTAATATACACAAGAAAAGATGAATAAAGAAGCGAAGTTCGGTCTAGATTTTGAAGACTGAAAATGTAATTACTATAATATTTTATATGATGTTATCTTCTTTTACTAAAGGGTCGGCGCTTATCAAATCTAGGGGCCACTCAAGGACAAGGTTAAAGATATCTGTTGGGCGATGAGCGCCACTACACGAGGAGTGGAAACAACCGGTGGATTGAGCAGAAGATTTATTGAGAGGAATTGTTTATCCAATAGGACGGCTCAATACGTATTGGTTTACATTAGAACTGAAGACAACTATGTTGTAGTCAGCTCGGAAGCAGTTTCGCGGTATAATGTTCCACAGATGAGACGATCTAGGAAAGAAGTTTTATTCATGGAAATTACGCTTGCCCTTGGATACACAGAGAGAAAAGAAACGTTCTCTGCTGTAGTTGTGGTCAGGCGGGTTCTTGCTGTGAATGTTTTACAGGAGAGGCGAGAGATTGGAGCTCAGTCGAGCATCTACCATACACATAACGATACAGTAGAGAGAGAGAGAGAGAGAGAGAGAGAGAGAGAGAGAGAGAGAAGCTAGCAACATTTCTTCTATGTGAAAGAGGCTGCGGGTAAGAGAAGAGATCACTTCTCTACTGGATTGCGAAGTCGGTGTTGTACTCTATCAAGGCAATAAAGCGGAACCTTCCCAAATGTGACAGCAGTATGTCATCTTAGAACGGATCCTGCTCTTAAACAGGTCGAGGATTGCTTGAGGTGTGCGCTACCTTGAGCGATAGAAGGATCCAACCATTTTTCCAGCGACCTTGGAAATAGATTCGATGTAAGTCTTCAATTTCAGGCCTGGAATAAAAGTTAGATTTAGGAACTTATCACGAAAATGAGATTCGTTAAGGAGAGAGCCATTCATTTCAACCGTGGAGAAATCACGATATGAGCGTTGGTGGTGATCAATGAAAAGCTTGCTGTTGGAGTTTGCGTTAAAAGTAACAAGCGATTTTTTCTACATTGCACGACGTGCTCCAAGGCTGAAGAAAGAGGGAGAGAGAGATAGAGAGAGAGAGAGAGAGAGAGAGGGGGGGATAGAAGAGAAGAGAGAGGGGGGGGAGAAGAGATAGATAGAGAGGGGGAGAGATAGAGAGGGGGAGAGATAGAGATAGAGAGGGGGAGAGATAGAGATAGAGAGGGAGAGAGAAGAGAGATAGAGAGGGGGAGAGAAGAGAGATAGAGAGGGGGAGAGAAGAGAGAGATCTTCGTCATCAGTACTCTTCGGTGTGCTGCCACGGATATTTGTGTTGTGTGCGTAAATATCAACGACTGATCTTAGGATACGATTAGGAAAATCATTGATGAAGGTTGGGAAGAGGGTCGGGCGCAGAATAGATCCTTAAGGTTCGCCGGTATTTATATTATGACCTTCGGGCGTCTGTCCGGTAACAACTGCTTTAATACACATATTGGAGAGAAAGGATTTGATGAGTGTGAGAAATTTCCAAATATTCCATAGCTAGCAAGTTTGTGAAGCAAGCGTTTGTGCAAAACTCTCTCGAAGATATTTGATATATCACGGAGTATCATCCTAGAGACGAAGGCCCCATCGATAGATTCGCTACTCCTGTGTGATATCACATATTTAGATCTTACAGGTGAGTGTGTTTAAGTGTGTAAATATCATTATAGATATATTCGTTTAAATCTGTATACCGTATTCATTTGCTTATTTTGAACTCATATGGGTGTATATACTATTCGAATCTGTACTGTTATTCAGAAGCATGTGTATGTATTTCAGTGTGAGCATTTACGAAATAGTTTAATTTAATAGTTAACCGTGTAATATATACGGCATGTGAGAATATAAATGATTGCATGTAATTGTGCGTGTGTGCGTTTGTTTTAGTATGGGTATATAGATATACATTATTTTATGCTTATATGTGTCATGCATCTATAGGTTCGTTCTATTATGTGTATATATCTGCACATATTAATAATAGTTATACTATTTTAATGTATAAGATCTCAAGACGATAGTTTTGAAAGAAGTAAATAAATAAATGAAAGTGGAGGGGGTGAATTGGCAAGTTGAAGATAGGAAATAAAGAAGGTCAGATTTTTTACATCTTTCCCCGCCTCATCAATTACTTAAGCAAAGTAAGTGTGACATCATCTGGGCTTCAGCTGCTGCTGATTGTACAATTAATATATCTGAAATTTTTAATTCTAAATTTTTATGTATTTTTTTTTTTCATTTCCACCTTTGGGCACAATGCGATACAATTAGTACCGAACGTAATTGCATTTATGTAGACCATTGTAAATGTTTATGTATAGTATCTATATATCTATCTCTCTCTCTCTCTCTCTCTCTCTCTCTCTCTATATATATATATATATATATATATATATATATATATATATATATATATATATATACAGGGTGGGCCAAAATAAGGGTCCTATCTTTAAATTTGAATAACTTGAATTTGAATAACTTCCACAAAATAAAAGTTAAACTCACCAAACTTTATGTGTGTGTAGACTGACCCTTCCGAGATTTTTTGAAATAAACAAAACAAATTTTAGCCGAAAAACACTTCTTAAAACTTACAAAAACTAAAGTATTGTTTTTTACACTGTTTTGAGTTTTTTAAGCAAAAATAATGTTTTCTAAATGAGGGTACGTTCCTTAGGGCTAATACGGCTCATGCTTGCTTCGGAAGGGGTCCTTTACTTATTCTAAAAAAAAAAAAAAATCAATAAATAAAAAAGTTATGAATTTTTAAAAATAGGACCCTTATTTTTGCCCACCCTGTATATATATATATTTATATATATATATATATATCGTTCCATTGAAAAAAAAATTCAAGAACGCATGTTGCTTTAACAGAGCTAATATAAAAAGAAAGTCAGTGTTGTAGTGGGAGTAAGGGATGAAAAAAGTGGAGATGGTGTGGTAGGAGATAGTGTTAGGGTGGGAGGAAGTAGGGTTAGGGTTAGGGTTTATAGCAATATTTTAGTAGTGCGCATAAAAGTGTATTAATTATAACTTTCTAAAAGAAAATATGAAGGTTCATAACATGTAACGTTATTGATATACAACTTCTTAACACTAACGATGTTGTTCAAATGGCAGCAGCAGCGAATGTTGTTATTACGTATCGATCCTAGATTGGATAATATTTTTAATTATCAGTTTTTTCAGCCACTCAAAGAAGCGAATATATTCACTGCTGAAAACTCGCGCGTACTATAAAAATCCAAACAGACAGCTATCTCTTTTTCCTTTATTTTCCCGGAGACAGTAGACGTGCGCACGACATAATCCTGTTTATCCTCTTTAGGGCGAAGAGCGCCTTGACAATAGCACAAAGATAACATACACGAACTTCTATACACGTATTGAAGCACACACACGCCACTAAGCGGACGCGCGTACACAGTTTATACATACACACTTTCGCATTAACAAAATAGGTACAATAACACACAGAGACACACCTAATGCCTATTATATATACACACACGTAAACGCACAAAGCAACGGCCAAAATGAACACGTGTACCCGATCTCTTCTTACAGACAAAACAACTATTGTTTCACCTTGGACACTTTGAATTCGCATGTATTTACGAACTCTACATTTCGTTGTCTTGATTCGTCAGTAAAAATGAATTGTGTATGGATAGACTGTCATTCTTCTTTTTATAATTTCCTATCATCTACAATGTATGTGTCGATCTAAAAATTTAAATGTTACGAATTTGAACACAATCTGTAATTGCCCCCAAATAAAAATAATAATGCTTTTGCTAGTCTCAGTCTTTTCTATAAATAAATTATGGCATGTATTCTTCAGAGTTATGTGATCTATCCCCTGCTTCCTTTATTCTAGCTCGTTTGATTCGTTGGTATAGTGGTCTCCATCGATTCGCTCTTTTGATACTTCATTGTAATACAGATTCAGATTCCAGTAGTTTATTTCTAAGAATTACAGGATTGTGTAACTCTCTTCCTGCTGACTGTTTCCCACTTACCTATGGCATTGATCTTTTCAAGACAAGGGCCAAATAGACATCTCTTGTCTTTGCGATGATTATATATCGTTCTTGTTAACTCCTTACATCAAGTGGTGTCATACCTTGTCTGGAACGATTTCCATAAGAAAAATGATAAATAAATAAATAAATAAATAAATATACACAGAATGTTTTACAAAATATTTAATTTCTTCAAATTATAAACGTTTATTAATATTGGAGAATGCTGAATAATGCCTAACTTTTCAATTTAAAAATAGGAATTGAATTTATATTTGAAATATTTAGTAAATTCATGTTTTCATAGGCATCATAATAGAAGTTTCCCCCCCCTCTCTCTCTCTCTTTCGTGATCTCATAACATTCCCTCTCTCTCTTTCTCTCTCTCTCTCTCGTGATGTCACTACATTCTCTCTCTCTCTCTTACAGTCTTTCTCTTTCTTTTCTTCTCCCTCCCCATCTCTCTGTCGACTTCTCATCTCGTCTTCACAATCTTCCTTTTAATTAAATAATTAGTTGCATCGTCCATTCTTCTCACCACTTCGATTATCATTCGCAATTTATTTTCTCCATACACTATCTAAAATATTTATGTACAGAAGTGTGCACGGTGACAAAAAGCAAGCAAAATAAGAACATCATAAAAGTTTTAGTAGTATACAGATTAAGAAGCGTATCATCTAAAAGAATTTTTTTTTCCGAAATTGTTCGAAAATATAAATTTTCGAACAATTTCGGAAAAAAAAACTCGGTTGGGACAAAGGCTAAAATTGTTTTTTATTCCCCATTAAATTATTTTTTTAATGTGTTAGTTGAATTGACTAACATCCTATTGCTTAAAAGTAATAATGGCCATTTTAACTAATGTTTAAAAAAATGTTAAGTATGTCTGTAAAAAAAATCGAATAGTTATAATATTTTTTCTAGAATTTCAAAGAGAGGAAAGCATTCAAAAGTAATCTTTTGTAAACATAGTGAGCACATCGTCATCGCATTGTTTTTGTTTTTGCTTTACGACATTTTCAGTTTAATGGAGAGAAAAACAATAAATATATTTCATAGCTGATCCGTTTCTTATCTTTCTTTTTGTTTTTAGCAAAATTACATTGAATTAGTTTTTTTATTTTACGTGGTTTTAGCTATTTTTTTGTCTAAGCCTTATTATTGACGATAACATCAATTATTTAAAACTAAACACAGATGAGAAATTAGTACAAATCCATTATTTTGTTCACTTACTTATCTATGACGTATGAGCAAGATGTCTGATCGCTTATTACTTTACTCGCAACCAATATTTACGTAAATTCACTAGACCAACTCGACAATCAACTAAATCCCATCCATTCACTGTGGCGGTCCCCAGATGCCGGAGAGCTTTCTACTCAAATAGCTTCTTTCCTCGTGCTGCTGGCCTCTGGAACTCCCTCCCTGCCCCCTGTTTCCCCGACAGTACTGACATGCAGAAATTTAAAATTAATGTAAATAGACATCTCGCTGCACAGATCCCAGTTTAAGTTACCCCCCAACCTTCTCTCCTTTTCTTTCTTTTCAGTAGCCCCTTACGTCTACAGTGGCGGCCTGCCTTGTTTGGGGTGAACTATGTTAGAAAAATAAAAAAGTTAATATGCTTATATTTTATATTAAATATTAAATGCTTAACGAAATTACGCCATTACGTAATTAAATAAATTGTTTTGACTAATTTTTCAACTGTATTTTTTTTTTCAAATAATTTATGTCACGAGAAGTAACGTTTGCCATTTTAGAAAATAAAGACGATCGCATCTTCTGATTTTCTTAGAGTGTAATCGTAATCTCTCTATTCGAATAACATACAAGTTGATCGATATGGCAATTCCTCAAACGCGGTATTTATTTTCTTGTATTCTCATATACAAAGAATTCCGTATTCTTTATGAACTTTTCGATAATGCATAACTGTATGGGACTGTTTTAAAAGAAAAGAAACTGATAATAACACGAGTTGTTTTGTTTTGTGTTTTGTTGAAAAACAGTGTCCTTATTTGTTTACACCGTTCCTTTACACATTTTTCTGGTCTTAGAGAAAGGTTTTGAAAATACACTCGTTTACGAAAAAAGAAAAGCAAACGCCCTGTAAAAATACAGACACGGAATTGTAACGAAAGAAGATGAATTTAATTTGTACTTACAATTCTCGTTCAAACTCACCCACCAGAAGAAAAAAAACTGTTTTTACTTGTGTTACAAGTAGGTCCTTAATGTACATTTCGTTTTCAATAACAAAGTATCATATGTCAGGCTATGGTCTCAACGGGATTCGTACACGGACTGATCCATTTTACGCTTGGTCAATGTAACCCACTCAGAAAATCACTTTGAATGGTGAATTGACCTCGCTTAGTGCATTGCTTTTAACTGACCGCAACCGGTCTCTGGTTTAATTTGAAAAGAAAACATATGACGCGCGCTAAGGAGCGGTCAAAGGTTACATTGGAAACATCAATTTAATCTCTACGATATTTCTAGTGTCTCGGACTCGTTTTCATTCGTTGTCTGGGGATGCAACTAAAAACACATTCAATACCAAGACTAAACACACCTTTTACAAGGGTTCCACTGGTGGTATTAATATTTTATTATCATTATTTTACAATAATATTATGGGATATGCGTTCGCGCTGAACATCCATAAAGAGCGAAGACGTTATTTCAATATAGTTTATAACTTGAATGGTAGAGAAATTTTAAAAATAAGAATAAAAAATGGCAGCATCATCTTCAGACTTTAGAGCATGATTACACAAGGGTATCGTTCATTTCCCGGTCAAAACAAGGAGCACCTGCTAGTAATAATACGTTTTAAAAATACTACATTTTAGTGAAAACATTCTCCATAACCGAAATGAAATACAAGTCGCGCGTGCGTGGTCCCCCTCTGTATGTGACTCGATATGATGAGTGTGAAATGCAATAAATTTGGGCAATTTGGAGCATTTTGACCCCCCCCCTCTGACCCCTGGGGGCGCGAACCAGAATTTTTCTGAGGGCAAGGATGCTCATTTGATATCCAGAACAATTGCCTCTACATTTTGGCTAAGTTTCAGAAAAAAATGAATGGATCGATCACACGTTATGGAAGAGAAGGGTTATTTTTTGCCATTTTGGGGGCGTTTGACCCCCTGGGGCGCGAACCATATTTTTTCCAATGTAAGCGATACTTATTTTCTATTAGGAACAATTGCCTCCACATTTTGGCCAAGTTTCAGAGAAATTGAATGGATAGATGAAAAGCTGACCAAAGTTACAACTTCATGCAAAATTTCAGAGAAATTCAATGGATGGTTGCGGAGAAGAATCCGGACGGACGGACATGCCTCAAAACATAAGTCCCCCGAGTTTATAAATCGGGGGACCAATAATTAACGCGAACGGATATTTTTGAGTTACGTCCATTCAGAATGCGAGTGTGTTCGATAAAAATGCTATTTCAAACGTAAGTCTGATAGACCAATAAAAATGCAGCTTTAAGCGCAAATCTGTTGCAACGAAAATACTGTTTCAAACGAAAATCGTACAGACTAACAAAAATGCTATTGAAAACATGTGTGTGACAGACCCACAAAAATAATTTTTAAACGTAAATCCGACAGACCAATGAAAATGCTATTTTAAAAGTAAGTTAGACAAACCAACGAAAATGCCATTTAAAACGTATGTCTGACTGACAAAAAAAATGCTATTTCAAACGTAAATCTGACAGACACACGAAAATGCTGTTTCAAACGTTAGTCTGACAGACCAAGTAAAAAGCTATTTCAAACGTATGTCTTACACACAAATGAAAATGCTGTTTCAAACATAAATTTGTATAGACCAACAAAAATACTGTTTCGAAAGTAAGTTTGACAGACCAATAAAAATACTATTACAAACGTATGTCTGACAGACCAAAGGAACTGCTATTTTAAACGTATGTCTTACAGACTAAAAAAAATGCTATTTGAAACGTAAGTCTCACAGACAAACGAAAATGATGTTTCAAAGATTAGTTTGATAGACTAACAGACTTGTAGTTTCAAACGTCTGTCTTACAAACCTACGAAAATGTTGTTCAAAACGTAAGTCTTAAAAAACAACGAAAATGTTGTTCAAAACGTAAGTCTTAAAAAACAACGAAAATGCTGTTTCAAACTTAAGTCTGACTGACCAACAAAAATACTTTTTCAAAAGTAAGTTTGACAGAGCAACGAAAATGCTTTTTCAAACGTCAGTCTGACAGACCAATGAAGATTCTATTTCAAACTTAATTGGGGCAGACTAACGAAAATCATATCTTAAACTTAATTGGGGCAGAGAAATAAAAATCATATTTCAAACATAAGCGTCACAGACCATTGAAAATGTTGTTTCAAACTTTAGCATGACAGACTGATCCTACCGATGGACCGAGTCTTTTACGATGCGTCCATTTAATCTACGCGTTTAATAGTTAACATATAATTAAAACTAAATTAAGACACCGACCAACAAAGTGTCTCATAGAGATGCAAGGACGTACTTAAAACAATCGCGAAAGACGACGCAATAAATTTAGTAGAATTTCCAACGACAGCCCGCCTGAAGTTATTATGGAAATTAAGTAAAACTCAATAGTTTGAATGGCTTCAACTCAAAACGATCCATAATACAGATCTGGTAAAAAATGCGACTGGGTGCAGGATTTGGTGGTGGACATGTGAAGACCAAAATTATTACTAAATAATAATTATCGACAAAACTTTAGTAATAAACTTCTTAGTAGTGCCCAATAATTAGCGCCTATACATATTATTAAGAAGCATCTTACAATAAGTGATTTATTTCCATCAAAAAAGTACAAAAATATAAAAGAACTAAATTCACAAAACATTACTTTTTGTATCACAGTTTTTATATTTATAAGATCAGGAGTCAATTTCTTTATATTGACTACTTGATTACAAAAAATATAATAGCATCAGACAATAAGAAAGCAAATTCAACATTTTACAAAATCATATACTTTATGAACAAAATAATGTTCGGAGAAACAATTTTGATAATATTCACAATTTTGTTTATGTACAATTTGTTTTTACAGAAGATTAAGAAAAAGCTTATTTCTTCATGATACGGTATTAATAATAAAATCAACTAACACTAACTAACAAACATATTTGATAACTGCTTGGGAAATTATGCATTATCAATACTGATCATGTGGTCATGAGAATTGTATAGACATTTTTTTATAAATAATATCTTCAGATAATGTCAAAACTCTTAGTGCTGGTTGTTGAATTGCCTTAAGTGAATCAAGCAAACATCTTGGTTAATATATTGGCTAATATAAACTCATGCTCTCTTTTCATATTGAAATGATGCATATCAGAAACTGACATAAGATTTTACTTATGATAATTATTTTATCTGAAGGGAAGGAATGAATCACTCAAGTAAAATTAAATTAACAAGTTTAAATATGTTTTAATCTTCAATTGTACTATAAAGCCTGTTGAATTTCATTGCCTATTTCACTCTGTATTCGTTCAAATGTTGGATCAAATTGTTGGTCTCGTCTGAAATGGTACTTACGTTCTTATTGATGTAAGTTTATTTTATTATTAAGACTGTGTATCATGAAGAAATAAGCATTTTCTTCTATCTTGTGTCAAAACAAATTGTAAATGTACCAAATATAACAAATTTTGTCAAACATATCAAAATTGTTTCTTTGGACATTATTTTGTTGAATTAGCTTTCTGATTGTATTATTATCATTACATTGTTTTAATCAATTAGTCTATACAAACAAATTGACTCATGATTTTTTAAATATAAAACATTGTGTCTAATTTATTATGAATGAAGTGATTTTTTTTCTGAAACAAGTTTTTATATTTTTGTACTTTTTACATTTGATTTTATGGAAATAAATCACTTATTGTAAGATGTTTCCTAATAATATGTATATTTGCTAATTAATATTATTTTTTTGGTAGTAATTGTAATCTTCACATGTCTTCCCCAGTCGTGGACCCCAGTTGCATGTTTACCAGGCCTGTATTATGGATCGCCTTGCTTCAAATGCATGTATACTCGTTTTGCATAAAACTATATTAATCTAAATATAGCCCTCATTGCAGCTTTTCACGCCTAGAGGTTTTTTTCTAAAAAAATCATATTGATCCATTAATTACTTAAGGAGTGAATCTTGTACATTAAAATATATAAACATATACACAATCCTAACTTTATATAGAGATTATCCAAAACTATAAAAATCGTGCTTTACTTCAATAAGATCATCAACAATTGAGCAACATTATAACTGAACAAATAAAAACTAGATTACAGAAGGAATTAAGAATTTTCATCTTAGTGGTGTTCAGAGGAGTAGACCGGGCGGTGGCCCCGGCATCAAAATGGGTGAGGGGTATCCAACCATATTAAAACTATCGACCTTTATCATAATATATCTTAGTACTCAGACTTATACATAAAGAGTTGGCCTCAGGCATCACCAAGGCATCCCCTACCCTCTGCACGCCACTGATCTTATTGACTTTTCGTCTCAATAATAACCATCAGTCTATTAGCCATTTATTTGTGAAACTTTTGAGGTAAGCAAGTTCAATTTCCGACATTGTAGTTTTAATTGTCTTCCATGAGTTTACTTTGATATAATATTGTTGTCATCTTCATATATCTAAAGAAAAGTGGGACTTGAACCATTCAAAGATAAAATTGTCTATAAAATACCAATAATTATTACTTTACGCTTCAATTGTCTCATCGACGGTGAATGATGCAATAATTCTATGGTCAACGAGTCCAGCGTTATTATCACATTTCTACCCGATTGCTGCCTTCTTTTAGCCATAGACAAAACTGCATCGGAATATAATTTATTATTGCTCCTTTCATTAAGTTTTATTATATATTTAATCAATGCCAAACGTCACTCGGTGATTGGGGATAAAAAAGTTGAATGATGAATAATATTATGAGAGGATTGAAAATGATGAATAGAATAGAAAAGATTTGAATACTGTATGACAAATATTTATGTTTTAGTATGCATAGATGCAGTCCAGTAGTAATGTGTTCCACAGATGGGATGTTCTTTGAAAGAAACTCTGTTTATGGAAATTTCGTTTGATACTAGGCGCACGAACGGATAAAGGAAACCACATTTGTAATTGTGAAAATAAAACGAGTTCTTGATGTTAATTTCTTACAATGACACTAAATGTTACCCGAGATTCGTTCATTAATATTACTTTAGAGAAGGCAATGTTCATGTATTGCTTCGCTCTTTGTCGCCACTTTAAATTAAGTGCCTTATCTGTAAAGTGTAATCAAAATATCAATTGTCTGTTGCTAAACTTATTGTTTTACTTTTACAATATCAATGACTATGGCCGCTTTTTACTATTCTCATTGATAAATGAAAATAAAAGTTTAGTAGTTTCTGGTCATACCAAATAACAACAAAGATAAAGTAATATTTTAGTATAATTGTAGATTAACATCTTCCGCTAAATCCCTTCCAAATGATATATTACTTTTTTAAGCGATCATGTGTGAACATTCTGAAAAAATTGGCGAAAACAAGAAAAAAAAACGAAACAAAAAACAACAACAATTATTTTAGAATTTAGAAAGGATGATCAGTTTCGCATATAAATTTAATGTAAAATGATTCCTTATTTCCGGGCCATTCTAACCCTCAAAAACTGCTATGGGAAATAAATACTATGCATTAGCAGGAAGGGGGAAGGATTCTACTATTTAGACTATTAGGTCCGGGTTTTACACCATTTCTACTCGAACATATTGTTAGTGGTAAAAGAAAGTCGGTTAAGTGTTCTAAAAAGATAGAATGGTCCGGAAGTTGCGGATTAATTTACATTTAATTTGTATATGAAACCGATTCTCCACTCTAAATTCTATAATAATTGTTTGTTTTTTTTCTCCTTTTTTTCGCGTGGTTTTTTAAGGTGTTAACACTTAATCTCTTAAAAAAGTAGAATCTCTTTTTTAGGGGTGGCGGAGTGATTCAACTGGGGGTATTATTCTACAAATGTACCTAAATGTTTCTTTAGTCGTATTTACATTTTCTTTTAAAAATAAATAAAGATATTCCTGTAAAAGTAGGTAATTAAATACCGTATTTACAAAACGTAATTAAAAATATTGTGGTTGTGGCAGTGATTACAATTATTACATTTGCCACTAAAAGGAAAGTATATATATATATATATATATATATATATAGTAATCTCCAAACACCCATCAACAGCTTTAGGTATTGCTAATTTGCATAATTATTTTTAAACAGTTTCTAATGAATTAATATTCACTAATATACAATTGTAATTTGCATTGTTATATATATTTTCGTTGATAGTAAAACGTCTGATGTCGCTACGAATAGATACTACACTTTGAATTATTTATTTGCGAAAAAAATATAAAGAATTACATTTGGAATAAATTAGGTGCAATGGCATCAATAGTATAGGGAAACTATGGTCGTTGGTGATATGTAGTCTAAAGTGATAAAAATGTCTATCCTACTCATAACTAGAATCTTTTCAGTCACCACAATGGCACATTTACACAAAGGGACATCCTACTTAAGATATCCTCGAATTGATTAGAAATGTTACTGTTCATAAAAGACATATATACAAGGATTTAATTGGAATAAAACGGGGAGTGAGTAAAAAACAAACAACAAAAATTTAGTGAGTAAGACCCTCCCAACCCTTTCTACATAATCAATCGCCAACTGTTTCCTGTTTGTTCAGAACCGAAAGCAATTAGGTCACTCTCTAAATGGGAGTGGAATCTAAGTGGGAGAAAAAGAAAACAGGGGTGGAGTTTGGAAAGTGGGTAGTGTCCTTCCAAGATAAATGTAATTTGGGAAAAGCCGAAGAAAAAATTTAATGTGAAGAGTGGATATTTTTGACGATTTTTATTACCAGTGAGTGGAGTTAATTCATTCACTCGACTTGCTCAGAGGCTAAACTTACCTGACGCGATGGGTATCGACAGGACCAGGAGTCGTGTGCGCCACGCTCAGTCAGGGAACGCGAACTCATACTTTTCGTATGCACAAGCTTGCTACTTGTAACTACGTTTTTTTCAAAAACAGACGAACATAATCTTTTTCTATCACATCTGATCTTCACCTTCAGCTGGTGCTTGAAAAAAGCGATAAGATACTTATCAACAAAAGATTCAAACTCCTGGTCATCTTTCAGACGCGACGTCTACACCACAATTCGTGCTACGGCCAGAATCGCGAGAAACACCATTCGTCTTTCCCCGTTGCACAGCGGCCGGACGTTGTCGATTATGTAGGATAAGTATAGCGACAGCGGCTGCTCGGGATCGATAAAAGTCGTCATGTTGTTGACATACGCCCAGTACCGCCGGAGTTCATGGCATTGGAAAAAAGCGTGAACAGGCGTTTTTTTCTTCGAGCGTGTCGCAGCGAGGACAATTGTGTGAGACACCTATTCCGGAATGTGTTTTATGGCATTAAGGGGAAACGCGTTCCAGGCCAATCACCAGTTCAGAGAGAACTTGTTCGTCTCGTTGTCCACAGTCTACATTGGTTGTTTTCTTAGCTCTTGTATGTTTAGAGTTTTATATACAGTGTTATAATCGCGTTGTTTTGTGTGGGTTTCTCTGGCGATTCTATGTTTGTTTTCAAATGCTGTTTCACAGCCATATCGACGTTTTTGCGTATGAAATGTCTTTGATCGCGCTCATAAAGTGTCCATATGCTGGCGTATTTTTCCATTTTTGATTGCTCGCTTTTTTGTCATTCGATTTAGTATTGTCTTTCTTGATGGAACTAACCCTCTCACTGTTTTGTCTACGCAATCGTTAATATTTACTTCTCTTACCTATTTATTCCTTTTTACATATCGTTGAGTAACGTAACCTTCTCGGCCTAACATTCACAGGTAACATGAATTGGAACAAATACATTGAAGACATTGCCAAGACTGCAGCAAAGAAGGTGGGCTTCCTCTACCGTGTTAGTAATCTCCTCACACCTGACATTATCCTGTATCTCTACAAAGCAACCACCCGCCCATGCATGGAGTATTGTTGTCACACATGACTTGTGCATCATCCACTGGTCTCTCTCTTAGTCAAGGTTGAAAAAAGAGTCGCCAACTTAATAGGTCCCTCACTATCTAGCAAGCTCAAGTCCCTGTCCCATCGCTGCAATGTTGCATCCTAGCGCTTGTTTTACAAGTACTTCAATGGATTGTGCTCCGATGAACTAGCTGCTCTGGTTCCCCCTTGACATAAATACACTAGACTAACTCGACAAACAGCTAAATCCCATCCATCCACTGTGGAGGTCCCCAGATGCCGGAGAGTCTTCTACTTTAATGGCTTCTTTCCTCGTACTGTTGGCGTCTGGAACTCCCTCCCTGCTCTCTGTTTCCCCCACTGTACCGACATACAGAGGTTTGAAACTAATGTAAACAGACAACTCGCTGCACAGCCCCCAACTTAGGATGACACCCAAAACCTACACCCTAATTCTTAGTAGTCCCTTACGTTAACAGTTGCCTTGTTTGGGCTGACCTATGTTAACAAAAAAATGATCACAAGATGATTTACGCACTATTTACGCGGCTATTGTTTATAGTTTATTTAGTGGTTACTTATTGAAATCATATATACTATATCATACAATAAACAGATTTTCTAAAAAATTAAATTTAAAATATTAGAATTAAGCCCATTTAAATAATACACATTACATTTTAAAGAAAACTAACATGTAAGTAGCCAATAAAAAATTAACAAATGCTTATCCTCGCGTCGATGACAGGGAGAAAATATAGGGATCTTGCTTTGTCTATTGGCCTTTTGGCTAAGATCAAAGTGTAGTATCTGTTCCGATGGATACTACACCCCATAGACTGGTATTGTCTTGGCCTTCGGGGCTTGATTTACGCCGGTCTATGGGTCTGTCCTGTGCAGTTCTAGGAGGTCCACCCTCCCAGGCTTCGCCTCCCCTCTTTGAGAAGGAGTAAGTTTATTGCTTACTGCTTGAGGCGCCCCTACCGGGGAATGCCGACGGGGCTGCCCAGGCAATTTTTAAACCCCACTTTCCCGACCCGACCTTGGGTCACATCTTCCTTGTGGGAGTAAGATAAAAACTGGCCTTGGTTCTAACTCTTGGAGAGGAGTAAATCAATATCTTACGAATGGCCGCACAAGAGGGCCACCTATTTGAGAATAGAATTTGACGAGGAGGAGAGGTATCTTTTTGCACGCGGTTTATTTCCTTAGTTTAATTTAGTCTTTTTTTGCATAATGCTTTTCTTTTTTTATATGCATATCATTGGCCGTAAAAGACATTACGTAATCAAGTTCTTACAAAATCTTAACGTTTATTATGTCGAAAATGTATGTTCGTAGATAAAATACTTTGTATTTCCAAAGTAATTCCAAACTCTAAGATTTATAAATCTAGTATTGCCTAACAACTGAAAAGACGATGAGTTGTGTTGACGTACATATAAACAGTCAATCGTCACGTCGGGAAACCGGATTAACGTTGTTGACCTTTAACGAAAATATAGCGGTTTTTTGAGGAAATATTTTGTGTAGACCTTTAAAAAATTCATTTAATTTTGTCAAAAAATAATCTTAAATTAGTTTAAGTTTAAAATAATTTTGGTCAGATTTTTTTTATTCACTCGAAATAGTGAGGGAAAACTGTGTTTCAGTATTACACCGACATAACTTGTTTTTACATACCTAACCATTATTTAATTATAATGCATTTGCGGAAAATAATGTTTTGTGAAATATTTTCCACATCTGATTAGGAGTGATTGAAACTGATCGCCATTTTATAAACACGTAATGTCTTTTAACTCATGGGAGACATTACTTGTAATTGGTGTGTGTAGGACAACTTACCTGTGGTCTTGTGTTTTGTTATTAGAAACGTGTGTCTTTCTTTGTTTTGTTATCATTTAGCAAAAACATCAAGCGATGACGTATTAAAGAACAAATAAATAAGTTATTTCCTTCAATTCCTTTATTGTACGTTGCCAGAGTAACGAAACTTTCGTTTAAAAAAATTCCCAGTCGGTGGGGACGGACATGACATGAACCGAAGAACTATAACAATAAGAAAGAAAATCTGAGACAATGCAAATAATTGACAAAAAATAAGTGTACTCTTTTTTTATTTATAATTGGAACAAGACAGTTTTTATGGTTGATATAGTTTTTCGCAATTTCTTCGATGGTCGATGGTATTATACATTCTTTCCCTTCTTATTCGGTGAGCGTCTAGAAATGTCTACTATTAATTTTGGGCCTCGATGTACGTAATGAAAAGAAGAGTGCATATGACATTTGGGGAAATAGCCCCCACTTCCTTTATTAATGAAATAAAACAAAATCAAATATTGCTCGGGATAAAGCATGAA
Organism: Sepiola atlantica; assembly: GCA_963556195.1. NCBI lineage: Eukaryota > Metazoa > Mollusca > Cephalopoda > Sepiida > Sepiolidae > Sepiola > Sepiola atlantica. Next base: position 2,608,614 of record OY744529.1, read on the forward strand.
AAACTAAAAAAATTGATCGAAAGTTAATTATTTGTGTGTAAAAACACAGAATAATAGGTGCTCTATCCTACTAATCAAGCAAATCTTTTATGGCACTTCAAAAATGTCATCGAGCACTAATGTAGATGTGAAATCAGCTTTACTTTATATAGAAGATGGGTCTATGTAAATGTGGGTGCATAGATCCTCAGTAGACAATACACAGAAATAACATTACGTAGATACAAATAGTGAATGTCGAAGTGTGTGTCTATCTATGCGTCACTATTAATAAGATATTTTTGAATGAAAACACTGTTAGGTTTCCTATGAGGCTTATCTAGATAGCAATTTTCTTCTTTGTTTTAATCATATTCCAAAATATGCAATCACAACAAGGATGATATGCGCCGGAGTTGTCACATTGTGCTGATTTCCATTTCAAGATCTTCATAGATAACGTCTATATCTTCATGTGGAAATGATCTTTATGAGATGATATGGTCAAGTCTTTAAGTATTATGTCCGACCGGTTAGCATTTATGGTCTTAACAGTATGGACACTAATACCCAATAATACTGCAATGCTGTGATATTCTGCTATTGGTACAGGGGGTTCAATGACCGTTTTACTTTTGATATACACCGTCATGTCTACAAAATGAATTATTGGAAAAACCTATTGCTTGTTATTTATTTTAGTATTCACATCTGCGGGATGATGATATTTACCAGAACGTGACTGACAAGACGTATCTTCAACTCTCCAGCATTTTAATTCGAATATGTTAGTGTAAAAATCGGAGGGATTGACGTGATCGCTGCTATTATTCTCATTATTTTATTTTTCAAGCAGCAGAAAGAAAGCTTATGGTTTATTTAGCTCCTCATCAAGAAGTTACACACAAAGTCAGGCAAGGTTTTGAAAAGTCAGTGGACTAGAAGAAATGAACTGACCTACAAAAATGCATGAGCAGCTCCGACGGCATTACTCGGTAGTAAGCGTCATGCGTTTAGTAATAAACTGACCCCTTCTCAAAGAGAGAAGGCAAAGCCTAGAAATGAACAGAACCATACCTCAGCCTGACAGAAACAAGGCCACTGTCGGACTGATTGTCGGGGACGTATCCTGGACTGGTAAAGAAAACACCTAATCAAACTATACCAAATAAGTATGAAAGCTCATAGTAGATGGAAGGAAACTCCTCGTATTTAACAGCGATAGAATCTCCCCAACGTTCAAGGATACGCATTTCTTACTATAATTTATATTACGTGTGTGTATGGGTGTTTTAACAGAAACGTGCTGGTCGTTAAATGTAACTACATTAATGAATAGATATAATGAATAGCACTGGGATTTGTATGTTCATCTTCCACTTATAATAAAGACCAATGTGTATTTATTTGTATCAATTTAGATATCCGTCTCGTCAGGCAAAAGGTAGCGAGTAATAAACTGCTGGACGAAAATGTTTCGGTGAAAGGAGAAAGCAAATAGCAAGACAGAAAGTAATTCGGAAAGAAATCCTTCATTCTATGTCAATAATTAGATTTTCCGTTTTATCTTTTTTCTTTTTATACCGATTGATACGTTTTTTTCTTTTTTTATTCTTTTTTTTTTCATTTCCACTTTGCCACTTTAAAAAGAAACATTTCTAACTTTTAAAACTTAAAATAGCATTTCCAGCAGAAGAAACGTAGATTGAACGGACGCATCGTAAGAATATTCCTTTCTGTTTTCTTTCGTCTTTCAATAAGTTTGTTTCGGTTTTCGTTAACCTTTCATCCCCCCCCCACCCTCTTCGGATTATCAGTTGCGCGTTCGGCAATGTCGGATCACCCGGTTAAAATGTGTAATTAAGTGTACAACTTAATAAAAACAGTGATAAAAAACAGATTTGTATTTTCTGCGCCTGCGCAATGTGATAAGATTTGTTGACCTCTGTTTGACCACAAGAAAAATCCTTTAATCTGAATTCCCCCAAAATAAAGAAAATAGAATTCCGGCTTATTTATTAGAATATTTCTACTTCATCTCTTTTGATAACTTTTTTTATTCACCAAACATGGCGTTAACCCATTTTATATCATGACACATAAAAAGCAGACTACATGTGTCGCATGTAATGACAGTGTTCAAGATAACAACGAACATTGGTAAAACGAATTCAATACAGCCGAAATGGCTTCATGATAACTTCCGGTATTTCAAAATAAATGTTTGCCCACTTATGTATGTGTTTTATCATATGTTTCAGTGTCAATTAGTTTACACTTTGAGTATACACACACACACACACACACACACACACACACACATATATATATATATATATATATATATATATATATATATAATAAGGAATGAGGTAAAATAAAATACCTTAAAAGCATGTGTAAGATGCGATATTAATTTTAAAAGAAAAATCGTAACAGATTTTTTTTTATATAACTTGCATTTTTAGTTTATAGTAATTACAAACATTTCGCCAAGTGAAATTGACTTTTTCAATGTATCTGTAAATCCTGATCTTATGGGATTGTCCCGTTCTTGCTGGTGTAAACCGGGCGTGTGAGTTGGATGTTGTTGTTTTTTCTCACTTTCAAATATGAAATCGCGCATGCCCGCGAGATAGTTATTAAAATTAAAGTTCATAATTGTTGTGAGCATCTAAATTGAAATTTAATAATAAGGAATGAGGTAAAATAAAATACCTTCAAAGTATGTGTTTAAGATGCGATATTAATTTTAAAAGAAAAATCGTAACAATTTTTTTTTTTATAAACTTTCATTTTTAGTTTATAGTAATTACAAATATTTCGCCAAGTAAAATTGGCCTTTTTAATGTATCTGTAAATCCTGATCTTATGGGGTGTTCCCGTTCTTGCTAGTGTAAATGAGCGTGTGAGTTGGGTGTTGTTTTTTTATTATATAGATGCTCTACGGTATAGCGCCAATCGAGGGCAAACTAAGGGAACAGCGGCTCAAATGTCTCGAATATGTGGTGAGGGTCGACGACGACACTGTCGCCAAACTGCATTTAAATATGAAGTCGTCCGGAAACCTGAGAGCGTGAAATGTGGGAACAACCATCCATTATTGCGGACCTCACTGTAGATTGCGACTAACGCGAAGAAAAAGAAGAAGAATGGATCGTTTACAATATCTATGGTGTTTCGACATGAAATAACACAAAATGGGTTGATATGCCACAAAAGATAAAAACCATATCAAACCACTATTTCCCCAAACTAGATTAACTCGATAGACGTAAGAATAGCAATTAATTTCGTTAGTATAACGTTTCTGTTTACGGTTAACGTTACTATTGGCAGAATACATTATTTTAAAAGAAATACAGTAGAAAAATTAGTCCCAAACAATTTAGTTTGCTTTACATACTCATTTGCTGACGTATTTGCGTTAAAAATTTAACGACAACCCAAAGAGAGGGGCAATGGTATCAATATATTGATTCGTAAAGGAATGGCATGCTACGAATATAAGTATAACGATTTATTTTGTAAATGTCATATAAAGGCCACAACTACTTTCAATGTTGTTGTTGTTGTTTTGCTAACTGTAATGTGACGCGAAGGACCTGATTAAACTCCCTGGCCGAACATTTTCAGGCAACATGATATGGAATAAGTACTTAGAAGATATTGTAAAGTCTGCCACACGCAAAAAAGCATCCATCTGCCGGACTGGAAAAATTCTTACACTTGTCAGCATCCTATATCTCTATAAAGCTACCATTCGTCAATGCATAAAGTATTGTTGCCACATCAACCACTAGCCTCTCCCTCTTGAACATGATGCAAAAAAGAATTTCTAATCGAATAAGTCCCGCATAATCTGCGAAGCCCGAGTCCTTGTCACATTGTCGCAGTGTTTCATCAATGAGCTTGTTTTACAAGTACTTACAAAGAATGTGTTCTGATGAACTTAGTGCCCTCAGCGTAAATACACCCGACCAATGCAGTCCATTCAAACATTACATGCACTTCGTATTTTTTTAAAATTATCTTCTAGTTGGTTGTATGTAATGCGACGATTTTTAAATAAAAGTTTGGCAACTCTTGTATGGATAAGAGTGTGTTGTCAATCATTTAAGTGATAATGCTTCGTTTTCACAATTACAAATCTTATGCAACCTTAATTCGCTCCTATTACAACCGAATGAGTCCGTATTATCTCAAATTAGATATTCAGTGGGTATTATTCATGGACGAGTTAAAGTCGATGCTGGGTGGTTTTGGAAGTAAGTTAACAAGATGGTGCCTGAAGAACGACACTAACTCTCCTCAACTGAGCCATCAAAATGGTGACAGAGAGTTTTTATTATGGACAGGAATTATTTGAAAATAATTGGTTAGCTCCTAGAGAGAGTTGCTGATGGCATTATCATAAAACATTCTTATTTTCTTGAATTCCGAAGGATCATCTGTTATGACCAAAGAAAATGAGATTGCCATTCAAACAAGAAGTGATTTTTATGTATGACAGTGCTTCGGCTCACGCTGCTATAGCAACCAAAAGGATACTTAGCCAAGATATGGTTAGAAATCTGCGACTTATTTAGTGATTAGAGCTTTTGCCGGATCTTAAACCTATAAAAATATGTGGAGCATCGTTGAGGGAAGCATTTATGCGGGTGGAAATTACTTTTTATATCCAATGATTAATCTTGAGAGTTAATATCAAGTGTTTCTTAAGCTGGTAAGACGAACAGAGACCGAATGTAATGCTTTGTCTGGACAATAGATTCTACGTAGTCGTCAGAAATAAAACTAATTATATCAAAAAATAATATTACTTTTAATAAACTTACTATGCATTTTCTTTCTTTAAATAAATTATTTTGTATTTGATTACTGTGGTTCTTTTACCATATACCATATCACTTCAAATTCATTAGCCTGTCATGTCTGAATATACACTTGAACTATTTAAATAATCTTATTTTGCATAATATAACATTAAAGTAAAGTATAGATTCTCAGACGACCCCAGAATTTTTGATAACCAGTATAAACATATAACTTATTTGACCGAAGTGTTACGGCTCAGGAACAATTAGTTTTTTTTAACATGTTATCATTTTATTGATTCTGGGATGATGTTTGAAAGAAGTGTTAGTTTGTAAGACACTTCTATGGTTTCGTTGATATAAACACAAAACTTTGATACCAACACGTTTATCTGAGGTCATTTTTATCAGTGAATGTGTCGAGGAGAGCATTTACGCGTCCAATGAACTCTATAAGAGGCTATGTCCGTCAGTTGTTAGTTAGTCTGTCAGGCTCAAATTTGAAATCGTATGTTTGTTAGTATGTCATGCTTGCGTTTGAAACAACATTTTTATATACGTCCACGCATCTTTTTAAGAGGATATGTTTGTCAGTAGGTCGATCGATCACACTTGGGCATGCTCATCGCTAAACGAGTAAGGTGAATGAATTAAGCATATCCGATCTTGTTTAAAATAATATCGAGAAATAATATTGCAGTATTTACAAATATTGACTTTTTATTATTCCTTTAGTGTTGTCTTTATTGTTATCTTAAGAGTTTGTCTGAGTACACGTATCAGTTAAGCGGATGAGATTCGCTCTTAAAACTATTTCATGTTTTCAAATATAAACATAACTAAATATAGTATCACAAGAATTCGAAGAGCGTCCTCAATTTTAATTTATTTCAATCAATTCATCACAGAATCCGACAGACGCTACCTGTTAAAAAAAAACCGACTTTGATGATTCAACAAATTATTTCAACGAAGATACATTCATATGTTGTTTTATAAAATGGCTACTACTATGCTTACGTGTGTTTTGGAACCTACAGATTGAGTGCAAATCCAATCAGTTTCATCGAGTTTAAAATACAACAATAGTTTAGGAAACGCCTCACATCACATTTGATACCTAGAAAAAGTTGATCTCAAGTTATTTTACAAATACAGTATAATCCGGATATAAGAGAGCTGTCGGGACCGGAGAATAAGTCTCTTATAGCCGGGTTTCTCTTATATCCGGGTATGGTCTATTTTGTTCATGTAAGTATGGAAACACCACATATAACGCTTTTTACGCACAGAACACTAGTTTATAGGTCATAGAAAGACTCACCAATGAGGTGAGAAAATTTAGCAACGTCTTTTGACTGATTTACGACATCACACTGTCACTCGAAACGAACTCTCTTATATTGGGGAGGACGGGACCAGAGAAGAAGTATCTTATAGCCGGGTTTCTCTTATATCCGGGTCTCTTATATCCGGGTCTAATTTCTAGACATTAACACAGGCTGTAATTTGGGACCAGAGACAATGTCTCTTATATCCGGTGCTCTTATATCCGGGTTACACTGTACATGCATATATACATTAACTTAAGTAAAAGGTTAAGAACATTTGAAACATGTTGTGGATAAACAGATTAATATATATTATCTTAACGATTAAATGTGACCCGTTAGGTCATTCATTGAGCTCGAGTTAGATTCATTGAATCAAGAAAAAGCAAGTTTGCAAAAGTGTGTTTGCAAAGCCAGTTAAATATAAAAATAAAAAGCAAAATTTAAAATTAGTCTCTTTCTATATCTTTTTCTATATTTCACCGTCTCTCTTTTTTCTGTCTACAGCTAAGACTTAACTAGTAGTAGTAGCTTTAGTGATTTTATCTTTTTTATTATTTCCTTTCTTTATTACCTTCGAATATTAATGAAGAGAGAGAGAGACTGAAGTGAGAGCCAAATATACCATATGAAATATGAAAACATACAATAATAGAATAGGATGGGTCACGTAATAAGTGGATTGTAAATTACGGCTTATTAGAAAACTTACAATGGAAGTTTTTCAAACCTAACTCAACTCCAAAACTTAGAAACATTTTAGCATGAATTTTATGTGATTAAAATATAGAGGAAACAAATTTAGAGAAACAAACGTTTATTAATTCAGCTTTATGATAAAAATATCTATTATTATACTAAATCTGAGTTAATTAGTGTATGCTGTTTGACACCAGCGTTTATTTCGTACGGTATCGATCACTCTCATTTCTGTCTCTCTCCCCTTTCTCTCTATCTCTCTATCTCTCTCTCTCTCTCTCTCTCTCTCTCTCTCACTCTCTTTCGCTCTATGTGTGTGTTTATATTTATTTATGCACATTGTTTACGTCAGATAGAGCCACAGCATTGCTGGGACTATATTGCGTTACGCAAATGTTACCAGACCTTTTATTCCACGATCCCTACAGCCAGAGGGCCATATTTCTGACTATCTTATCATCGCGTTTCGTCTGTATTCACTTCGAATTATATTGTTAAATTTATGTATCGACCTCACAAGTTAATAAAATGACTGTTACCTCTTTTTTACTTACCTTATGTTTTTCTCGTAAATAAAAAATGTTTTATTAATTAAACAAATAATAACATAACTTTTTAACATGTATTTCGCCGGATCTACCATTCACTCCAGTTTCATTGTGATTTTAACTTAGTTTAAGTAAATAAGAAAGTAAATATAATTACAGTTATTTCTTCTTGTATTTATTTCTTTTAAGATTTATACACGGGATTATTTTGAATATGTATTAAAATAAAATAATTAGAAATAATTAATATAGTTAATGTTTAAAAGTCAGTATATTTATTAGCCATGCTATTCATTTTGTAAACCATGAATGTTGTAGTATATATTAAACCGCTGACAGAGAAGGCTGTCAGCACAAGCAACTACACCATCATTCTGTCGCTCTTTAGCACATTCAAACTTTGGACACTGTAAACAGAAGGAAATATTTTGAGCATCTTAAAAGAATATTAAACCCAGATGAGCCTCATTTCCTAAGCATAATCACTAACTTAACTAAAGTTAAAGTAAATGATCTGTCGGGTGAACCTTTTATCACAGTATTAGGCATAATACAAGGAGACTGTTTGAGGTCACTCCTATGTTTTATCTCGTGGAATGTCTTAAGAATGAAGGGAAGAAATGCAAAGACTCTATCTTTATTGAACCGAAATAGGAAGATGATGTCACACATGCGCTGTAAAATTAGAATTGAAAGGGAAGATACCAGCAATTCTCTATGACTTAAAAATAAACATCACAAAACAGGACGAATACAAAATTCCGAAACCTGCTCCTACTAACAACTAAAGAAACTTTGCTAACCCGTATAAAAACAAGATTTGTCGTATGCTCTCGACTGGTTGGTGAACTACAAACTCGCACCTGTCAAGAACACAACATGAGATTGGAAGACGTGAAAACTACTTAGAAGTTAGTATACCTGACCCGGATGTAGACTTAATAAAAGAAATCAGCTAAGACGTGAAAACTACTTAGAAGTTATTATACCTGACACAGATGTAGACTTAATAAAAGAAATCAGCTAACACGAAATGCAATGAGAAAGTATAACATATATTTGCATCCAAACATATTGACAATAAACTGACTATAATGATTTCTAACATGTATATCTGTAGTAAGTTCTACGAGAACAGTGAAATATGGGCACTAAACAAGAAACTTAAGAACAAGATAGACACTTGCAAAAATAGCTACTAAGATATGCAATAAACGTCAATAATATATTAAATGAAAAACTCTACAGGAAAATGAAGCATGGAAATTGGAGTAAAACCATCGATAAAATACGTTTGAATTTCGTGAGGCATGTCAAAGTGTGAGAGAGAGAGAGAGAGAGAGAGAGAGAGAGAGAGAGAAAGAGAGAGAGAGAGAGAAAGAGTTAGAAATAGACTAAATAGGTTCGCAAGAAATGTCGGTTAGTTAAAATGCCTTTTTAAGTTTGAAGTTCTTCACGTATAAAAAGAATAAAAAATGATCATCATATTTACAGGGAGAGGGGTACAGGGAGAGAGAGAGACGAATCTTTAGTAGCAGATCGGCTAAAAACCAAATATTCTCAGTGAAGCGACGCGATATTTACAGAGAGAAAATAAGCATGATCAGCGTTATAGATGACAACCATTTGTCTTCCTTTTCTTGTTTTCATGTAGCCTTGTGGATTAGTTCTAATTTAGTATCGTGTTTAGTTTTGCAGTATCTTTATTTGAAAAAAGTATTACAAATATTCTTCAAAATATTTTACACGGAGAATAGTAAGATACACACGAAACGAACTAGTGTGTAGCAACGCGATGTGATTATGTGTACAAGTGTATTTTCTCTCACATTTCATTCTTCCCAAATATGATCTGAGGTAAGGATCGGATTTTAGTTCTGCCTAATGAGATCTCAGTTTATAACAGCTGTTGGTCGATAACATCGACATGCCAGTGTCGCAGATTTTGTACATGTTTGTATAAATGAAAATATCATATATATAAAAGCTCTATTTAATATTGAGCACTTTTTATAAGCCCGGTTGAGATTCTTTGGGTTCCTACCTTGTTGATGTTTACTTTACTTGGATTACTATATATATATATATATATACATATATATATATATATATATATATATATATATATATATAGAGAGAGAGAGAGAGAGAGATGAGTATTAGAAGGCTATCACAATGCAAGAAATAATGATATATATATATATATCATTATTTCGTGTATTGTGATAGCCTTCGAATACTCATCTCTCTCTCTCTCTCTCTCTCTTTCTCTCTCTCTCTCTCTCTCTCTCTCTATATATATATATATATATATATATATATATATATATATCAGAAATGCTGAAAGAAACGGACACGCAAATTACATGAGATGGGCGAACCGCCCTGAGTAGCACTCGATGAGTATGAAAAAGGTCAATGTACAAAAGACATTAGATTACCTAAGATATATGTATGGGGCAAGCCATTATGTGCAGATGAAAAGCAATTGTCTGCACACATTCTTAATAATCGTAAAGGTCAGAAATACCCATGTATATTCAAAATATCTTATTCTACTTCATTTCTGGTGATACCAGATCAGGCTGCCCTGTGGCTCCCTGAGACGAAATTCACCTACATTGACGTTTTTTTGTTTTTTTTTTGTTTTTTGTAAAACTTAATTATGTTCTACAAAACCAAAAACAAAAACAACAGCCCCTCTCCCTTTCTCCCTCCCCTTTTGTTATTTTATTTTTAGAACTTGAAGCATAAATCTTTTACTATAATGACCAGATTCGGCATTAAATAACCCAAAAAGGGTTGATATGCCGTAAAACAAAACTACCAAACCAAAAACGATGATTAAACATTTGAAGATATAAAGAACTTGAAGCATAAAAACTTTTACTATAATGACCAGATTCGGCATTAAATAACCCAAAAAGGGTTGATATGCCGTAAAACAAAACTACCAAACCAAAAACGATGATTAAACATTTGAAGATATAAAGAACTTGAAGCATAAAAACCTTTACTATAATGACCAGATTCGGCATTAAATAACCCAAAAAGGGTTGATATGCCGTAAAACAAAACTACCAAACCATACCTCTACTTCATTTGCAGTAAAAAAATAATTTGAACCTCAATTTATTTATCAACCTCCCACAAGGTAAGATGTGACACAAGGTCGGGAAAGTGGGATTAGATAAGCCAGCGCTCGAGAGGTGAGCATTCTGACCATTTAAAAATTACCTGGGCAGCCCCGTCGGCATTCCCCGGTAGGGGCGCCTCAGGCAGTTAGCAATAAACTTACTCCTCCCCAAAGAGGGGAGGCAAAGCCTGGGAGGGTGGACATCCTAGAACTGCACAGGATCAGTCTCGTGCAGTATCCATCGGAACAGATACTACACTTTGATTACGAGTCGTATTATCGAACATAAATCACATAATTCAATTTGGCATGCGCACGCAAGTCTATAAATCTCCAAACGGAGGTTCAGTGTCATTGATACATATAAAATATTTATAGTAGTCTGGCTAGACCGGATAAAGAGTGTGTTGCTTGTTCGTGTCGTAACCTTGATGTATATTATACCAGAAGCTGTTTTTAAGTCCCTCGTTTAGTTCTGTGTAGCGCTTAAAAGATAACCAAAATAATCAAATAGTACATGGCAGCATAATTTTGAGTAGAGCTACTATATAATCTTGAATATATAGCACCTTTGAGATAGAAAACTGTTATGACCCTGTAATGGAGTCGGAATGAAAACACGAACTCGAAGTTTAGATAAAACAATTATATTGAAGAAAAAAGTATTATACAACAGAGAACAAGAGTGGTTGTACGACAGTCTTGACTACCAGTATAGACGGGGTGGACTCAACACTGATGAGCAGGTGCTCCCAGTATTTATGGTGAATGGAAGAGTCCAAAGTCCGTTATAGGTAAGGTACTATAACACCCCACCCAATCCTTACCTCCTCAGGAGTCATAGTATCGTTTCCTTTTAGGATTGACGCTATTCTGAGGCTGCCTGAGGTAGCTCTATGTCGAAAGTGTTGTATCTGGTAACCATAACTTCTCTTGTGACGTGCTGTCGGTGTGTTCCGATAGTCGTTCCCTAATTTGGTTTATGGTGTCTCTTATGGGAGAACTGAGAGTCTCTATCAAACTAAGATCTGATATCATCAAGGGTTTTAATTATAGACTCCTGATTTTGGAGCACATCTCTAACTTTTGAAAAACTGTCTTCTTTGCTTCGACATTTAACTTAAAGAAAAGTCATCTTATCTTTCATAGTCTTTAGCATCATGGAACCGAACCTCTTTGAGTTTCAACTTTAGCGATTCTGGCTCTAGAATAATGAATTCACTCTCTTTTACCTTCAATTGGTTATCCAAAGAATGTTACTTAAATTCTTTCAGTTTAGTATTAGCTATTTTGTGTCCATTTCATAAGATTTTTAATGGTTGAGACAAATTTCCTGTTTGGTTTTCCTAACACGATCATCTGATTTTTTTTAATTTTCTGAATGAAAATCTTGGTTGTTACCCCCCAGAGGTTAAACCGCTGCATAAAGTCAACGCCAAATAAGTTGTTTGTATATTTTAATATGAACATTTTAACTTATTTGGTAGTTCTGTTTAAAGTAATCTTGGTAATAATTTCACCCTTGTATTTTATTTTTTCACCAGTCACCGTTCGTGGCTATTTGGTTGGTTCTTGGCATTGTTGGTTTTTCCAACCTTCTCCACGTGTGCATGGTGATAATGCATACGTCTGAACCCGTATCCAATTGTAATTGTACGTTTTCTTCAGGATTTTAACCTGAAAATATTTTCTTATAATTCTGTCGCCATGTATGTTAGTTTATGTGGATTGAACCCGAGTTTTATTTTCTTTATTTGTTCTGCAATGCAAACTGGGCAATGTGTTGCCCAATGAAGGCTTCCAAAACGAAAACAGAGGCTAGGCGTTAATTTATCCTGTTTTCATAGGGCTGGCTTGTTTGTGTAAGTGTGTAAAACCTCTTTTCTGTTTTAAATTGTTTTTATGGAGAGTTAAATTTCGATTTTGGACATACCTTTCTTATGTGTGCAATTCCCTACTCTTCAATTTTCTTCGAATCTTAGTTAACACTTACAAATCTTCAGCTAATTTCTGTACGGTTAAATTTGGTTCACTTTCTAATTGATTTATAACTCTATCCCTGATATCTGCGTTTTTTTCCTGATACCAATTCTTGTACGATAATTTAAGCATCAAACTTATAAGCTCTAAGTTCAGCTAATTTGAAAGCGTCACAGTGTTTATTGACGATTGATGCGAACGTTGAAAGATCTTCGTTGTCTTTTTGACCAAGTTCAAACACTTCCAGCGCTTGTGAAACAGAGAATCGCTCGTTTTTTCGGGGTAAAATTAAGTCCACGAACTTAGTATGTTCGGTGGTGCTTAGTTTTCTAAGCAGTAAGTTAACCTTTTTAGAGTCTGCCAACTTTTCACAATCTATTTGGTATAAATACTCATGTCTTCTAAAATACGAAGCTAAGGTGTTATCCTCGTCTGGGGAATAAGTGAAATTGTCAATTGCACTCCAAACCGCCTTCTGCGAGAAAGAATTATTGTTTTCATTACTTTGTCTCATAACCGATATTGTTTGCATTAATACTGCAATCTTTTCGTCGGTTTCTCTTTTTTGTTCGAGAAGTTCTCAGATGTCTTCTGTTTTGTAGCTACTCGTCGGCTTCTTTTTTGTTCTAGTATTTTTTCGCCGTTTTTTTTTTGTTCAAGTAGATGTTTATGTTGTTCTAGTAAAAGTTTTTGAAATTTTTATTCAGTCTTCTATCATTGTAGCTTTAAAATCTTCCATGTTAAAAAATGTGCTTTTAGCATACGGCTGTTAAAAATGCTTTCTTTTAATTTTACGCTGCTAAACGTAATATTAGTTGTAATAAAGTACAGAGAGTATAACACTTTTTTTCTTTGACTAAAAAAAGTAACTTTTTGTTTGTACGCTTTTCACGTAACTGTAGAATTTGCGGCCGGCATTTTAGCCAACATAGAAAAAAATGAAAATACGGTTTTTCTTTTTTTATTCCGGCATTAGAACTTTTCTCTTTTGAAGAGAAAAGAAAAAAATCAAATATTCCTTACAGTGTCGAAATAGCAATAAAACATCACTGACCTTTCTTCAATGAGAGAAAAAATAAGTTGTTTTTCACCTGTTTTTCCACCGGTAAAGCCAGTATTTAGAACTAGGACGTTGTATGTATTGTCCTTTTTTAAGGTTCTCCAAAAACCCTAAATAGACTTTTTCGCCCGTTGTGGTGTCCATTTGTGGTGTCCATTTGTGATGTCCATTTGTGGTGTCCATTTTAAAGTACTCAAGAATCCTTTACTGTAACCACGTTGCAGTTGTTGTGGTGGTGTAAGTTTAAAATCCCACGTCGCGAGTTGTTGTGCGGTCCTTTTTAAGGATCTCAAGAAAAAGCCTTTAATGTTGTTGTTGTATCCTGTGTAAGTTCTAATAGTGGTGGTGACCCTGTAAAATGGCCGGAATGAAAACACGAACTTTGAGTTTAGAGAAAACAAGTATATTGAAAAAAGTATAATACAACAGAGAAAAAAGAGTGGTTGTACATCAGTCTTGACTGCCGTTATAAACTGTGGTGGATTACACTGTATTCATGGTGAATGGAAGAGTTCAAAGTTTGTCATAAGTAAAGTACCATAACAAAAACAAAGAAGGCTTGTACAATTATAAAGACAGTTTTGCGTATTTATTTAGACTTCGGAAAAGACAAACTCATACTGTTGGAGTTGTATTCGAGCATCATTAATAACACTCTACATAATATGCTTTTATTAACATAGTGAAGAAGGGCAGAATAGTGTTTCTCATTCAATCCCAAGCAACGTCGGGTCCTTTAAATATTTCTTCAGATAGACCCACAAAATATTTTGTCAAATAAGTTGTTACGATTATTTCTACCTGTTTTTTCTTAAGATGGTTCATATTTTAAATATGTTAAACTTGAATAGATAATTTATTAAGAATTATATTCATCTATTAAGAAAATAAACTAATTTGGTTTTTGAAATCATTCTGGTCAATAGAACATTGAGCTTAAGTTTATATCATGTCGTTCATTTTTTAGGGTAGTCTTCGATGTGGGGTTCCTTATTATAAATCTGGGGAAGAAGGGGTCCCTATCACTGGCATTGGCGAACCCCACAACGTGCAGGGCGATTTAAGCGAGAGAAAAGAATCAGGCTCTCAGACACAAACAGCGCCAGTTAGATAAATGTCATATGTTTCATTACGGGGCTGTATTCCCCACGACTTTAACTCGTCTTCGAAGCTGAGATTGTTCAGTGCAATGACCCCAAATCTGTTGATGGGGGAAGTTAGTATGTGGGCAGGGAGTTTGTTGGCGTGTTGCTAACCACATTCAACACCTCGCATCGACGCCCCCTAGTACCTACCGCCGGCAACCGAAGCTGCAACATTCTTCCTTTATTTATTTAAGATTTGTTATTTTTTCTTCTTTTTAGCCTTCTAGGGACCCATGCCTTTGTTTGTTGTGGTTTTCGTCGGGATGGGGACGAGATTTATTGAAGAGCCATGTAAAATGCGACGTTTTATAAACATGTGGTGCTCTGTAATTCAAATCCAAAGCGACAGTCATAAACGATAGGTCTCTACTGTTCATGTACGCACAGACACACACACACACACCTACACACACACACACACACACACACACATATATATATATATATATATATATATATATATATATATATTCACACATATATCTATCTATCTATCTATGTATATATATATATATATTCACACATACAATATAAATGTATATACATATATTCACACAGACGGAAACACATATATATTCACACAAACAGATATTTACACATATATATTCACATAATAACATATGTATGTGTATATCTATAAACACATAAACACACACATATATTCAAACAGACACATATATACACTATGTATTAACACACATTTTAACACACATAATATGTCTATTTGTATACCTATATTTACACAAACACACACACACATATATATATATATTTACACAAACACGGATATATATTCTCACAGATATATATGTATATATATGTATATATATTCACACAAACACACAAACACATACATATGCATCTATATATATACAAACACGCATATATGTATGCATATATATTCATACACTCATATTTATTTCCACAAAGACAAATATATCCATGTATATATCTATACGTAAACACGCATATATGCATTTATATTCGTACAAAATCTCATATACATGCATGCACAAATATATATTCACACAAACACCCATATACATAGATATATGTCAACATATTTATATATACACACATCTGTATACATACATTAATATACACATATACGCTTATACACATAGATATACATAATATAGATAGAGAGAAATAAGCAGATAGAAATCTGAACTTGTAAACCAAATTAAAAGTGATATGATGATTAGCTTTCAAATCTCAGCGTTATAGCACCTGTCACGTCTAGCCACACTGGAGAGCTATGATACGACGAAAAAGCTGTATGTGGATGACTACATATATAGGTTGCCAATTTAGCGTTAAAATCTTTGGTAGTGGAAACAACAGTATTAACTTAAAGTGAAGCAGTGTTATTTCATATGGAATACAGTTCTCTAAGTAATAATCTCTCTTAATATGGGGATAGGTTTCGATGGCGTGAATATTGTAAGTAAACAGATCGATTGAGACATTGCCATTTCATCAACGCTCCAAGTGTGGGCTTTTCATTCAAGTAACCGCGTGCTACACACAACGGCATATCAACATTAATCGTCGATAACATCAAGACGAATTTCAACTTAACTGCGATAAATATGTCTCAATCAAGAAAAATTGAACAAAAAAGAAGAGAAAAAAATGCTTACACTTTTGACAAAGGTGTATCACATAAGTACTCAATTTTTTAGAATAAATAAATATCTTATTTGAAAAAAATATAAATACTTTCTGTCCAGGTTTTAAAAAATATTCTCCTTATTATTGCCATTTCATCAACACTCCAAGTCTGGACTTTTTATTCTATATATATATATATATATATATATATATATATATATGGTACGTCAATGAAAATTAATAAGACCTGCAAATGGAAGCAAATCGATATCTTCAGTTGTTCAAAACAAGGAGCAGTTTAGTTAATAAAAACATTTATTTTTCTTCTCTTTCTTTCCTTAAACCAGGCTTTTCAAAGATTAAAATCTTATCATCAGAGGAAAAATTATGATTGATAAGTTGACAGGATAGGACTGTCAAAGTTCCAAATTTGAAAGAGTTTTTCTTAAAAGTTAAAAAAATTTTAAAAAATTAAAAAATCAAAAAACCTTCAAAAGTTCAAACGGGCAAAAGATCACCATACCTGTTTAGTTATAATTTACATATATATATATAATATATATATATATATAATATATATATATATATATATATATAAACGAAATTAAAAGTGATATGATGATTAGCTTTCAAATCTCAGCGTTATATATATATATATATATATATATTATATATATATATATATATATATGTGTGTGTGTGTGTGTGTGTGTGTGTGTGCGTGTGTGTGTGTGTGCGTATCGAGGCAGCATTTTTTTTCTAAGGAACGTATTATTAAAAATAACCGTAACTCATGTCTGGATATTTGTGTATGAATCCCTTCTATTTTCCGGATTAAAGTCTTAACCTCGGATGAGAATTGGCTGATGAAACTGCCGTATTTTTTTTTTTAGGTCCAAAGTACTTTCTGACCCATCTGGGTCCATCTTCAGTGTAAAATCAGGTAAATACCTGGAGTGAGTCTATAGTTAATTTTGGCGGGAAAATTTAAATACGAAACTATATTTATTTAGTATTATAAACATTTAAGTATATTAGTACTAGTGTTAGAATTAAACCATGTTAATAACCGGTTTTTCTTTTTTAATGTGTAAAGCTTCTAGTATATGGAGTTTTTGTATATTAGTATTGTTTTCTAGGATTTTAGTGTTGTCTACAAGAAGTTTTCGGATTTGCGAGCGGGGACAGTAATGTTCGTTAATGAGGTGTCTGGCAATGGCACTATTATCCGACAGATGCATGGTCAACCTCCTGACGATCGGTCTTTGGCCATGGGTTATGTTTTATATGCGGTGCTTTTGCCGCCAAGGAGCAGACTTTACACAGCTTTACTGCTATTTCAATGCCATCATCCATACCTGGCCAGTACACAAAATTCCTCATTAAACCCTTCATCCTACTTAGACAACAGAAGCTGAAGAGAGCCGGATGGCTAAGTCCTTCTGTGCTTGAAACCGACAGCACGAACGCCGCACTAATTCTTCTGTAACAATATATATATATATATATTCCAATAACACTATACAGAAACACTGAAAACTCAACCTGTAGAACTAAAAATACCAGATGTAACTGATTCTTCAGTTGATGTCTGGGTAGTCTCTCCATAGCGACCTGTATAATTACTTTTGTTGTTTGATGTATTTTTTCATATGCGTAATGCCTGATAATTCAATGTCTTTTGAGTCCTGTTTTACATTGATAAATCTTTGACAGTCCTTGGCCAACGTTTGCAGTGTAAGGCTTGGCTCATTCTCTAATTTATTTAGGACTTTAAGCCTTATCTCGGTGTCATTTCCTTAGACTAACCCGTGTACGAAAATTAAACACTTGAAATTATCGGCACTCAATTCAGCTAGTTTAAAGTCGTCACAATGTTTGTTTACTATCGATACAAAAGTAGCGTAATCTTCCTCGTCTTTTTTATAAGGTTTATGCACTTCCAGCGTTTGTGAAATAACGTGGTCTTGGGACTGAACAATTCCATTAATAATTTTACCACTTCTATAAAAGTTAAATCGCTAGTTTTCCGAGGCAAAATGAAATCCACGAATTTCGTAAGTTCCGTGGTACCTAGTTTCCTAAGTAGCAGGCGAACCTTCTTTGAGTCAGCCCAACTTTCGCAGTAAATTATGAATCTTCATATCTTCGAAAATATGCTGCGAACGTATTTTCTTCCGAATATGTGAAATTATCGATGGCGTTCCACACGGCGTTCTGCGAAAACGCGTTGTCACTTTCATCCCCTTGGTCTCTACGCGATATTGTTTGTATAAGTGTTTCCAATCTGTCGTCTTTTTTGTTTCTTTTGCTGACACATTTTTATATTTTGCTCGAGGAGAAGCTTTTGAAACTTTTCTTCAGTTTGCCGTTGTTTTTTATTTTGCTCGAGTAAAAGCTTTTGAAATTTCTCCTCAGCTTGTTGTTGTAGGGAGATTTGAAATCTGGTTTATCTGCGATGATTGACTTAAGGTCTTCCATATTTATTTATTTATTTATTTGTAGTTTTTTTTTAATGAATATTTTCTTTTTTAGTATGGCTTTGTAAGAAGGTCTTTTAATTAGATTATCGCTTGCTAGACGCCATCTTAGTTGTGAAAAGATTATGAAAACTTTTTTTTACTACGCTTTACGCGTTTTACTTTTAGAAAGGAAAAAAATACTGTTTCACAATTTTTTTCTTTTCGGTGGAAATAAAATTATATATTCCCTTATTTGTAACATATTCTAACAGTCGGAATAACAATGTAGGGAGAGAGAGAAAAACTGACACTTTTTTTTTCAAATAAGAAAATAATCCATTTGGTTTATCGTGTTTTTTTTTTCTTCACCGATAACTTGTTTTCAGAACTAGATAATGGGTATTCGATTTCATCAATTTTGTTGCTTTTAATTGTTTTTTTTGCGTTCAATTTAAAATGCAACATCGGTTTTGGGGTTTTTTTTTTAAGTCGTTTTTTCGAAGATTCCGGCAAAAATCCTTTGTCGTTTTATTTTTTTCTGTTGTAACTCGTCGATAGTTTCGTTGTGGTTTCTCGTATAAGTGTGGGTACTTTGTTGACCGTTAGTTCGCGACACGTGTCAGTTCGAATTGCCTCGTCGCCAGTTTGTTGTGACCCTGTTAGGGGCCGAAATAAAGAAACGGAAACACGGGGTTACATGAACAAAGATATATTATTGAAGAAAAAGAATATATATACAAGAAGTGGTATTCTGGACTGCCAGTATAGAACTGAGGGGAAGAAGTCAGTGAGTTGGAATGCTTGTCGCATTTTATTATGGATGGACGAGTCAATGTGTTCTTCGTACAGGTACGACACCATAACAGTATATATCAAATAACACCATAGCAATCACCTTTTTTTGTTTTTCTTCAAATTACCAAAATGCGAAAAGACAATTGTTTCATTGTGTTTATGTAGATAAGGTTACAGCTAGATTAATAGCTGTCCGAAGTGCGGGCGGTATATATATATATATATATATATATATATATATATATATATATATATATATATATATATATATATATATAAATATATATATATATATATATAAATATATATATATATATATAAATATATATATATATATAAATATATATATATATATAAATATATATATATATATATATATATATATATATATATATATATATATATATATATATATCAAATTCTAATAAATATTATATATGAAATAGTGTTTAATACCAATACGTAGTTAATGCAAAATGCATTGTTTGGTCTATTAAGAACATTATCAACGCTGTTGATAATGTTTAACTTTTCATTTATTTATTTTTAGGACATTTATGTTTTAGTTAATGTTTTAGAACATAACGTAAATCATAAATCCATGCCGTCGGCTCGTTCCGTCGACTAAAACAGTACAATTATTTTGTAAAGGTAATGTTTTAAGATCTATTTATAAGAAAATAAAAAAATATCTCAGTTCGTAGAACATCAGACCAAAGATCTCAAAGTTTCGGTTACGATTTCCGGTTATGGCATCCGTTTTATTTGTTGGAAAGTTATTATTTAGTGCAAATGCAATATTTTCAATTCCTAAAGAAAGTTAAAATATTCGTTTAAAAATAGTGATTGAAAGACACACAGACACACATACACACACACACAGATATACAGATGCACACACATAGAAAATGCTTCTTATATTCTGAGTGAATTCTTATAGTGAAAGAAGGAGAATGGGGAAAAAGAGATACAGACGGATACAGAGTCGCATCAGATAATAAATATACCAAAATGTAGGATATTCTTTAACTGACATTTTATTATATTAAAAAAATGAGAAAGGATATTCTTTGTTTACATTAAAAATAGCAATCCAAGGGAAACGTTCAAAATAGAATATTCGATGTTGTATGTCTAATGTTTTTTAAACTGATCTATTGCGACATGTGTTACTTTGCTTTTCAAAATAAGACACATAATTATATTTCTATTTTATGTGCAAAATAATGGAAAATGGCCCACACCTTACTTTAAATGGCACCTAGAGAATAATGAGTACATCCATTATATCCCTAGGAAAATTATGCATGTGTATTAACTTATATATTTTAGGTAGTTCTCTAGTCTGTTTTTCTACAAACGGAAAGACACCCACACATGCGTTCTCATTTATCATTATATATATATATATATATATATATATATATATATATATATATATATATATATATATATATTAATGACCAATAAAAACAATTACATAAAAACGCATTAAATATTTAAGTGATAAAAATCGTACATATATTTAGACAGATCGTCGTAGTCCAATAGTGAAACGTTGGGCAACAGACATCAATACCGAAGGTTCGGTCTCGTCTAAGTTAGCCATGCTGATGACAGCTGTGAGCCAGAAGCACGTGTTCATGGATTAATTTTATGTACGTATAAAATTAATAAACACATATATATTATCGAAAGATACGTCCTATAAAATTAGAGCGACTAATAATGCAATTATCTGCATCTTAATCACTTAGGTAGTAGAAGAATCGAAATAGTAGTAAGCAAAAGAAAAACTGAAACAAACAAACGTTGCAATCACCAATAAAAAGAATTACATAAAAATACATTAGATATCGTACATATTTCTAGCCAGAAACATGTATTTATGGATTATTCTTGTATATGTATAAAATGGATTAAATTAAATAGATTAAGGAACAATACGTCCTGTAAAGTAAAGACCGACAAATAATGCAATTTTCTGCATCTTAATCACTTAGGAAGTGAAACAATCGAAATAGACACACATACTTCTCCTTTATCATATATATATACATATATATATATATATATATATATATATATATATATATATATATATATATATATATATATATATTAAATTCCCGAAACAGTTTTTCATGGTAAACAACTGATGATCCCTTAAAATAGTGTTAGAAATAAACTAATATAATAACTGTAAAAAATAAATTGACTTACATGAGTGATTTTCCACTGGAAGACTTGGGACTATAAGTTTGTTTTTTTGTTTTTTTTAATATAGTTTTAATGGTTGAGAAACTTCCGAGACTATATATATATATATATATATATATTCTTTTATTCAAATTAACGTTTTTTGCACGAGACGCATATTTTCAATTAGGTTATTTGTCACATCATCCTGTTTCGCCTCTTTTTCTTGTTTTGTCGTGTTTCTCAATACAGTTTAAATATTCGCTTTTTCTTCAGACGTTCGTTGATCCTGTTAATTTTTTCGTGTTTTTTCTTTACATTTTTACTTGAATTTTATTTTTTCTTCCATTCTGTTCATTTTATGAGATAGCGTGTATTTTACTTCGTGTATATATTTGTAATTGCATATTTTCGGGTATTATTGCTATACGTTCATCAATGCTCAAACAATTATATATACACTTCGATAAATTAATATATCAAAAATATTTTGGTGGGTTCAGTCTTTAACCTCGCCTAGAAACATATCTATAAAATGAAACAACACAACTATAGCTTACGTCAAACGCTATGCCAGGTTCCGAAGCGTCGGGGTTTCTGTCTGGACTATATTGGTTGCTAAGCTGAAAGCTGAAAAGTCCCTGTTTAGCCTTAATCTTACTTGAACTCTGTTTAGCCTTCAAGATAATCTACAAAAGAATTAGTGGATTGCTGAGAACGAATGGATTCAATGGCGAGAAATTCATGCTTGCCCTTCGGCCACCGCACAATGATAGATTTAGGTGAAGATGAAAAGAAATGTATCGTACGGATTAGAATCAATTACTTTAGACATGACGCCCGCCTGTCGATTCTGCGGACGCCATGAAAATAAGCTTCACCTATTGCCATTTCATGTGGCTTGATAGATACAACATGGAGATTGCTATCATTTGGTGTGTCTGTTTAATGCATATAAACCCTTTTCTGGTTGCTTAATGTGTATGAATGACTTTCTGGTTATGTAATGCCGGAAACAAATTAACTTTTGTAAGCGATTCATTGTGTATAATTAATTGAAACAAAATCAAACATCAAACTGATAGAACACAATCATGTGTAAACACATGTTGACTCCAATAATTAAACCTTTACAAGAAACGAAAAAAGCTGGGTTAGCGCTAAGCAGAATGGTATTGAACCCGTAACCTACTGATCAGAACATACCCGCTTTCACTTTATTTAATATAAGTTGTTATTTTATCTACGGAGGATTGTGGGTTAATATCTTTTCAAACAGTATCGCTATATAATTAAGTTACATATTTTGGACAATATTTGTCTTTCAGCAGTCACTAAGAGAAAGTCGAAAATTGGTTGTCTGATTCACCAAAAAGGAAATAACAAAAAAATGTATTGTTATGATGGTGGTGGTGTTGGGGTTGATGATGGTGGTGGTGGTGATGATGGTTGTAGATGATGATGATGATGTGTGTGTGTGTGTTTTTAACGAATGCTAATTCCATTTTTGGACCGTCAGACAGAGTACTTTCAAAAGAATGCATATTTTTGTACTGTCATTTTGGGTGTTATTGAAACTTCCTTTAAATAACGTTCAAGCTTCGTCACGATTGATCCTAATGCTCCGGTACTATTTGATATCACCGTTATTTTCGTGTCTGAAAGTTTGATTTAATTCTTGTCGAGTTAAGAATGATTGGCAATGTTCTTGATTTCTGTTTCTCCAATAGAATTCACTAGCAATTCAATAGCAGTATATTTAACTATGTACACACCAGCCTATTTATTAACGACCATATCTGCTCAATGATCATACCGGTCTGTAAGTTAAAATCTCACATCTTCGCTTTCTCACAGATTTTCCCATGTTTTTATGGCAGTACGACTTCATAACTACTTCAAAGCGACATTTTTTCAAAGGAGCCAGTTGAGCTGCGATCAGATTTTACCATAGCGCCCCGGTAGTTCTTCTGCGCAAGCATCCTTACAGACGCTTACGAGGTATGCGTCATAGTCACATACTTCGCCGAGCATTATAAAATGTTCACTATTTTGACGTTCACAGACACAAAGCATCGGAAATAAGATGCATGATGCACACCAATGACAAACATAGTGAATCTGCTGTTCTAGTGTTGTCTAAGATAAAAGATAGACGGCATTCGCAATATAATAATATCTATATAATAATATGCTTGAAAATGTCGTACTTACATTAAAGTTAGATCAGAAAAGTGATTAATCTGATGTCGCTAAGGTAGAATAATTCGAACTTTTTTAATTAATTGTTCAACCTTCTAATTATGTAATCCCGTCGACTAAAAAAGTACAAATTTAAATAGATACATTTAGAAAGGTGACATTCATTTTATTGATTTGAAGGATATTTAGCTAAAAATTATCTTTACCGTGAGAAGATAGAGAATGTTTATTGTTCTAAAAAGAATTACATCTACAATTTTGAATCTAGAAAGAAAAGACATATTCGCTTTATTTAATTAAAGAACATTTAGCTGACAATGACCATTACTTTATAATGAAGAAGGAAGAGTAAATTGTTCTTGATATTGACCCTAAAACATATGATTTCAATAGGAATATTATTATTAACAGTAAATGATACATATTGATGAAGAAAGCAGTGTGAAATATCTACGAGGTCTCGTTATTACTTCAAATAATGGCCTATCTTTAACAACCATGAGGCGCTTTTCTTCATGGGGATGTGATTTCAAAACAATCATTTTTTTAAGTCTGAGCAAATTCATATATCATATACACTTAATAGAGAAAGACGTAAGTGAAATCGGCCATAATGATACGGTTTTAAGGGCCGAGAAGCCTAGTTTGATTCCCATCGAATCTGTTGGTTTCACTTTCTCACTATCCGATGGAGCTATGGATGTTGTTGGTACCTCTTTCTCCTGGGCCACGGTGTTAGGGTTGTTCTGAAACGGGTAGCTGGAACTCATGAATAAGGGGACGATTTTGATTTCATTTTTATATATTCGTTATTAAATTTACAATAGATCTATTTTATTTTCACTGATAGTTGCGTAAGGTAACTTTCAGAGGCAACACGGCAATAACTAGGGTTATAGAACTATGCTAACAATTAATATACATGATGATAAAATGGCGAAGGAAGAAAAAGGATTTTTAAAAATGCATGAATGTTGAATGGAAGAATTATTGAAGAATAAAAGGATCACCATTTAGTAAATCTAAATTTACGATAATGTGAAGATATTTTAGTGAATAATTGTTCGGTTAGAACAGTAAATGTACTTGTGTTTAATAGAAAGTGCTCTAGTGTGTAAGGAGACACGAGGGTTAGAAGTGTATATGTGTATGTGTTTGTCAGTGTGAATATGCGTGTCTCTGAAATAGGCATTGTGGCATTGTGTATGTATGGGCTGACGTTTTTGTTCAGTGTGTATATATTAAAGAACATGTGAGTGAACAGTTATTTGCTTAGTTCAGTATCCCCCCCCCCTTGGTCGAACGTCGGGAGGGGGCATCATGTTGTACCGCGTTCGGATCTTCTTTTGGGCTTAGCTGGACTATATTTGTCATCCTGGGTTTTTGTTTCTCTGTTTCATTTTGATTTGAATCTCCACACTGGTTCGCTATAAGAGTCGTTTCAAACGAGCAGGAATCATTTTCATTAGTGAAACATACTACGTTTAGCACTTGTATGTGAAATCATTTTTTCTTTTGACGGTGAAAAGGAAATGATTGCTAAACGAAGGAAGACAGAAAGAGAGTAGCTATACACGCCAGTATTGTTTTACCTTCGTTCGCATCGCATCTCTACCTCACCACAACCCCCATCGAGATGCATTAGGTGTAATCTCGTTAAATCATTCACATCAACTTAAAAACTAAAGTTGTTTTCAGAGTTTCGCGAGCATTGTTTCAATACTACAATACTTTCATGCATAGTGTTTGAATATATGTATGCATTCATTTTTGTGTTTTAAATGTATTTTAAATTGATTTATAATATCATTATCTTTTAAACTATGCAACAGAAATGGCGAGATTAAATATGACCACTCGATAAAATATAAACATTTTTTTGTCATCACAATAAAATATTTTGACAATTAGCAAATATCTGCTACTTCCGGTCGCATAATTTTTCTAGTCTGAGAAGATGGTGTCATGATGAACGAACATAAAATACATTACTCTTCCGACGGAGGAGGTAATGCCTGGGAGTATGATATCATGACGAACAAACATATACTACACTAGCCTTACCCTAAGGAAGAGGTAATGCCTGGGAGGATTGCATTATGACAGCAGAGCAGATACTACACTAACTCTCTAAATTAAGCATTGCAAATAGTATATTAGTCTGAAATAGTATAGTAAACTGAATTGAGTATAGTACAATAGTACGATTAATAGAAGTAATAGTATATATTTGGCTTAAAACAGACAAATACCAAATCTCCATTAGTAATAGCAGGGTGTTACCACGGCCGATGTAAAGGAGGCTAGCGCACTGGAAAATGACGGCATGCTCTAAAGTAGAAAAATTCAGGAAAAAAACAATTAAAAAATTTTTTTTCTGTATTTATTAATTAAAGATCACGAAATATGATTAACCTATTACTTTATTAGAAAACTTAGTACAAATGTATTATTTCGTTTAATTTGCGTAAGCTAGACATCAAAAATTAAATTAATACTTCATAATAAAATGGTGTTTTCATAATTTTTATTTTTATTTTTTAAACATGACATTTTTTCTTTCAAAAATAAATTGGCTGATTTAATATTAATTCTTTAAAAGATTTCATTCTTTCTGGATTATTTTTAAATGTTTGAGTTGATTGTTATGACAACGTGATCTACATCGAATGAAAAGACTAGTATCAGTTATGCTGCATGAAAATATCTTTTTATTTGAACACAAAAAGAAGATAAATCTCTATTCTTAGACAGTTTTATACTTTATATGAACATTTCATTATCATTAGTTTTAGCTCAATAACTTGATAAACGTGGCTCTCAGTAAAGTAATATAAAATCAATTATTCAAAATAATTAATGAAATAAATTAAATTGTGTGTGTTTTTGTTGTTTTTTTAAATAATTTCCGAGGAAAATATATGATGTTTCTTGATTTTTTTTAAAGTTAAAAGTAAATTAAACATGAAAAGTTAATCAAAATTCGAACTTTAATGCAATATGTCAATCGTTGGAGGCCATGTTGGAATTTTATTTTCTTTTCTTTTGCGTTTTGCATCTATAAAAGATACACTTGAAAAAAGGAACAAGTTAACAATGATTTTTTTAAACATAAGTCACCGCAAACAAGGCAAGTTGTCCACTGTAGACATAAGGGGCTACTGCGAATTAGTGTGAAAGTGTTGGGGATCACCATCAATTGGGATCTCTGCAGCGAGATTTCCAAGTGAATGAATAATCTTTATGAGGGTGGTCGTATTCTTGGCAGGAGAATAAAGTCATAATAGCAGGAACAAGTAAACAAGGATTTCAAAGTGAATGAATACTCCTTCGGGCGTCATTAATAGTGGTTGTTATCCCCACTATTAATGACGTCACAAGAAAAACTCAAATCAGTTGACAGGCTTAATATTACGACGGCCGTGGTTTTACTCACTCTACTAAGTTGGGAGCGACCTCCGCTCATCCTCTTCTCCTTTAAATATTCAACAGTAGTGTCACTTAAATAATTGTCATTTGTAAACTAATATTCCGATAGGCTCAACTTTTGACACGTGTCATTTGAAGGTCAGTATTTTATACAAATCATATGGATTTTCTAGTAGTAGTGCCATCTATATGTCAGTCACGGGACTTATTGGGGTATGTCTTATTGCTTACAAGTACAGTTATAACCAATTTCAGCTATTATAAAGAAAAATGCTGTTTTCTTTTTACAGATTAGAGTATCAGATTCGAATCAAGTTTTCGATACTTATTTAATAATTTAAAAATGAATATATTCATGAAATTGGTTTTGTGTCAAGAAATATTTTATAACCTACCGCAATTAATTTTAAATGTTCATTCTTTGTAATAATACATGTTTAGATACTTTCAGCTTTGTCACTCGATTGTTGATTGCAGTATTTACAAGTTAGCGACTACACAAACATACACCCAGAAAGCGGCTAAAATCAAAGAGCTGATGGCTTCAAAACATGTATCTGATTGGCGACTGTCTAAATCAGCTATACATATTTCCGGTAAAATAGTAAAAGTCATAAAAGTAACACAGTAAGAGAGTCTAACATTAGAGCGAAAAAAAGCAAACAATTTTTTTATTTAAGCTCCTACCAAAAAAGAAAGAATAATTGAATTCTTGTAAAGTCCTTAGTAATAGGTGAAATAGTAAAAGTCATAAAATTAACATGTGCCTTAGGAGAGGCTAACATTAGAGCGAAAAAAAGCAAACAATTTTTTTTATTTAAGCTCCTACCAAAAAGAAAGAATAATTGAATTCTTGTAAAGTCCTTAGTAATAGGTGAAATAGTACACCAAACTAAATTGAGCGTTAACAGATAGCACAATAGTATAAGTAATAGAAGTAGTCGTATAGTTTTGGGCTTTAGACAGATACGAAATGTCCATTAGTAATACAGGGTGGGCAAAAATAAGGGTCCTATTTTTTAAAATTCATAACTTTTTTATTTATTGATTTTTTTTTTTTTTTTTTTTAGAATAAGTAAAGGACCCCTTCCGAAGCAAGCATGAGCCGTATTAGCCCTAAGGAACGTACCCTCATATAGAAAACATTATTTTTGCTTAAAAAACTCAAAACAGTGTAAAAAACAATACTTTAGTTTTTGTAAGTTTTAAGAAGTGTTTTTCGGCTAAAATTTGTTTTGTTTATTTCAAAAAATCTCGGAAGGGTCAGTCTACACACACATAAAGTTTGGTGAGTTTAACTTTTATTTTGTGGAAGTTATTCAAATTCAAGTTATTCAAATTTAAAGATAGGACCCTTATTTTGGCCCACCCTAGATATAGTGTACATTAAGTGATCTTGCAAACCAAATAATGTTAGTTTTTCGACGGAGTCACTCGAACTGGTTCGAGTTCAAAATTGCTAGAAGCTTATAGCATATGCCAAATGACACGTGTAAAAGCTAGGAATTACAATGGCTGAAATGGCGTGAATCAAACAAGACGACCACGCTGAAGATAAACAGTCCGAATCTTATAAATAAAGCGAACAATTATCAGCTTATTTGATCATTAATCCGGATCGTTTCCACGCGTAGAGATAATCTTACTAAAAACTGTAATTGTCCTTGGACACTAATTATCTTGTATTGGTAGGCGGGATAAGTTTTATTGAAGTTTAACCCATTTACACCAACCTACTGTTAAATTTTTAATTAATTTAATCCCCTACTATAAATACATTTAATGCCTCTGTTACTTAATAGGATTTGGAGTCTTGCCTCCACGTGTGGTCTTTTCTATCGAAACAAAACACAAGCGTCAGTGAAACCCTAGCTAACAAAATTAATGTATTTTATGACATACGTTAAGTTTACTTGATTCGTAGCAATTAAAAAAAAATTGGGCGAAGTCATCAAAACATGTAAACATTTACAAATATATAGTATGGCACAAGGTGGCATCAGAAGCAACTTTCTTTAAAATAAATAAGATGTAGCAACAACAACAACCCCATCCCCGAAAAAAAAACTTTTCGAAAGGGAATAGAATGACACTCAACAAGGCGCATACTATGTTCATTATACCATTTTAATTGAAACAATCCTTATCTTTATTGTCTGTTATTCTCACAGAGAAACTATTAGTGCTTCTGCAGTATAGGGTACCTAGGAAATACCGGTGCTTCTGCAGTATAGTGTACCCATTAATATCGGTGCTTGTGCAGTATAGGGTACATAGGAAATATCGTTGCTTCTGCAGTATAGGGTGCCTAGGAAATACCGGTGCTTCTGCAATATAGTGTACCCATTAAATATCGGTGCTTGTGCAGTATAGGGTACATAGGAAATATCGTTGCTTCTGCAGTATAGGGTACATAAGAAATACGGTGCTTCCGCAGTGTACGGTACATAGGAAATATCAGTGCTTCTGCAATATGTGGTACATATAAACTATTAGTTATTCTTCAGTATAGGGTACCTAGGAAATAGCGGTGCTTCTGCAGTATAGTGTACCCATGAGCTATCGGTGCTTGTGCAATATAGGATACAGAGAAACTATCGGTGATTATGCAGTATAGGGTAAATAGAAAGTATCGGTGCATCTCCCGTATAGGGTACAAAGAAACTATTGGTGCTTCTGCAGTATAGGGTACATAGGAAATATCGCCATTACTTTCACTAATATTTATATTCATATAAAATAACTTCTCAATCTGCAGTATGCGGTACATAAGAAGTATCGGTGCTTCTGCAGTTTACAGTACATAGGAAATACATGTGTTTCTGCAGAATAGGGTACATTGGAAATACAGGTGCTTCTGCAGTATAGAGTACATAGGAAATATCGGTGTCTCTGCAATAAAGGGTACATAGGAAATACCGGTGACTCTGCAGTATGGATAAAACAGGAAATACAGAGTAAAAAATTTTTTTTTAGGGGGAGGACTTTTGTTGGTTTTATTTATTTTTACTAAAAATATTTCTTTTGGTGGGGGAGAGTAAAAAAAAAATTTGATGGTGGTGGGAATTTTTTTTTTTACAAAAATATTTCTGTGTTGGGGAGAGTAAAAAAAAAATTTTGATGGTGGTGGGAATTTTTTTTTTTACAAAAATATTTCTTTGGGTGGGGGAGAGTAAAAAAAAAATTGGGAGGAGGGGGATATTTTTTTTACATACTAAACCTACTGGAATATGTTTTAAACATTGTACCCCGTAATATTAGAGAACGTTAGGTAGGCTTTCGTATGGGCTCTGCAATATAGATATTCATCATACGGCGTGTTTTCGGCAGTCGAAGCCATGTAATTTCACAGCTACTCAACAATTTCATCGTACCCAATTTAACTCACAAGTGTCCTTATGCTTTTCGGGCATATACCAAAAGTGCTATGAGGCAGAATCGAACACATAACATATGAGTGTAAGGCCAACAGCCAACAATGGAAATACGGTAAGAGCTACCGTATTTCCATCCACATAAAACGCTATAATTGACAGGCGACGTTTGTCAAAGAGAAGTGTTTTATTTACTCCTCCCCAGGAGTTAGGCACAAGGCCAGTTTTATCTTACTCCCACAAGTAAGATGTGGCCCTAAGATCGGGTCGGGAAAGTGGGGTTTGAAAAGCCAGCGCTCGAGAGGTGAGCACTCTGGCCATTTAAAAATTGCCTGGGCAGCCCCGTCGGCATTCCCCGGTAGGGGCGCCATAGACAGTAAGCAATAAACTTACTCCTCCCCAAAGAGGGGAGGCAAAGCCTGGGGGGGTGGACCTCCTAGAACTGCACAGGACCGACCCATAGACCGGCGTAAAACAAGTCCCGAAGGACACGACAATACCAGTCTATGGAGTGCAGTATCCATCGGAACAGATACTACACTTTGATCTTAGCCAAAATTATGTACGTCATACACACAACGTTTAGTCGAATTTGCAGCCTGCCACCCTCTTACGTAAACCGCCCTTCGCGTTATAAGAGGAAGGCGGATTTTTAGGCGTGTTTATTTTTATTTTTATTAAGCCCATCTGATTCGGTAGAAAAACGGTAATCATTGCTCTTCAGAAGTAGAACCCATGTAATAGTTGATCCCAAAAGTTGTGATAGATAACCAGTTTCTGGTGGATATTTATGTTCGTGTTTATATTAGGTGGGTGGAGAAAGAGAGAGAGAGAAAGAAAGAGAGAGAAAAAGAGAGAGAGTGTGTGTGGGGGGGGGTGTAGATGGGTGCAGAGAGGGAGAGAGTTTAGCTTGAGTGAAGTATGTAGGAAGGTTTTCCTTTGGGGTTCAGCTACTCCACAAGGTAGCAAAGACTTTGATTTTGACCTTATTTTACAATACTAATGGCGGCATAAATTGTGTGTAACTTGATAGTCACGATGCCTCGCATAATTGTAGACATATTTCCATCTTTATCCTTACCCATAAGGATAGAAAATATGTTGTTCGCACGCATACTATATATTCGCAAGGGAATGGAAAAATGTTATTGTCATAGCGCTGCAATACTTATCTTGGAACTATAATAAATAATGTTATAAATTTATTTGCCTCAACTTACTCTCTCTCTATCTCTCTCTCTCTCTCTCTCTATATATATATATATATATATATATATATATATATATATATATATATATATATAGTGTCGGAAGTTTCTCAACCATTAAAACTATATAAAAAAAAAATTAAAAATTAAAAAAGTATATAAAAAAAAACTTATAGTCTCAAGTCTTCCAGTGGAAAATCACTCATGTAAGTCAATTTATTTTTTACAGTTATTATATTAGTTAGTTTCTAACACTATTTTAAGGAACTATCAGTTGTTTACCATGAAAAACTGTTTCGGGAATTTAATATATATATATAAATGAATAACACGAAAGTTGAACCCATTTTTCGCACGAAGTCAAAATGGTCTATTTCCGAATGATCCAACTTATTTAATAGACATACCATATTTGTATATACCGTTTATGTAGATGTGATATCTGATTCTCAAGGATAATCAATTCGCATATTGGTTTTGTAAAAGTTAAGTGCATTAATTAACTATTATTTTTGATTTTTGTAATGTTATGTTTCTCAATATTGTTTGTGTTCAAACATTTTCTAACGTCATTTCAGAAAAATCGAGTCGGTCGCCATTTCTTTAGAGCAACCGACTCAATTTCTCTAAATTGCTAGCGAAAAGGTACATTTGTTTTTTCTTTTTTAGGTCAAATTTAAAAGGTAAATAAATATGTTTCTAAATTACCACAATGTTAACGTTTTGTATTTAAAAAGTTTATTATTTTAAACCAGCACGATTATCCGGAGAATAGTAATTTCTTTTTAGCAATAACAATTGATTTCCTACTGTTGTCAAATCTTATTGTACAAACCGAAAAAAACTAATCGAGGTGAAACTTACAAAAAAACGCAAACGACAACAAAAATAAACAAATACCCGATGTACATCTTACTAAAATAAGAAATAAAGTTAGAAAAAACAAAAAACGCGAGATAAGATTTACTTAAGAAAATTAACTAATCTCATCTCTCTCCCTCCATCTCAACTTATCTCTCTCTCCCGTTAACGACGCCCTATTATTATGTTATTGTTTTTTATTGTTTCAAGCAATAGTTTCGTCGATAGTAAAAGAGTAAATGCGATGCTGTAAACAGATACTGAACTTTCAATAATTTATTTGCACAAAATATAAAATGTTTAATAACGAACAAATTAGGCAGAAGGCCATCACAATTGTGGGGTGAATGAAAGTCGTTAGTCATCTTTTATCAAATATTATAAAAATATCTATCTTACTTTTAACTAGAATCATCTCAATCACCAGAATACAACACTTATTCTTCTTGGTCTTTTGGCTAAGATCAAAGTGTAGTATCTGTTCCGATGGATACTGCACCCCATGGACTGGTATTGTCTTGGCCTTCGGGGCTTGATTTACGCCGGTCTATGGGTCTGTCCTGTGCAGTTCTAGGAGGTCCACCCTCCCAGGCTTCGCCTCCCCTCTTTGGGAAGGAGTAAGTTTATTGCTTACTGTCTGAGGCGCCCCTACCGGGGAATGCCGACGGGGCTGCCCAGGCAATTTTTAAACGGCCAGAGTGCTCACCTCTCGGGCGCTGGCTTTTCAAACCCCACTTTCCCAACCCGACCTTGGTTCACATCTTACTTGTGGGAGTAAGACAAACACTGGCCTTGTGCCTAACTTCAATCAATGCTCAGATATTCATTGGATTATAATGGGGAGTGAACTCAAATAGAAAGGGCAAATAAACTATAAAACAAATGTTCATGATTAGGCATTTATAAACAAATACCTCCTACTTTTTCAAAAATATTCAATTTGTAATTGTATTATCTTTTAATGGAAATAGGTTAGTGTTGTATCGGCTCTGTTGTCATAGGACCATCCTCAAAGGAATTACCTCCTGCTTTTTTAAGGAGATAGAGGTAATCCTCCCAGGGCTTACATCTTCCTATGAAGCAGGGTTAATTTAGTATATGTTCTTTTGTCAAGAGATCATCTTCCAAGTGACTACCTTCTATTTTGGAGGGAAAGTGGTAGTGTAGTATCTGTTCTGTTGCCATGATACTATACTCACAAGTTTTACCTATTGCTGTTTTGGGAAGATACTCCCAGGTATTAACTCCTCTATTTTAGAAATGGTATTGTAGTACCTGTTATGTTGACATGATAGTATCCTACTGGACATTACTTCTTTCTTTGAGGTTAGTGTAGTATATGTTATTATATCTTCCTTTGTGGGTCCGTGTATGTAGTTCGTTCATCATATATATATATATATATATATATATATATATATATATATATATATATATATATATATATATTATATATATATATATATTCTTTATCATATATATATATATATATTATATATATATATATATATATTCTTTATCATATATATGTATATATATATTATATATATATATATTCTTTATCATATATATATATATTATATATATATATATATATTCTTTATCATATATATATATATATTATATATATATTGTATATATTATATATATATATATTATATATACATATATATATATATTATATATAATATGTAAATATATATATATCATATAATATGTAAATATATATATATATATATTATACGTAATATGTAAATATATATATATATATTATACATCATATGTAAATATATATATATCATATATAATATGTAAATATATATATATCATATATAATATGTAAATATATATATATCATATATAATATGTAAATATATATATATATATATCATATATAATATGTAAATATATATATATATATTATATATGTAAATATATATATATATATATATATATATTATATAATATGTAAATATATATATTATATAATATGTAAATATATATATATATAATATTAATATATAATATATATGTATTATATATATAATATATACATATAATATATATATAATATATATATGTATTTAATATATACATAATATATATACATATTTGCATATAATATATATATAATATATATGTATATAATACATATATAATATATACTAAATATATATGTATATTATATATATAATATATATGTATATTATATATATATAATATATATATATTATATATATATATAATATATATATATTATATATATATAATATATATATTATATATATAATATATATATTATACATATATTATATATGTATATTATATATACTAGCAAATATATGCTCCCTTTGGTCGCATATTTTTGCTAGGCAGCCGCATCAGAAATGAAGGCTCACGCGTAAGCCAATGGAGCCCCAGTCATATTTCTGTGGTGGTTAGACATTGATTTTCTGTGTTTATGACCAAGAATATTTTTAGTTGAAAATAAAGAAAAAAAAAAATTTGTACCTTACCCCGATTTTTGTTGTACCCTCGACTATAAATAGAAAGACTTGTAGTTTAAAAAGAAAGTAAATTTTTTTTGTACCCCCCCTCAATTTTTTTATATTACCAGTCATTAGACTATTTTTTAGTTTATAAAAAAAAAAAAAATTTTTGACCGCCTTCCCCCAATTTTGTTGTCTTCCCCCCTCCTATACATGTAAATATTTTTAATTAAAAAGGAGAAAAAAACAAACCTAACCCTAACTGTAACGACGGGGTCAAAGTTAGCGGGGGTCCTAAAATGAAAAGGCACCAAAAAATCAAATACAGTGAACGCGTGCGCGTGTGTGCGTGTGTGTGTGCGTGTGTGTGTACCTTTTTTTAATTAAACAATTTGATTCTACAATCAGTTGTATAGTTTTCCAGTACAATGTGTTAGTGAAAAAAAATCACATCTTTTTTTTAATAAATAAAACATGGAATCATAAATTCTGTTGAGGTCGTGAAAAAATGATAATATTGGATATGAAAGTATTAAGAATTCACATACAGTAAACAGGGAAAAAATTTTAACTCTCAGTAAAGAAAAAGTTTACCTAGACTGTGTGTGGGTGTGTTCTTTCGCACGCGCGTTTTTATATAGTAATTTTTAAATCAATTATTATTTTAATTAAACAATTTGATTTAATAAATTTGTGTTTTAAAACATAATGGCTAAGAATAAACAAACTTAGGACGGTTTTAAAAATGGAAAACTGAGCACGGTGTTTGCCAGCATTGTTGTTTACATGTTTAACGTGCCAGATTAACGTCGGCTGCTTAATGAGATCGCCATATTTAATTACCGGAGGGAGGGAGGGCATACTGATTCAACAGCCAATCGTCTGCTTAATCAGATCGCCATATTTAATTACCGGAGAGAGGGAGGACACTACTGATTAAACAGCCAATCGCCTGCTTAATCAGATCGCCATATTTAATTACCGGAGGGAGGAAGGACACCACTGATTAAAAAGCCAATCGGCTGCTTAATCAGATCGCCATATTTAATTACCGGAGGGAGGGAGGACACCACTGATTAAACAGCCAATCGGCTGCTTAATCAGATCGCCATATGTAATTACCGGAGGGGGAGGGCACTACTGATTAAACAGCCATTAGGCTGCTTAATCAGATCGCCATATTTAATTACAGAAGGGAGAGAGGGCACCACTGATTAAACAGCCAATCGGCTACTTAATCAGATCGCCATATTTAATTACCGGAGGGAGGGAGGACACTATGGATTAAACAGCCAATAGGCTGCTTAATCAGATCGCCATATTTAATTACCGGAGGGAGGGAGGGGACTACTGATTAAACAGCCAATCGGCTGCTTATCAGATCGACATATTTAATTACCGGAGGGAGGGAGGACACCACTGATTAAACAGCCAATCGCCTGCTTAATCAGATCGCCATATATAATTACCGGAGGGAGGGAGGGCACTACTGATTAAACAGCCAATCGCCTGCTTAATCAGATCGCCATATTTAATTACCGGAGGGAGGGAGGGCACTACTGATTAAACAGCCAATCGCCTGCTTAATCAGATCGCCATATTTAATTACCGGAGGGAGGGAGGACACTACTGATTAAAAAGCCAATCGGCTGCTTAATCAGATCGCAATATTTAATTACCGGAGGGAGGGAGGACACTATGGATTAAAAAGCCAATCGGCTGCTTAATCAGATCACCATATTTAATTACCGGAGGGAGGGAGGACACTATGGATTAAAAAGCCAATCGGCTGCTTAATCAGATCGCCATATATAATTACCGGAGGGAGGAAGGACACCACTGATTAAAAAGCCAATCGGCTGCTTAATCAGATCGCCATATTTAATTACCGGAGGGAGGGAGGACACCACTGATTAAACAGCCAATCGGCTGCTTAATCAGATCGCCATATGTAATTACCGGAGGGGGTAGGAGGGCACTACTGATTAAACAGCCATTAGGCTGCTTAATCAGATCGCCATATTAAATTACCGGAGGGAGGGAGGGAGGGCACCACTGATTAAACAGCCAATCGGCTACTTAATCAGATCGCCATATTTAATTACCGGAGGGAGGGAGGGCACTACTGATTAAACAGCCAATGGGCTGCTTAATCAGATCGCCATATTTAATTACCGGAGGGAGGGAGGTGACTACTGATTAAACAGCCAATCGGCTGCTTATCAGATCGACATATTTAATTACCGGAGGGAGGGAGGACACCACTGATTAAACAGCCAATCGCCTGCTTAATCAGATCGCCATATTTAATTACCGGAGGGAGGGAGGGCACTACTGATTAAACAGCCAATCGCCTGCTTAATCAGATCGCCATATTTAATTACCGGAGGGAGGGAGGGCACTACTGATTAAACAGCCAATCGCCTGCTTAATCAGATCGCCATATTTAATTACCGGAGGGAGGGAGGACACTACTGATTAAAAAGCCAATCGGCTGCTTAATCAGATCGCAATATTTAATTACCAGAGGGTAGGAGGACACTATGGATTAAAAAGCCAATCGGCTGCTTAATCAGATCACCATATTTAATTACCGGAGGGAGGGAGGACACTATGGATTAAAAAGCCAATCGGCTGCTTAATCAGATCACCATATTTAATTACCGGAGGGAGGGAGGACACTATGGATTAAAAAGCCAATCGGCTGCTTAATCAGATCGCCATATATAATTACCGGAGGGAGGAAGGACACCACTGATTAAAAAGCCAATCGGCTGCTTAATCAGATCGCCATATTTAATTACCGGAGGGAGGGAGGACACCACTGATTAAACAGCCAATCGGCTGCTTAATCAGATCGCCATATGTAATTACCGGAGGGGGTAGGAGGGCACTACTGATTAAACAGCCATTAGGCTGCTTAATCAGATCGCCATATTTAATTACCGGAGGGAGGGAGGGCACCACTGATTAAACAGCCAATCGGCTACTTAATCAGATCGCCATATTTAATTACCGGAGGGAGGGAGGGCACTACTGATTAAACAGCCAATGGGCTGCTTAATCAGATCGCCATATTTAATTACCGGAGGGAGGGAGGTGACTACTGATTAAACAGCCAATCGGCTGCTTATCAGATCGACATATTTAATTACCGGAGGGAGGGAGGACACTATGGATTAAACAGCCAATCGCCTGCTTAATCAGATCTCTATATTTAATTACCGGAGGGAGGGAGGGCACTACTGATTAAACAGCCAATCGCCTGCTTAATCAGATCGCCATATTTAATTACCGGAGGGAGGGAGGGCACTACTGATTAAACAGCCAATCGCCTGCTTAATCAGATCGCCATATTTAATTACCGGAGGGAGGGAGGACACTACTGATTAAAAAGCCAATCGGCTGCTTAATCAGATCGCAATATTTAATTACCAGAGGGAGGGAGGACACTATGGATTAAAAAGCCAATCGGCTGCTTAATCAGATCACCATATTTAATTACCGGAGGGAGGGAGGACACTATGGATTAAAAAGGCAATCGGCTGCTTAATCAGATCGCCATATATAATTACCGGAGGGAGGGAGGACACTACTGATTAAAAAGCCACTCGTCTGCTTAATCAGATCGCCATATATAATTACCGGAGGGAGGGAGGACACTACTGATTAAAAAGCCACACGGCTGCTTAATCAGATCGCCATTTTTAATTACCGGAGGGAGGGATGACGCCACTTATTAAACACCCAATGACTTTGCAATTTTAACAGTACTCGCGTTGAAATGGTTTAGAAAACACGCCGATTATGATGAAAATGACTGTAATTAATTGTATGAATAATGTTTACTAATATAACCTCATCGGAAAATATTGTAAATACATATGTAAATTTGATAACAGCAGTTATAAGTGTATATTTGTAAATATTAATTTAATTGAAAATTTAATAGAATGAGTTATGTTAATAGCAAAACCCATCTGGTGTCTAAGCGACTTTTAGTGACAGTATATAAAGAATTTCAAAAAGATTAATTTCAGTCAAATAGTCATACTGGAGTTTTGGCTTCAGACAGACAGACAGACAGACAGACAGATACATTAACTCCATTATTAATAGATATATAATACATATATTATATATATATATTATATATATATATTATATATTATATATATATTATATATATATATATTATATATACTAGCAAATATATGCTCCCTCCGGTCGCATATTTTTGCTAGGCTGACGCATCAGAAATGAAGGCTTACGCGTAAGCCAATGGAGCCCCAGTCATATTTCTGTGGTGGTTAGACATTGATTTTCTGTATTTATGACAAAGAATATTTTTAGTTGAAAATAAAGAAAAAAAAATTCGACCCTACCCCGATTTTTGTTGTACCCTCGCCCATAAATAGAAAGACTTGTAGTTTAAAAAGAAAGAAAAAAATTTTTTGTACCCCCCCTCAATTTTTTTATATTTTATAAAAATTTTTATATTTTTATAGTCATCGAAATATTTTTTAGTTTAGAAAAAAAAAAAATTTTTTTGACCGCCTGCCCAATTTTTTTATCTTCCCCCCCCCCCTATACATGTAAATATTTTTAATTAAAAAGGAAAAAAAAACAAACCGAACCTTAACTGTAACGACGGGGTCAAAGTTAGCGTGGGTCCTAAAATGAAAAGGCACCAAAAAATCAAATACAGTGAACGCGCGCGCGCGTGTGTGTACCTTTTTTTAATTAAACAATTTGATTCTACAATCAGTTGTATAGTTTTCCAGTACAATGTGTTTGTTTATTTTGTTGACATTAAAGAAAAAGAATCACATATTTTTTTTTAATAAATAAAACATGGAATCATAAATTCTGTTGAGGTCGTGAAAAAATGATAATATTGGATATGAAAGTATTAAGAAATCAAATACAGTAAACACGAAAAAAAATTTAATTCTCGGAAAGAAAAAGTTTACCTGAACTTTGTGTGGGTGTGTGCGTGCGTGCGCACGCGCGTTTTTATATAGTAATTATTATTTTAATTAAACAATTTGATTTAATAAATTTGCGTTTTAAAACATAATGGCTAAGAATAAACAAACTTAGGACGGTTTTAAAAATGGAAAACTGAGCACGGTGTTTGCCAGCGTTGTTGTTTACATGTTTAACATGCCAGATTAACGTCGGCTGCTTAATCAGATCGCCATATTTAATTACCGGAGGGAGGGTAGGCATACTGATTCAACAGCCAATCGGCTGCTTAATCAGATCGCCATATGTAATTACCGAAGGGAGGGAGGGCACTACTGATTAAACAGTCATTAGGCTGCTTAATCAGATCGCAATATTTAATTACCGGAGGGAGGGAGGGCACCACTGATTAAACAGCCAATCGGCTGCTTAATCAGATCGCCATATTTAATTACCGGAGGGAGGGAGGGCACCACTGATTCAACAGCCAATCGGCTGCTTAATCAGATCGCCATATTTAATTACCGGAGGGAGGGAGGGCACTTCTGATTAAACAGCCAATCGGCTGCTTGATCAGATCGCCATATTTAATTACCGGAGGGAGGGAGGACATATTGATTAAACAGCCAATCGGCTGCTTAATCAGATCGCCATATTTAATTACCGGAGGGAGGGAGGGCACTCTGATTAACGACAGCTAACAACAGCTGTTTAATCAGATTGCCATTTTACCGGAGGGAGGGAGGACACCACTTAATAAACAGCCAATGACTTTGCAATTTTAACAGTACTCGCGTTGAAATGATTTAGAAAACACGCCAGTTATGATGAAAATGACTGTAATTAATTGTATGAATAATGTTTATTAATATAACCTCATCGGAAAATATTGTGAATACATATGTAAATTTGATAATAGCAGTTATAAGTGTATATTTGTAAATATAAATTTAATTGAAGGTATAAAGGAATGACTTATGTAAATAGGAAAACTCATCTGGTGTCTTAACGGCTTTTAATGACAGTATATAAAGAATTTCAAAAAGATTAGTTTCAGTTAAATAGTCATACTGGAGTTTCGGCTTCAGACAGACAGACAGACAGACAGATACATAAACTCCATTATTAATAGATATATTATATATATATATATATATATATATATATATATATATATTTGGAGGGTACCTTTATAGGGTTTCTGTTTTGGGGGAAGATTTTTTAGAGAGCCAAGTTTTAAAGAAACATGGCTATGTGCGCGTGAATGGATAAATTAATGTTTAGCCTTACTATCGCCCGATAGAGGGTGGTGGGGGGCGCTGGAGAAAGCTCGATGTTAGCTCTGTCGGCGAAATAAATCGGTTGAAGGAAAAATCTAGTTTTTCATGCGTTCGGCTTCGATCAAAACAGCAAATTTTATTAATTCAAAAAAGTTTCTGATTGGTTTAAAATATGGTTATTTTTATTTATTAATTCAGGTGCGTGAAACCGTATGCGAAGAAATGAGTTTAAACACTTTCATTTTGGGCACCGAAGGGTAATTTTAGAGATTCTTATGTTAGGGGGAGGGGCAAATGTTTTAGAGAACCGAGTTTTAGAGAAACATTTTTAGGAAAATAGTTTAGGTAATCTTAATGAAAGAGCGAGAGAATTGTTATCTGATAAACACAAGCAAACAAATTAAGGAGTACAAAAGCAAAAATTCCCAAAAGAGATATGTTATATATGTTTCAAATGTAAATTTACATAGATAGGCAAACATAGAATGCTTGTCCATATTTTAAGAGCCCTTGTTTCTGCAAGCTTAGATGTCGAGGAAGTCTGTGTCGATACTTTCAAGGCTATGAATTATCCACGGGTCTGAGAAATCGTAATAAAACTTCTCCACTAAATTATAAAATGTCCATTTGATTGAAAGTTTTTAACAAGTGTCAATGTGCATTTGTTTTCATTGTAGAATGTTCATTGAGAAATGTTAAAAGTATTTAAGTGGTTAAGATTATACATTTGTTTTCAATAAGCGTAAATCAGCAGACGACATTGTCGGGGATGCAAGCAGTGTGCGTAATACAATGAAAGGGTCAATGCACTGTGTAAGTGTGTGCGTTATTGTCAGAGTGGCTGTGTGTGCGTGAATAGAGAAATGTCTTTTTAACCTTCCCATCGCCCGACAGTGGGGCGGGGGGGGGGGCGTGCTGGAGAAAGGTTGATGGTCGCTCTGTCGTGGATTTGGGACAAATAACTCTGTTGAAGGAAAAATCTGCCTTTTCATGCATTCGGGGTTGATCAGAACAGCAAATTCAGAAAATCCACTGATTAGTTCAAAACATTATTATCTGTTTTTATTAATTCAGGTGAATGCGTGCGCGAAACTGTATGCGCACAAACGAGTTTAAGCACTTGTATTTTGCGCACCGAAGGATAAATATCGCCGCTACACACACAAATATATACATACCTATCTATCTATCTATCTATCTATATATATATATATATATATATATATATATATATATATATATATCCATCCGATCGGCGTTTATATGCCAACTGCTGATTTTGTTCTTTCTTCTTCTTCTTCTTTTTCTTTTTTAACATTTCTTTCTGTCTTTCTTTCATCCTTTCTACTGTTTATTACACGTGACTATTTCCCCCCCCCCCAAATTGCGTTCTTTGTTTTAATTAAAGTTCTGCTACCAATTGATGATGATTGTATTTTAACAATCGAAATATTTTGGTAGAACTATTCAATGTGCGTTTTTGAGTTTATTTTTGCTTGTTGTTAATTTGCTTATCCTTTATTCCATTTTTATTTTTACATATATATATATATATATATATATATATATATATATATATATAGAGAGAGAGAGAGAGAGAGAGAGAGAGAGAGAGAGAGAATTCACAAGTAAAAGCGTCAGATTTATTTATATATGTATTACAGAAGATAAGAAAAAGATCGGTACCGTCTTTTTCAAGTCTAAACAAAAGGGGCCTATAGTTGGTCTCGTATGCAAGACTCTCTTCAGATTTTGTTTATGTCTATCTCCTCGGAAAATCGCGGTTTGCACGCTGTCTGACTTCTTTACGGTATTTCAATCCCGAACTTTATTTTTATTTATGTCATATTTGTATTACTAATTCGGCGTCTGTACCCGCAAATTTTATCGGTACAAACAAGTGAAGTAAAAAAAATATGATTTTATTACTTTGTTTCGTGAATCTAGATAGCGTAACCTTAGATCGCCTTCTTTTCATTTCCGGCGTTAGAGAAATTAAAAGTTAAAATCAAAAAAATCAAAAATTAAAAAGCGCATTTTCATCGTCATTATTCGAGAGAACGTCTTGAGCCTGCCCTCACGCTGCAAAACCAGCAGGATATCGGATTAAACTTCCTAGTGCTTCAAATATTAACTTTTAAAATTTGGCGGTTTGCAGAAATTTTCGTGAACTTTTAAATTTAAATTAATATCCATATTTTGTCAAGTGTTCAACTATTCATTAAATTAATTTATTAAATAAAATTTTGTTTATTTAAAAATAGATTCGTCATTAATTTACATAGTAATTCTACTTGTATAAAATTAAGTAGTTTCAATTTGAGTAGTAAGTCAAAGCTCTGCCGTCTATAAAAACTAGTATTTTGGAAAACCACAAGTAAGAAAGACATCTAATTCATATCGCGTACTGTATAAATGAAAGAAACTAAAGGCGTCGTCACTTATCACGTGGTATTTGGTGTTGGCATATATACAACTGTTACAACCCCCTCTGTCTCAAAATTAGTAGATTGTGTTCATCTCTAATAAAACAGCTGGGTTATTTATTGATTGTGGTATAATTAAATTAAATATCTTCGAAAATAATTTTCAGCTTCGATTAAAAATGAATTCATAATCGAATTTTCTATTTAAACGTTTGAAGGCGCCATGTTTGAATTTTAAGCTAAATTGTATGTTTTATGTAGACATTTAATTGTTATCGCTTAATTTACAATTTAAACACGAACATTAATTTTACGCTCTTTTACTAAAGACTTCGGTCTTCTTGCTTTAAATTAAAATGAACTAAAGAATGAAAGCCAGATATAAATGTTTTAGCTTTTAGCTTTTTTAAAAAATCAAAATGAACTAAGGAATGAAAGCCAAATATTAATGTTTTAGCTTTTAGCTTCTATTAAAAAAAAATAAAATGAACTAAAGAATGAAAGCCAGACATTATGTTTTTAGCTTTTAGCTTTTTTTAATTAAAATGAACTAAAGAATAAAAACCAGATATTAATGTTTTAGCTTTTAGCTCTTTTTTTTTAAATGAGCTAAAGAATGAAAGTCAGATATTAATGTTTTAGCTTTTAGCTTTTTTTTTAAATTAAAATTAACTAAAGAATGAAAGCCAGATATTAATGTTTTAGCTTTTAGCTTCCTTTTTTTAAATTAAAACGAACTAAAGAATGAAAGCCAGATATTAATGTTTAGCTTTTAGCTTTTTAAAATTAAAATGAACTAAAGAACGAAAGACAGATATTAATGT
Organism: Sepiola atlantica; assembly: GCA_963556195.1. NCBI lineage: Eukaryota > Metazoa > Mollusca > Cephalopoda > Sepiida > Sepiolidae > Sepiola > Sepiola atlantica. The sequence goes on from OY744529.1 coordinate 2,653,440, forward strand.
TTAGCTTTTAGCTTTTTTTAAAAAATTAAAATAAACTAAAGAATGAAAACCATATATTAATGTTTTAGCTTTTAGCTTCCTTTTTTTAAAATTAAAATGAACTAAAGAATAAAAGCCAGATATTAATGTTTTAGCTTTTAGCTTGTTAAAAAAATTAAAATGAAGTAAAGATTGAAAGCCAGATATTAATGTTTTAGCTTTTAGCTTGTTTTTTATTAAAATGAACTAAAGAATAAAAGCGAGATATTAATGTTTAGCTTTTAGCTTTTTAAAAAGAATAAAATGAACTAAAGTATAAAAGCCAGATATTAATGTTTAGCTTTTAGCTCTTTTAAAAAAAATTTAAAATGAACTAAAGAATGAAAGCCAGATATTAATGTTTTAGCTTTTAGCTCTTAAAAAAAATTACAATGAACTAAAGAATGAAAGCCAGATATTAATGTTTTAGCTTTTAGCTTTAAAAAAAAAATTACAATGAACTAAAGAATGAAAGCCAGATAGTAATACTTTAGCTTCACGTTTTGAAATAGCTGCTGCTGATTTTCTAAAAATGTATAAAAATTGCGGGAACATTGCTACTTAAAAACTAATGCAAATGTATTCATTCAAACGTGTTATTTCTGTATAGCACCCAATGTTTTAAAGCAATCATATATAACAAAGCTGATCGAGTATCCGACAATCGCCAAATGCTGCTTCTGCTCTTATTTGGTTCCTATTTGATTTACCGTAACGTAATTATTTATTATATATAAAATAACTACTGTAAAATAATTAAAGAACACACTTGGCCGTAAATATTGCATTTCCGCGGCGTCGTTCGCCAATACCCACGAGGATGTCCATATATACGCAGATGTATTGCCCATTCGACTATTGGAAGGTCGCTTGTCCGCAGTTATTTGAGTGCGTAATTACTTATGTATGTTCTTATCTCTGTCGCCTCCGCGCGTGTGCATAGCCGATGCTAAAGCTTTTAACCGCACGTATTACACACAGTGCGGTCGAGCGTATATGCAAGGTGTGTGCTCCGTCGTCTCCCTCTTAATCTATATATGTAGTCAAATCCATTCGGAGGAAGATGCCATTATTATATGCTGACATTCGACAATGACAAATATAAAAAATAGTCTATCTTTTGCGATACCCTGTTGCTCGGGAAATGTGAGAACAGGAAACAGATTACAAAAGACGTGGTCACAGCAAGATGACGAAATTATTGTCTTTATTCTTCCTTTTAATTTATATACCTGTGAAAAAGATTGGGCATGTATGTTTTTTTTGTGTTCTTTATAAAAGTCTTTGTTCGTGGTTCTTTTACAAAGAAATGTCTGTTCATACCTTCTTCACTTCGATGTCGTTTCTCAAAAAGGTCAGGCGCGTACACGTGCAAAAATGTTGAGTACTTGTTTCAATTGGTTTTGGTAAAAGTCTTTTGTCTAGTGAAAGTTTATCTTTCATTTATTCGGCAAGTAGAGTGATATTCCTTTGACCATTAATCGGGAAGATATCGCAAGTTCCCTTCGAAAGTGTCTACAGCCACAGCCATAGAGAAAAACGCCAGCCAATTAACTCTTGTCGACGAAAATGTACCTTTCTTAGCGAAATAACTTAAGAGTTCACCGTTTTTTTAGAAAAGATTTTAGAGTTCGTTGTGTGGGGTTATTCTCAACGGGATTACTCGCTCGTCGGGTTTCCAAATCGAACTGCCTTACTCTAAATTAAATAGTAGAGTAGACTTAACTCTCAAGCTTTAGTTGCGCAGTTCAGTTTGAATGGCAACATTAAGAAACCTGAACGAATTTGTAACAACGTTGAGAAATACAATCACACCAGCTTTTTCTCTGCTTATTCTTGCATTCTTCCTAGTCGTTCTGGTATTGTCCGTGCCACTACACTTAAGCAATGCTGATTTAGGAGAGGTGCGGTTTGAGATTGCGCAACTCTCCCCTCACTATAGATTCCTGCGCAGACACCCATTTTTTTCGAGACTAAAAAGAGAAGAAATAAAGAAGGAAAAAGAAGGGTAAATATCAATAAATGCGAATGGAGGGGGAATAAATAAATAAAAACATAGAACAAGAGTATCAAAATAAAGAAATAAATAAGGCTATGGTAATGCATACTGAAAAATAAATACCATGAATAAAAAAAAAAGATAATGAAAGAAAGATATATGGATTGATAGAGAGAGAGGGGGGAAAGAGAGAGGGGGAGAGTAATGAGTGGTAAAAATAGTAAATCTTGTGGAAGTCATAAAGGAGAAGGAAGGAAAGAAGAAGAAGAAATAACAGAGAGAAAATATGACGTAACACTCTTGAAAATTAAATGACAATTACGTCTCATGAAAAAGTGCCACCCATCTTGTACAGAGAACCGGTGGTGCACTTAGGCTCCGCGCCATTTAAATATAGTTAGTATAATATAATAGCCATTCACTAAAAAATAAATAGAATATTTGGCATAAATGCAGCAGTCGGCATCGGATACTACGTAACGTGGTGGTGTTTCATGATTTCTATTTTTGTCACAACCTCGTTGGCCGACGAAGATGTTCCACTCCTCTCATCTTAAATAACTTCTTCCATTACATAAGAGACAAACAAAATGTGTTTTACTAGATTATCTTCCTCTCGAAGTTCACAATGAGAATTGAACATTTTGTTTTAAACATGTATGTTATTTATTTAAACGTTATTTAATCAAGTACTCAATGTTATAAATTAAAAGAAACTACAAAACTCAGATGATTAAATTCATAAAGTTACAACTCAACTCACGGAGCCTAACATTACATCGGGTGTTATTTCCCTAAAGACAATAGTTAGGTGTTGCTTTGGTTGATGGATTAGTTTATATTTGAATTATTTTAATTGAGGCATTTTAACGTAGTTCTTCAGAACGCTGTACATGTAAGGAATTTATATAATATTCTATTTTCTTACGGGTAGTAAAACACACCATTATTTTATTTGTATTTTTAAGCGATTAGTATTTACAAAGATTATTCGTAACAACATTTATAATGGTTTAATGATTGATGGGAGGATAACCATTATAAGTAAAGTTTTAGTTGAGGTTGACGGTCCTTTCGGTTCTATGTTCGAAACAGATAAATGTTCATTGGTTCACAGAAGAAAAGGCAGACAACGACATTGTTTTTGAACAAAAAATGTTTTTTACTTTGGCAGTGCAATTAGTCGATCAGCCAATTAATCAGTGATAGGGCCTGATATGGAGTGAGGATCGGAGGTAAGTTATTATAATTGAGCTAACAGTAAGTTGGGACAGCCAATTAATCAGTGATAGGGCTAGATATGGAGTGAGGATCGGAGGTAAGTTATTATAATTGAGCTAACAGTAAGTTGGGACAGCCAATTAATCAGTGATAGGGCCAGATATGGAGTGAGGATCGGAGGTAAGTTATTATAATTGAGCTAACAGTAAGTTGGGACAGCCAATTAATCAGTGATAGGGCCAGATATGGAGTGAGGATCGGAGGTAAGTTATTATAATTGAGCTAACAGTAAGTTGGGACAGCCAATTAATCAGTGATAGGGCCAGATATGGAATGAGGATCGGAGGTAAGTTATTATAATTGAGCTAACAGTAAGTTGGGAAAATAACATCAAAAGTGAAAAAAAAAGAAAAAAATGAGGTACAGAAAGCTTATTGAAGATTGCGAAGACAATTGATGGGAGGTGGAATATTATCATATTTGTTGTGGACCCGTTTAGGGGTACCAACAATGAAATAAAAGAACAACAGGTTTAGTGATTATAATAATAAATTGTATTGAACAGAGAAATTATACACAAGTCAGTGTTGACAGTGCTAGTGCCAAAATGTGGTACCAATGTTCTCCCGGCAAAAGCCGGTATTTATGGTAGCCGGTTGCTACCATTTAGTCATCACTAAAGGGTAGGTAGGTTCACCCACAACAATATTGAAATAGGATCAAGAGAGTACATTGAAAAAAGGTTTCCTGTAGCTTGTTAAAAATCGATTTGGATTCAAAGGAAAAGAAGTAAGGAGGATGACAACAAAAAATGCAGATAACAATGGGAAAAGCCTCACTTTAGTTGTGGCTGAAAGCTGGAATTGCAAATAAATTTGATGTCCATTCTAGAAACCATGAAAAACGTCAACATAAGATCTCACGGACAAAATATCTGCAACGAAAGCAATAGTCAGCAGTAGACCAATTATTGGCAACTCCTGCATAGAGGGTCGTCGTCGTACCAGTGTTATCAGTCGAGGACCAGACGCCACAACTGGCTGGTACGGTATCCTCCGTATGATGCCATTGGCCTAGATCCAAGAGTACAGTTGCTTGATTTGAAGCACAAGTGTTCAATAATTCTTCTAAAATTAATATTCAATCTACTTTAGCGCAAACACACTAACACACGTTAGCAGAAGTAATTATTCCTCCATAAACACCCGTTCACATTACTGCGATGAAAAAACACCCAAGAAAACTGTAGAATAGTGCGGCCAAAGCATTGAGCATAGAAGAACCACAAATATGACAACAGTCCACATCATGTCAACAATGTAAATAGCTACAGGATTGACAGGTGTTAACACATTTTGAACAAACTAGATATGCACGATGCTAGACGCATTTTATACGAATAAAAAGTTACCCGTGCTTCTCTGTCTGCATTCATGCCTGTCTATTCTTTTCAGTGTTCGTTTATTTCTTTTTCAGAAAATTAGACCTTGGAATGTACAATTTCGCATGGTTGATTCACCACCTATGCAGATAGTCTTACGGGAGGGAACATATATTTGTTCTTATAAATGAAAGGATGTCTGGCCAACCTCATTCTTAACCTTCTGTGAATAACACGAACAGATGCACATCCACAAGTTTGGAGCAAAATTAAATCATTTTAATGTGCCACAGTTTTTCCTAGGCCTATAAGCCAGGAGCAAAATTCAGTATTTGTTCTGATAATAACTTCGTTTTTTTTTTCAGTCATCAGTAAGTGAAGGAGTAATATTTCAATACTGAGGTAATTTTTATTTTGTCTCAATCAAGAATGTCACTTTTGGGGGAGCTAGATTTTCCCCACATTAAAAACTGACCTTGTGTCTAACTTTGCCCCTGTGGGGAGGCAAGTAAATATGAACTTCAGTCGTGCAAACGTAATATTTCGAACAGTATGCGTTTGATGCCGACCTCAGAGCGACGAAAGAGATCATTGGGCAGACTACTTCGCTAACAATCTCATGGGTTAAGTATTTGAATCATCTACAAATTATAAGACTATCAGAATTTTTTTTATAAATTTTACATTTTAATAATGAGTCATCGCTTATCAAGGTCCGAAACGCCTCATTGATAAGGATTTATGGAATAGATTGATTTTCAGTTGAATAATAACCAATCTTATGCGAGGATTGAATTTGAGAAATAGAATGAACAGACTTTGATTACTGATGAGGACGGTGTATAAGTATTTGTTCACATTGAGTTTAAAAATGACCATGTTGTAGTCTACATTGAAGCAGACCCATGGTAATGTGTGCCACAGATGAGAAGTTCTTGGAACGAAATTCAGTTCCTGGTTATTCCGCCTTACACACGGAAGAAAAAAGAACGCGTTTTTCAGTTGGAGTAGAAGAAATAGTTCTTGCTGTGAATGTTTTAAAGCGGATACTAGAGATTGAGTTCAGTGGAGCACCTTCCATTGAAATAGACTATATATTTTCCATAGAATGCAAGTTTTAAATCTAACATCATATCGACTTCCAGGGAAATTATAGTTTGACAGAAGTACGTTTTGAACAGATTAAAACACATGTGCAGTAATTCTTTTGTGTTGTCCGTTGAAATATGTTGTTACTGATAAATTTGACTTCACTGAAAACATGCTAAGTAATCAGAGAAAATGTAAAATGGAAAGAGGCTCAAGCGCTGTCGAAACTATATATTTCGTGGATCTCAAAAAAGTTTGGTCGAACCCAGCAGGGTGTGTATCAGTATAAGGACAAGCATTCAAGTCAGTGGAATATATTTTCTTATGTTTATATATGTGCAACCGATAAGTCATTAATTTGCTATGAAGTGAGCGACTTCTGGTCCGCCCTATACAATTCTGGCTAAAAATCTGTCACCGCATGTGTAGTCGGGTAAGCATCTCGTGTGTATGAGTGAATAAGCTCTTAATTTCTTATTTGATTTGTGTATCGTCTAGCTTTACACGTTTCAAGTGGGCAACCCTATTGGAACGTTGTGTGCCACGAGTTCTATCGTGTATAAAATATGGGACGTCGCTTGGTTTTCGGTGACCGGAACCTGGATAAGGAAGAGGCGTAGTAAACACTTTTCATCTAGTGTCTTTGAGATGAAATCTTAAACTATCTTGTAACCACAGTGGCAGACAAAAGCGCGTATACACTCTTTAAATCAAGCATATACGTAGAGCCATATATACTTATACATTTATGCATAAGACAGTTCATGTCCCAGCATTCATATTCAGACATATTAGGCGACTCGTCGTGGAATAGTGATATTTTTTTAAATATATTCAATAACGGTTAATAATCTCTACTCACCCTCTTTCTCTCTCTCTTTTTTCTCTCTATCTTTAAATGTATATATATATATATATATATATATATATATATATATATATATATATATAAGAGAGTGGTGCAGTATTAGTGCAGTTCCAACGAGTGAAAAGTATATATGTAAAGGAGTAAGGCTACCAACATTTGTAAAATGTTTTTTCAACCTTTATTTATTATTTTGTTATTTCATCATTTTATAATTTTATATAACGCGTTAGATAGATAGATAGATAGATAGATAGATAGATAGACAACTATTAAATTAAATGCAATTAATTTGGCAAGTATGTTTCAGTTGCCATGTAGACAAAAGTGTTTCAGAATTTTACATAGAAGAGAATACAGTGGCTTAGAATCTATCCTGATTCACCTTGAATTCCTGCGTTGTTGGCGTATGTTTTACCTCTCTTGGGAGACTATTCCAAAGTCCAGGAATCTTGATTGAGAAGGCGGCCCTGTTCCGGGTTTCGGTTCAATTGAAATCGGCGGTGAAATAGTTTCTTGTGGAGTCCTCGTATACCTTTTTCTGAGGAATAATTGGTCCTGAAGTATATCGTAATCACCATTGAGGAGATTGTAGGCCACCATGAGATTATCGCCTAATCGTTAGGGAGAAAAGGTTAAGTTTCTTGAGTCGGCTTTCATATGGCAGATCCTCTGCACCATTCGAGTAGACAGTTTTTAACTCTCCATGTGATGGATATCACGTATTAAATATGGAGCAGAGACCTGAACACCATACTCTTACTGTGGTCTGACGAGGGAGACATAAAGTGGGAGAAATATTTCAGAGGTTAATTGCAGAAAGAACGTCGAATAACTAATAGAGTGCTTTTTGCTTTGTTTGCGGCCTGAATGCAATGTTTAGATTGCTGAAGGACTAGTCGACCAGTCTTTTTTTCGTTCGACTCCTTGAGCAGAGCCGTGTCACTGACGATAGTAAGAGTTGACTCAAAAGAGGACTCCACTGTTATATGGCAGCATTTATCGACATTAAGCTATAAGTCCCATTCAATGGACCATTTCCATGCACGTTGAAGGCTAGACTTGAAATTGTCAATTTCGCATATACGAGCTACTAATTTTACGTCATCTGCAAATAGGAGTACGTTTCTACCAATCGCTTCTGGCATGTCCTTTATATAAAGTACAAAGAGAATAGTACCTATCACATATGCTTGAGGCACACCACTGCAAGCATGTATGTCAGATGGCAGACTGCCATTTATCTGAACCCTGTATGTACGATCACCAATAAAGGATCTTATCCACTTTATAACCGATTCATAAAGACAATAAGTTTTATGTTTATATAAAAGTAAGCAGTAAATTTGTGAGACATGAACGTTTTGGAATGAAACAATGTTGATATAGAGAGACGGTAGCAGTTTATATAAGATGAGCCATTATTGCTCGCTAGAGTCGAACTTCCATAAGTGAATATAGCAAACTAGTCCAAAAAGAATACAGGAACAGACATGAGTGTGTGGGGAAAGCAGTACACCGGGAACATCTGGGATATGTATATACAAACAGACAAACTCATACAAGCAAGGAGACCGGGTGTTATAATAATCAACAAGAAGAAAACATCTTGTAAAATCGTAGACTTCGCCGTTCAAGCAGACACAGAGTGAAGATCAAAGAAACGGAAAAACGAAGCAAATGTACGGAACCAGCCAGAGAACTGAAAGTAATATGGAGCATGAAAGAAGGCAGTATAATACCAATAATCGTAGGAGTACTAGGAAAGAATCTTAAAAAAACTGGAAAAATACTGGGAGAAATTGAAATCAAAGGGGTCATTTAAACTATACAAAGGACGACAATGTTAAAAACAGCTGCAATGTTAAGAAAAATCCTCGATTGCGGAAACCAACCCTCATAAGCTACGAAGGGTCACATGGAATCTACAGCAGGAAGAGAACAAACCCACAGAAAGAAAACATCACAAATAAAGAAACAGAAAATGTAAGAAACATCACTTCATCACCAATAAATTACACCGGCCTCAGCTGACACGACACAATGAACAGAAATAGCAAGAAACACCATAAACCCCCATCGCTCTACCCTCCCCCAAAACTTTTTAAATATATAAAAATTTAAAATAAATAAATAAATAAAAATAAATAAATAAATATATAAATGTAACCAGCCTAGGCTGATACCACACAAAATATTTGCATAGGGTCAAGGAGCATGAGATGACCGAAGAGGGACAGCACAAACCAGACCTCCACTGGAAGTGCAAAGACTGCTGGGACCTCGGGGAGGCTTATTGCCACCCAAACCCCAGAGAACACCAATGGTCCTTACCAGCAAGAAATCAATGGTAAACACATGTTGCGACAGAGCAAGGTTATTTGCGGTTTCTATCGAAAAGAGGTGGAGAATACTAGAAATCTTGAGAGACTTGTTGTCACTCAGACTCTAGGGAATACGACCGGTTGTCGGTGAGCAATCACTGATGACCTGTGTGAGAATTCCTAGTGAGTACAAATAATAATTGTCATGTTAATAGGAACGCTTAGAAACATAACTAAAAGCAATTATAAATGGCTGCAACAGATTGACGAGACAATTACTTTTCCAATTCTACAAAATGTTTGCCTGTTAGAAACGACGAAAGTCTTAACGAATGTCTAAAGTCAAGGGAATTGACTTGATGTTCAAAAAGAAAAACCCAACTAAAAACATCCAAAAGTTGAGACTACTATGAAATAATAATAATAATAATAATAATAATAATAATAATAATAATAATAATAATAATAATAATAATAATAATAATAATAATAATAATAATAATAATACAAACAAAAAAAACAGTAAACACAGATGAAATAGTAAATCACATAATGAGTTAATGTAGCAAACTAGTTCCACAAACAACAAGAACAGACACGAATGGGCGGGGAAAGCAATACACTGGAAACTATGCAAACGACTGCATTTCGAACACGCGGACAAGTGGTACAAGCATAAACCAGAGACAGGTCTGGAAAACGAAAATCTCCAAATTTTCTGGGATATGGAATTGCAAACAGATAAACTCATACAAGCAATGAGACCGGATGTAATAATAGTCAACAAGAAGGAAAAATCCTGCTAAGTCGTAAATTTTGCCGTTCCAGCAGACAACAGAGTAAAAATCAAAGAGGACGGAAAAAAACGAAGCAAGAAAATTGAAAGGGATATGAAACATGAAGAAAGTCAATAATCGTAGGAGAACCAGGAACAGTCCCCAAAAAACTGGAAAAAACTGGGAGTAATTGGAATCGAAGGGATCACGGATTCCATACAAAGGACGTCTATGATAAAAAAAAAACAGCTGCAATCTTAAGGAAGATCCTCGAATGCTGAAATCAACCTACATAAACTACGAATGGTAACCAGTCACATGGATGTTACAACAGGAAGAAAACAAAACCACAGGAAGAACACTACCCAAAGAACAGAAACTGAAAGAAACTTCATAAACTGCCTCCCCTACCTTTAATCCTTTAATTATTGGAGAAACTGAAATTTGGTGAATATTTATTAGTTCATCACTTATACCTATGATTAAGATTTTACAAAATCGGAAGCATCTGAATTTTCATGAAAGTATTCTACCCCGTTGTTGTAAAATTAAAGTAAACAAAATATAGCCCACATTACAATACTTTACAACGAGCAGCTTTGTTCCAAAATTGATAATGATCGGTCAATTAGTTTAGAAGTAAACTGTAGATACAATACATAAACATGTACACATACTCAACTTTATATAGACAGAAATTCTAACGTTGAAAAGATATTGTTCTCGTTTATTATAATTTTAAGATGATTCTTAGATTGTTTACAGGTCATATGCTTGCTTTAATTGATTTCGTACAAGTGAACTGTAAGTAACTGTGCAATCTATCAGGTTTCGTATTGCTAAGCCACTCGACCAATCAGGAACATTCCGTTCCTTCAGCAATATACCTTCTCCCAATGCACGATGGCGGAGTGGTTAACGACGCGGATTAGGACCTGGGTCAGTCAGGTTCGAATCCAGTTCGTTCCACAAAAACACTTTCATCAAGACCCACACCTGCCCTTGTGTCTAACCTCCTGGAGAGGAGATAAATAAGTTAAGTTTGAAGAGTCAGCCATAGAATACACTCCACTCGAGGTAATGTGGTAAAAGAGCAATCACTCATGGATTCTTCAACATTTTTTTTAAAATGCAGCAACAGCTACACACACGCAAACACGACCTCAAATTTAATTCCCTGCACGCACGCAAAATGGCATCTCACGTTTCTTGCGCACACCAACCCAGATATCACAGAAAGTATCCCTTTCAACCTATAAATGAGTCAGTTTTTTTGCACACACGCAAGGCAAAAAACCGGGTTTCATCACCTCTTACTTCACACATGACATCTACTACAAGGTTTCACTTGGTTTAGTATCTTGAAAATACACGTAGTTCAGAAGCACTCAGCATGATGTTTACTACCAACGCCATCTTTTTCTGTTTACACAACATGGACATAATCGTATAATCTGGAAAACAATAAGACATTAACCCCATTTACTGTATTGACCATAATAATAAAACTGAAAACAACCACACATATTGTCTTGATACGAAAACAAAAACAATATCTATATCCCCCTAAGAGTATAATAAAGGTGTAAACGAACTCCATAAACATTTCTTTATCCTTTCTGTAATTGATCAATGCAATTTGTTTAAACATTATTTAGTGTTATTTTCTCTAGCTACACTACGTTGCTTTGAGTATCTGTTCGATGGATACTGCACCCCATAGACTGGTATTGTCTTGGCCTTCGGGGCTTGATTTACGCCGGTCTATGGGATTGTCCTGTGCAGTTCTAGGAGGTCCACCCTCCCAGGCTTTGCCTCCCCTCTTTGGTGAGGAGTAAGTTAATTGCTTACTGCTTGAGGCGCCCCTACCGGGGAATTCCGACGGGGCTGCCCAGGCAATTTTTGATGGTCAGAGTGCTCACCTCTCGAGCGCTGGCTTTTCAACCCCCACTTTCCGACCCGACCTTGGGTCACATCTTACTTGTGGGAGTAGGATAAAACTGGCCTTGTGCCTAACTCCTGGAGAGGAGTAAATAATACTACGTTGCTTTGATTTAGCCTTTTGGCTAAGATCAAAGTGTAGTATCTGTTCCGATGGATACTGCATCCCATATACTGGTATTGTCTTTGCCTTCGGGGCTTGATTTACGCCAGTCTATGGGTCTGTCCTGTGCAGTTCTAGGAGGTCCACGTTCCCAGGCTTCGCCTCCCCTCTTTGGGGAGGAGTAAGTTTATTGCTTACTGCCTGAGGCGCCCCTACCGGGGAATGCCGACGGGGCTGCCCAGGCAATTTTTAAACCCCACTTTCCCGACCCGACCTTGGGTCACATCTTACTTGTGGGAGTAAGATAAAAACTGGCCTTGTGCCTAACTCCTGGAGAGGAGTAAATCAATACTCTTAATTGTTCATTTTTAGATTGACAATTGTTTGTTTTTACGTAGCAATGTCCGTTTCTCATTCGATCTTAAGATTTTGGAATATATCTATAGAAAGATAAGACATCCGTTTTGCTTGAGATTATATGAACCATGTATCTTTCAACTATAACGTTTCATAAAAGCGTCTTGTAAACTTTAAAAGGTGTACTTACTTTTCTTCTCCATTGGCTTTCACACGAATAGCATTATTTTCACTTTGTCTATCTAATTTCGGATATAACCAGTTATTTGACATATTCTTCTCTGATGAAGGTCCATAAACATATTTCTGACATGTATGAATATTGAATAAAAATGGCGTTTTAAATCCAATTTTAAATAGATGAAGTTTGAATAACCGATGATTATTCATATTTTAAATTTATTTCTATAAATGCAACGTCAGTTAGGTAAATAGTTGTATGTTGGAATTGAAAGTTTGATTTGAAAATAAAGACCAGTCCATTCTTTACATGTGTGAATTCAATCTGCGCGTTTTGCGACGGAAATGCTACTTCAAACGAAAGTCTGACAGACCGCTGAACATTTTATTTCAAAGTTAAGCGTGAAAGACAGACAGACAGACAGTGCATTTTATAGATATGCTTGGATGCATCGAAAATGAGAGGTGTCAATTCAATCTGCACTGAGCAATAAAATACTATTTAAAAGCTACGTGCAATAGAACGTCCGACGGACAAAGCGTCTCATAGACGTGTACAGACGTATCTAACACGTTGGAAACGAAGGTCATTTGTTAAATGTGCGCCATCGATTATCCGCATTTGATTATGGCACCTAATATTATGTAATTCTTAAGTGGCTCACCCCTAATCTCTTTTCATTAAAGAATTTAAACTACATAAATTATTTAACTCATTTAATCACATAATATTTTTGTCAAAATATCATTTATATATATATATATATATATATATATATATATATATATATATATATATATATATACATATATAGTCATTCACAGACATAATGTTTCGCTGTATTACAGCTCGTCAGTGATGCTAGCAAGTAAGCGTTTCTAGCCAAGATTGAAGCTCAGCGGTATTTTCGACAGGCTGTGATGTTAACAGTTATGTCATTCGTAAAATCGGAGAAGTAATATAACCACTTACTATATACATGGAATAAATGGGTTTTTTTCTGATTACTGAATGAAATAGTGCTAATTGATAATTTTAATAAATTAAAAATAATAAATACATCTTCTAGAGTTGTAATAATATCACTCTTAAATCTCAAATTAATGCCGAACCGGTTGCCCAGCGGTTTGCTTTAAACTTCATCTTGAACTCCACAGACACCTCCATCCCTAATTTCCTACTACGGACAAACGCCACACACTAGCCCTGGATATCATAAGAAAACTAGACACTTCCAAAGCATATGGGCCTAATCTTTAACACAAAGTGCTTTGCTCAGCTGACCTATGTCCTCTCCAAACTCTATAATAAATGCCTTGCTGATCTTGCCGATAGCTAGAAAATTGCCTCTGTGGTACCAGTGTTCAAGAATTCTGATGACAGAACTGCAATGCAAAATCATCGCCTAATCAGTCTCCTCTCGCTCTTCAGTAAACTCGTTGAATAATTAAACAATCTAGCGATAGTCCACCATCTCGTAAATACTAAACTTATTTCTGACCATCAGTATGGATTTAGGCAAGCCCGTTTTACTGCGGATATCTTAATTGTCATCTCTGAACGTATATACCATACACTGGACAATGCATGTGAAGCTAGTGCGGTGGCACTTGATATATCCAACGTCTTTGACAAAGTCTGGCATGACATTCTTCTCAGGGAAATTATTCATACGGTATTACTGGAGGAATATTTAACATAATTGGATCGTTTTTAGACAAAAGAAAGATCCAGGTCACCAGCATCACATCAATGCGTGTGCGTCTTAGAGGATGATCATTTTACCTTTATTATTACTGATTTACATAAACGACTTTTCTGGTGCAATTGCGTCCGATTTGCGTATATTTATTGATGACACCCACCCTCTTCTCGGCATGTGGACAAAATGGACGCACACATATCTAAGGTAATGGCTGAGTCCTTAGAAAGTGACTTCCAGTCTGTAGTGGAATGGGGTCAAAAAGTAATGGTTATATTTAATGTTACTAAGACAAAGCTGCTTTTCTTTTAACAATTATAAGAAACTTTTCCAACCACCGATTGCCATGGCTAATATCACCCTATCTGAACTCCAACATTCAAACTCCCCGAACTAACATCCACAGGTAACATAACAAATACATAGAAGATACTGCAAAGTCTGATGCAAGAAAGTCGGCTCCTTCTATCGGGCCTGTCAGTATATTATATTTCTACAGAACCACCATTGGCCCATCCAATGAGTATTGTTGCCAAATCTGGCCTAGTGTACAAACCACTAGTCTCACTTTCTTAGATAGGGCACAAAAAGAGCCTCTAATCTTTTATGTCCTGCACTGTTTACCAAACATCGGCCTTTGTCTCATCGCCACAATATAGCACTTATGTGATTGATTTACAAGTACTTCAATGGAATTTGATCCGAAGAACTTGCTGCACTTATGCCACCTTAATTATCAACCCGACAATCAGCAAAATCTCACCCTTTCATTGTAGAGGTCTACGCATGCCGGTAAGCTTTCTATTCTAATCGTGTTTTTTCTTCAAACTGCGTACCTTTAGAATTCCCTCCCTGTCCCCTGTCTTGACGACCGCACTGACCTGCAGAAATTTAAATGTAATGTGAACAAACATCTTGCTGCACAATTCCTTATTAAGGATGACCCTATAAATTTGGCCTCTATTTAACAGTAGCCCCGTACGTCTCAGTGACACTGTCCTTTGTTTGGGTTGAATATAAGTAAAATAAAAATATATATAGATATAAGTGTATAAAGTGTATACAAAAATCGATACTGCAATAGATACCAAAAGAATCACGTGTCTGTCATGAAACTTAGTACCGCTCGGCATACTCTGGCGACGCCATCCTTGGTTTGTTTGACCCACTCAGGAGTGAAGAGTGCCAAAACCTTTTTGAACAAAGTGAAGAGAAGTCACTGTTTCAAGAAAATTAACGGACTTTAATTTATTGCCATGTGTTGTGGACACTTCTCAACTATTAAAACGAACCTAGAATAAAACACAAAGGTTTCCGTTTAGCTTACTTACCATAAGTACATTTTCATACTACTACTAATCTCTACTAATGAGATTAGCATTTTGCAGTAAATACTGAAACAAAAAGTATATAGGCAATACATTATTTTATAATTAAAGTATGCATATAAAAACAGATAATATATATAATGATAATATGTATGTATATATATATATATATATATATATATAATGTGTATATATATATGTATATATATATATGTATATATATATGTATATATATATGTATATATATATATATGTATGTATATATATATATATGTATATATATATGTATATATATATATGTATATATATATATGTATGTATATATATGTATATATATATATATATATATATATATATATATATATATATATATATATATATATATATATATATATATATATATATATATATATATTGACATCGATCCATCATCTTGGGAAAGCCTTGCCTCTGACTGGGATAAATGGAAAGAAAACCTCAAACGACAGCTTGACATCGGGGAGGCAAAGTGGAAAATAAAAGCTGCTGAAAAGCGTGCAAGGAGGAAAGAAAGGGCAAAAGCAAGTGAGCTTCCTCATCAACCCTCCCACTTCATATGTGACAACTGTGGCAGAGACTGTAAGGTCCACATAGGCCTTCTCAGCCACAGCAAGAAATGCCCTGATCGAGCCAGTATGCCCCTTGGGATATTGACACCACTGACAGGACTCTAAAAACTGGAACTAGCCAACAAGATCTGCAAGTGCCATTCATGGTCGGACACGACCGACGAAGGTCTACTACTACTACTACTACTACTACTACTATATATATATATATAAAGACAGAGAGAAGGAGAGAGAGATGTGTGTAATTTATTAAAGAATTCACTTTAAGACAGATAAAATAATGTTGAATTTAAAAAGATAAAAGTTCGATATCCAGTGCGGCTAACAAATGTTACATATATCCATCTCATCTCTAATAGATATGTCTCCAAACTAGCATGAAGAAGCAATGATTTTTATATCTTATTTTCCTTAAATGTAGACTCAAGATAAACAATTATCCAGTTTCTCTAGACTTGAATAACTATTGAGTCTTCATAATAGCGATTCAAATTTTATAATCTAAAAAGACTCAAGTTATAGAATGGACGTGTTTGCAATTTATGAAATCGGTTAAGATCTGAAGTAATATTTGAATTAATATTGTTCAGGTTATTGGAATGCACTTAGCACTCGCGATATGAAATTGATATTACTCGGTCTATGGAAAAGACTATGTATTCAAGTAGTACAATGGATACTGACGCGATCTGTGGAATCGGCTAAGTACTGAAGTTGGAGATGTGATGCTGACGCTGTCTATGGGAAGTGCTAAGCACTCGAAATGTAGAATACATACCGATGCGGTCTATTGAATCATCTAAACTCTAAGATTGAAGCAGTCAATGCATTTTGCTTAGCTATCGGAGTTGTAGAATAGATCCTAACGCGGTCTATGGGCTGGCTACAGTGGTAATATAATTGGTTAAGCTATCGATTGTGTACCGATAGGGTCTATGGAACCAGCTAAGCACTGAAGTGTTAGAATCGATATCAACGCAGTCTACGAACTCGGCTAAGCTCTCAAGTAGTAGAATGGAAACTTACGCGGTTAAGCTCTCAAGTGGTAGAACGGATGCTGACGCAGTCCATGAATCGACTAAGCTCTCTGTTCGTAGAATTAATACCGACTAATTCTTTGAAATGGAGTAAACATCAATTGGTAGAACATATCCTGAAGTTATACATGAAATCGACTAAACTCATTGGTTATAGGATGGATACTGACAAAGTTTATATGAATAAGCCATAAACTAAAATGGAAGAATATATATCGACGCTGTCTGTGCAATCAGCTAAGTGTTCGTGGTAGACTTCATACCGACGCAACTATCGAATCGGCTAAGAACAGCAGTTGTAGAATGGGTACCGACTCAGTGTATAGAAGCGGCTCAGCATTCGAGTGATAGAAAGAATACCGACGATGTATATAGAATCAGTTAAGCTCTCGAGTGGTAGAATGGATATGGACGCATTCTGTAGAATCAGCTCAGTATTCTTGTGGTTGAATTGATACCGACGATCTATGCGGTCGGCTAAGTATTCCAGTTGTCGAATGAATATCAACGTGTTCTCTGGAAACGGCCAAAATCACTAGTAGTAGAATTAATACGGGGGTCTACGGAATCTACTAAGCACCTAAGGGGTCGAATGGATACAGAAGCAGACTATGGAATCGGCTAAGCACCTAAGGGGTAACATGGATTAAGAAGCAGGCTATGGAATCGGCTAAGCACCTAAAGGGTAACATGGATTAAGAAGCAGGCTATGGAATCGGCTAAGCACCTAAGGGGTAACATGGATTAAGAAGCAGACTATGGAATCGGCTAAGCACCTAAGGGGTAACATGGATTAAGAAGCAGACTATGGAATCGGCTAAGCACCTAAAGGGTAAAATGGATTAAGAAGCAGGCTATGGAATCGGCTAAGCACCTAAGGGGTAACATGGATTAAGAAGCAGACTATGGAATCGGCTAAGCACCTAAGGGGTAACATGGATTAAGAAGCAGGCTATGGAATCGGCTAAGCACCTAAAGGGTAAAATGGATTAAGAAGCAGGCTATGGAATCGGCTAAGCACCTAAGGGGTAACATGGATTAAGAAGCAGACTATGGAATCGGCTAAGCACCTAAGGGGTAACATGGATTAAGAAGCAGACTATGGAATCGGCTAAGCACATAAGGGTAAAATGGATTAAGAAGCAGGCTATGGAATCGGCTAAGCACCTAAGGGGTAAAATGAATACCCATGCGCTCTATGGAATAGTAGAATTGATGTCGACGAGCTATATAGATAGTATAAGCACTCGTAGAATTGATATCGGCGCGGTCCATTAAACCTGCTAAATAGACTTCAAATCCAGACATATCTACTTTGTTCACTAACACTAACGTACCAACGGGGAAGATATGAACCCACCTCTTCTAAGATACCCTTAATCATCATTAAATAACTTATAAGGGCTGATATGTCGTGAAATAGATAAAAAATAAAACTATGATAATTCTCTACCTCATAAGCAGCTTCGCTGGTTATCAAAATATTAGGTTTGGCATAAGTGATATCCCTAATGAAACGAAATCGATTATGCCTAAACTAATCAAATCGGATATATTTTGATAAATTCCGTGCTTGTACTGTAATTGAAAATATGGATGCAGCGGCATCATAACGAAATAACCCGGGTAGTCGGAAGACCAAGTAGTGAATAGAAATTATAATATAGATAGTACAGAGATGTAAGTAAGAGGGTATGGCTCAGATGTCGCGTTTAAAATGCGACTATTATTGTTTTTATAATTTCAAGGTTGACACAAAAATATAAATATACATATTCATTCTTGGTGTTTTAAGACATGTGGATTGATTGAAGTTGTGAAGGAAAACAATTTTTATGAATCTGGAAACAAACAGAGAATAGTATGTGAAAAGCTGATTATATATGTAAACCTGATTGTATATATGAAGCTAATTGTATATGTAAACCTGATCATATGCTTACAGCTGATAGTATATGTAAAGCTGATTGTATTGTGGACTGATCCAGATTTACCCATAGTGACAGGATGGATTCGTCAGGTCACTATAAAGTCGATACTTTTGCCTAAGCAAAGCGGAATAGCTTAGCGCACTGCTTATAGCCCGTCTGCCTAGAGCCTGTATTTGCGACTGACTTATTGTATGTAATTAAGTATTCTTAATACATTTCTTATTTTTTTCTATTCCTGTATTGTGTTCTTATTTATTTATTGTTATTACTACGATATAGCAAATTGGCGACGAAAGATTACGATTTAAAATCCAGTTTGTTAACACATAACAAATTGACGATCTTAAATCAGGACTCACGGGAAAAAGTATTTGCTTTTCTATAACAAATTAGTAATATTTGTGGAAAAAATTCCCCGAACCGTGGATTAGAACCCTCGACAGTAACATTACAAAGACACAAGGAATCGCTTCTCAAGTAAAAACAACTTTTAGTTTTTCCAAAGTAAATTGCCAACCAAATTGTTTTACAATTTGACAGTGACTTTTTAAAAGGATTAGAGAAGAAAATATATTTTGGTTGTATTGTATTTGGAGTGTACGTCAAATGTTTTCCTTTTATAAAAGGCTTTATAAAGGGCGTATTTTAAACACTTGTCTGAGGAAAAACAAAACTAAATATTTTAAATGGGGGAATTGCAGTAAACGATTGTCCAAAAAATTGTCTTAAAATACAAGTGAAACAACAAAAAAGAAATGACGAAAGTTTGAAAATATGTTGGAATTTATTGTCCAGCAAACACAAGAACCAAAGTAAGCTGGAATTATTTCATCAGATACGGTTGCGATTTCGATTGGAGACTTAACGTATGACCCAGAAAATGGTTCTATTTTTTCTGCCTTCTTTCAGAGGTTTTCCGACATTTTAAAGGAAGAATATTCAGAATGGTCGCAAGAAAATAAGGTTCGCCTACTTCTTCAAAGATTGAATCGAGCGTGTCATGATAGGTACTGAAACTATATTCTACTAAGGGTACCAGGTGAAATTCTATTTGGTGAAACTGTGAAAATCCTGACAAATGTTTTTCGCAAAAAGTCGTTCCATTTTAACATAAGTTGGAAATGTTTAAACCTAACAAAAACAGACGACGGGGATTTTATTAGCTATGCCGGAATCGTAAATAGAGAATGCCAGCAGTTTAAACTGGAAGAACTGACTGCAGACAGATTCCGATGTCTAACTTTTGTGCAGAGATTAAGCGCAAGTAAAGATTCCGATATAAAGGCGAGAAACTTGACAAAGTTGGAGCAGGGCCCTAATTTAACGAAGATCGAATAAAAAGACGTGGTCCAGGTTAAGAAAAATAGACATGTGAAACCTATTCGTCGCTACGCAGAAAGCACACAAAGGTAGAAACCAAAAACATAGGTAAAGACACAGAAGCGGAAACCAGACACATGTCCTTCGTGTTTAGGATTTCATATAAATGGCAGGTGATCCTTTTAAAAGCAACATTTGTTATTTTTGTGAAAGGTTAGGGCATGTATTGCATCCCTGTAGAGAAACCAGGTCGAGTGCTAAGAGTTTTGTAATTTCCAGGAAAAATAACGGCGGCTATCATGGAAGAAAATGTTTTGATATAAAAATGAACAACAAAAATATTCGTATTCAGATAGACACTGGAAGCGGTTTGTCTATAATCAGTGAAGACTCTTTGAAGAAAAATGGAAAACCAACATTGGTTCGCAGCGAAAAGGTCGCAAACAAAGTAACTGGCAAAAAGATAAATTTCATAGGGGAATTTATGTGCAACAGTTTTTTTTAGGTAAGACGTGTAAAGCGAAAGTCTATGTGCTGAAAAATACGATTTATTCGGTACCGACTGAATGGTTTTATTTGACTTGTGGGATATACTGATAAGCTCATTCTGCAACTCGGCAAAGGCCCCCCTCCCAAACACAAATAGTAAAAGTGAAAAAGGATTTCCCAGAGATATTTTCAAAAAGTTTGGGCAGATGTACAAAAACGAAAGTAAAATTGGAGTTTATGGAAAATGTTACGCCAGTTTTAGCATCTAAATCACCACCAATAATGACAGCATCATGGCCGAAAGTGGACACGCCATGGTCTAGATACATCTAGAGTTTGCTGAGCCGCTTAATTGTGCATATTATTTAATTGTAGTGGATAGTTTTTAAAAAATAGCCAGAGATTCTGAAATGCAAAAAGCCAACATCTGCCATAACAATAAATTTTTTGCATGAACTTTTTTCCAGGTTTGGATTTCCTAATGAATATGTCAAAGATAATGGGACACAATTCACCTCAAGAGAGTTTAGTGGTTTGCAAAAACTTTGAAGTAAAACATATTACTACCCCTGCGTACCACCCGAGAAGTAACGGGCAGGAATAAATGTTTGTAGATACCTTTAAAGGGGATCGAAGAAAAGCTGAAGGTGGATTTACATGGTAACACCGAACAGAAATATTGCGGGGAACATAGCAACGGCGGATATGATGTTCGTAAGAAAAATTAAAACCAAAATGTATTGCTATAAATGTAAAGCTGACGGTATGTGTAAAGCTGATTCTCTATGTAAGGCTGATTGTATGGGTAAAGCTAAGAGTGTATGTAAAGCTGATCGTATGTTTAAAGCTGATGTATATGTAAAACTGACTGTATGTGTAAAACTGATTGTAATTATAAAGCTGCTGTATATGTAAAGCTATTTTTGTGTAAATTTGGTTGTGTATGTAAAGCTTATTTTATATCTAGAGCTGATAATATATGTACACCTGATTGTATATTTAAAACTCATTGTATGTGTATAGTTCAGTGGATATGCACCGCTTATTGCATGTGTAATGCCGATTGGAAAAGCAAAGCTGATTGTATAGTAAAACCTGATGTATATCTAAAGCTAATTGTAAGTGTAAAGCTGTTTTAACCTTAAAGCTGATGATATATGTAGCGATGATTTTATGTGTAAAGCTGATTGTATATGTAAAGCTGGTTGTATAAGTAAAGCGTATTGTATATGTAAAGCTGGTTGTATATGTAAAGCTTATTGTATAAGTAAAGCGTATTGTATATGTAAAGCTGGTTGTATATGTAAAGCTTATTGTATAAGTAAAGCGTATTGTATATGTAAAGCTGGTTGTATATGTAAAGCTTATTGTATAAGTAAAGCGTATTGTATATGTAAAGCTGGTTGTATATGTAAAGCTTATTGTATAAGTAAAGCGTATTGTATATGTAAAGCGTATTGTATATGTAAAGCGTATTGTATATGTAAAGCTGGTTGTAAATATAACACGAAGTGTATGTGTATAGCTGAGTGTATATGTAAATATGATTGTATTGGTAAAGCTTATCATATGTATAAAGCCGATAATATGTTTTAGGCTGCGTGTGTAACGCTACTGTACATATAAAGGTGATTGTATGTGTAAAGCTGATTGTATATGTAAAGTTGCTGCATGCATAAATATTATTGTATGTGAAAGGTGATTGTATATGTAAAGGTGATGGTATATGTTAAGCTAATTGTATATGTAAAGCTGATTGTATATACAATGCTAATTGTATATGTAAAACTGCTGTATATGTACAACTAAGTGCATGTGTTAAGCTGATTGTTAGTGTAAAGTTGCTTGTATGTGTAAAGCTTATTGTGTATGCAAAGCTGATAATATATCAATATTTTACTATATAAGTAACGCTGATTGTATGCGTAAAGCTTATTGTATATGTAAAGCGAAGTGTGCGGATAAAACTGATTGTATGTGTAAAACTTATTGTATATGTAAAGCTACTGAATATGTAAAGCTGATTGTATGCGTAAAGCTGCTAATTCTATTTATCTTCCTCCCACACGGTAAGATGTGACACAAGGTCGGGAAAGTGGGAAAAAAACAGCGCTCGAGAATTTGAGCACTCTGGCTCTTTAAAAATTGCCTGGGCAGCCCCGTCGGCATTCCCCGGTAGGGGCGCCTCAGACGATTAGCAATAAACTAACCCCTTCTCAAAGGGTGAGAAGGCAAAGCCTGAAAGGGTGCACCTCCTAGAACTGCACAGGATGAACAACTATATAAAGCTGATTGTATTTGTAAAGCTTATTTTATGGTTAAAGCTGAGTGTATATGTAAAGTTGATTTTATGTGTAAAACTGATTTTATATGTAAAGCTGATTTTATGTATAAAGCTTATTGTTTGTGTAAAGCTTATTGTTTGTATAAAGCTTATTGTATATGTAAAGCTGATTTTATGTATAAAGCTTATTGTTTGTGTAAAGCTTATTGTTTGTGTAAAGCTTATTGTTTGTGTAAAGCTTATTGTTTGTATAAAGCTTATTGTTTGTATAAAGCTTATTGTATATGTAAAGCTTATTGTTTGTATAAAGCTTATTGTTTGTGTAAAGCTTATTGTTTGTATAAAGCTTATTTTTGTATAAAGCTTATTGTATGTATAAAGCTTATTGTATATGTAAAGCTTATTGTGTGTATAAAGCTTATTGTTTGTATAAAGCTTATTGTATATGTAAAGCTTATTGTTTGTATAAAGCTTATTTTTTGTGTAAAGCTTATTGTTTGTATAAAGCTTATTGTATATGTAAAGCTTATTGTTTGTATAAAGCTTATTTTTTGTGTAAAGCTTATTGTTTGTATAAAGCTTATTGTATATGTAAAGCTTATTGTTTGTATAAAGCTTATTTTTTGTGTAAAGCTTATTGTTTGTATAAAGCTTATTGTTTGTGTAAAGCTTATTGTATATGTAAAGCTGCGTGTTCCAAAAGAATATCGAGATTTTGTAATTGTAATCTATGAAAATACTTTTTTGTGTTAGCTCTTAATTTTTGCTGCAACAACTGTCGTAATTTGGAAAAAAACGTAAAAAACGAAGCAAACGCAGCACATTTGAACTCTGCTGAGAGTATTGATTTACTCCTCTTCAGGAGTTAGGCACAAGGCCAGTTTTTATCTTACTCCCACAAGTAAGATGTGACCCAAGATCGGGTCGGGAAAGTAGGGTTTAAAAATTGCCTGGGCAGCCCAGTCGGCATTCCCCGGTAGGGGCGCCTCAGGCAGTAAGCAATAAACTTACTCCTCCCCAAAGAGGGGAGGCGAAGCCTGGGAGGGTGGAGCTCCTAGAACTGCACAGGACAGACCCATAGACCGGCGTAAATCAAGCCCCAAACGCCAATACAATACCAGTCTATGGGGTGCAGTATCCACCGGAACAGATACTACACTTTGATCTTAGCCAAAAGGCGTTATTTAACCCCTACCCACAATAGGAATATGTGACACAAGGTCGGAAAGTGGGATTTGAAAAGCCAGCGTTCGAGAAGGTGAGCACTCTGGCCATTAAAAATTGCCTGGGCAGCCCGTCGGCATTCCCCGGTAGGGGCGCCTCAAGCAGTAAGCAATTAACTTACTCCTCCCCAAAGAGGGGAGGTAAAGCCTGGGAGGGTGGACCTCCTAGAACTGCACAGGACAGATCAGACCCATAGACCGGCGGAAATCAAGCCCCGAAGGCCAAGACAATACCGATCTATGAAGTGCAGTATACATCGGAACAGATACTACACTTTGATCTTAGACAAAAGGCCCTGCTGAGAGTATTATTTACTCCTCTCCAGGAGTTAGGCACAAGGCCAGTTTTATCCTACTCCCACAAGTAAGATGTGACCCAAGGTCGGGTCGGAAAGTGGGGGTTGAAAAGCCAGCGCCCGGGAGCTGAGAGTAATATAGCATAATATGTTGACTTAATCGTAGGTTTTACCATGTAATAAAGTAATATAGTTGATACGCTGTAAAAAAAAAAACTAGATAAACCAGCCTAAAAGACTAATTCACTATTGATAAAAACAGCTCGTCTGTTTGTAAATTCTCTTTATTTTAATCAGTGTATTTTTACTTTACCGATCGGTCCCTTTTATTTCGGCCTTCTTTTTCTTCATATTGGTATTTTACCCCTGAAAAATATATTTGATCTTTCAACCACCTTATAAACATGTCGGTCTTCGCAAGTTGGATTTTTATATAAGCTCAGGTTTAACGTGATGACAACTCTCACGTTTATTATGTTATTCAATATTTATAAATTATCTCTGTAATCTTTATTTATATCCAAGTTACACCCCGCCTCAGGGGTATTTTCTTACACCCAACAGTTTCCGTTACTAAATTCTACGATATACATTATGTGAAGCTGACACATAATTTATTTAAATATACAGTTACAAATAAACGGACTCTTGTATCATTTTATAATGATATATCAGCTTTTTATTCTTCTTTCAGATATGCGACCGTCTATCTCTATAATTGACTTTGTCCGTCGGCCCATCTTTCCACAAGTCTGTCCCGCTTATGTTTGCATTAGCAGTTTCATTATTAATGGTGTAGAAAAATCCAAGATTCTATATTAGAGTCCGTCTATCTATCTGTCACGCTTAAGTTTGAAATAACATTTTGGACGCATCCATTTATCGCTAAAAGAGGAGATTATGTCCGTCTGTCGCTCCGCTTATCTGTCACGCTTAGGTTTAAAATAGCATTTTGTTCGTTTATCACGCTTGTTTCAAATATCATTTAAGATGCGACCACGGATCTTAATTAGCGGCTCTGTCCGTTTGTCAGTTAAGCTTGAAATAGCATTTTAATTACTCAACACACAAGGTGAATGAACGCATCTTCAGAATATCCGTTCTTGCTTTTGACCCATTCACTTATCTGTTGCTATTTACACAAACCATGTGTACACACACATTCAGTGATCCTTGTGGACCTTTTGGGTAGACAGGCGCACACATTTGGCTTTTATTCTAGAGACATACATGTATTTAGATACAAAGACGCCTACGAATTCCCTCGCATACCGGTTAAAACAATCAAAGTAGTAATAAAATACTCGTATATCCCCTAGGTATTACGACGCAACCATATGCGCGGACAATTTAGCTTGCTTTCTAGCCAATGAAAATGATCCCTTTTCTTCGCGTCTTTGCCTGAATGTTTAATGACATCATCAAAATGGCGACTGAAATTTCAACCAATTTTTATTGAAATCGTGCTTGCCTTTCTGCAGTTAGTCATTGATTCGAGGTTTTCTCTCACCGATATTTATTCTATTAACCACTTTATTTATGATGCATGATGTAGGTGATCATTTCTACACAATTTCATGTTTTGATATCGTATATATTATTCGTTGAAGTGGAAGTAGAAGTGGTCTAGTGGGTATGGTCGCGGACTGTGGGATGACCCTGTCGGGTTAATGTTCGGTCCCGACCACTAGATCACTTTCACTAATACACAAATGGGAGAGATATAATCCATATATCATCCCTCACTAGGGGTAGAAATAAACATGATTGCGAAACGAATAGAAGGAAAACTCTTTCGCTGCAATACCCGTTCATTAAAGGTTATGTTAGAGATTATGCAACCCTTGCTGAACAATAGACTCCCCGCGCAGTCACCCTTGCAGGTATCCATTGTCTCTGAGGACTAAAATGAGGCCAAAAACTACCGTATAACTTAAAAAATAGTCAGCAGACACACAAATAGACAAACGGACATCTATACAGCTACAGACAGAATCTAATCTAAACGTTATTCACCTGGAGTTGCTCGTGTGAAGATACATTGCTATATGAAAGGTTTCTTAAGAAAAATAATTGAAAACATCGTAATTTTTCTTAATAGGGAAAACTAATTTATTTAAAGTTTTAAAATAAGACGTCATTCTATACGATTATTAGATTTGTAGTTGTAAAATTACATTGTAGTCATAAAATAAAATATATCATAAAGAGTTAATTTAATATCGATTCTTTTCTTGTTCGAGATTATAGAACGCTGAAAACGTATAAAATATACTTGTTTCTATAAACCGACAAATGGCTTCAACGAAATGAAACGAATTTAATTGTTTTGATATTTTAATATTTAGAATACCAAAAAACATAAAGCTGTAACCTTTTTTAAATAAGTTTTTTAATTGAGACATTCTTTGTGCAATTATATTTTTGTTTCATGAAACGAAGAAAATCTATTTTAGAAAATGAATTTCATTTCTTTACGTTTTAATATATTTTAATTATTTGTTGGACCTGACTGATAATTGCCCCTAGTGATCCAAGATGAAATCAAAGGGCATTTTCTATTGTATGTTTAGTTTTTTTTTAAATTTACCCTTTATTGAAACTTATGTGAATGTCTTAATTGTTAGAATATCGAATTCTACAACTCACACAATTTCATTGACTTGTATTTCATTTATATATATATATATATATATATATGTATATATATATGTATATATATATATATGTATATATGTATATATATGTATATATATGTATATATGTATATATATATATGTATATATGTATATATATATATGTATATATGTATATATATATGTATATGTATATATATATGTATATGTATATATATATGTATATATGTATATATATATATATATATGTATATATATATATGTATATATATGTATATATATATATATATGTATATATATATATATATATATATATATATATATATATATGCGTGTGTGTTTTTGTGTCAGCAGATAACATGTGACATTTTTCACTTTCTTTCGCTTTGACATAATTGTTGCTTGTTATGACATCACGGCTATTTTTAAATGCTTGAAACACTCCTCACTTCGTTCCTTTGCGCAATCAATTTGTTCTTTATCAATTTTGTTCTCTTTGTATATTTGCATGTCATCTATGTTCAAATGTGTAATTATTTTATATTTAAATAATAAAAAAGATTTAAAAAAATAACAAAATAACTACGAAAAGTACATTAACAAAAAAGTCAAGAAATTTCAAAGATTCGTAATAGAATGAATATGTTCTACATGAAAATGCCTCTATCCTTTGGAAGGACAAAAAACATGAATCTTCTTGGAAACCTATATCCTGGCTTATCCGTCATCAACTTATCAACTAGATCCGAAATTGGGAGGATTAGCAAATAAATCTTAGACCGGGTTATTTCCATAATCAAAAGTACCATGCAATTTATTCGATGGATTAATACTGATAATGCCATAATCAAGTTTAAAGAAAATTACTAATAAGAACCTTCATTTATCCAGTTAAACATCATGAAGTATTATTCATCGATATTGGACGGACTATTTACGATTACATGGATTATGTTCCAATGCTATACGGATAACATTTCTTGAGGTCTGCCAATAACCAGTAGTCTGGAGAATAGGTTGTGTGCAGAAGCAATTCGAAGTGCAATGAATGCAGTGTTGCAATCCTTGCGATCGACACGGTGCATTTTATTGGTGAAAGAGCATTTTTTCTTCTTCATCTTTTTGGGGCGATTTATCCCCTCAGATGCACCAAAATATAATATTCGCTCTTGATGGTTTTCGATACCTCAAGGTAATCAATGGACAAAATACTTTGCGCATCCGAGAATACGGAGGCCAAACTCTGCCTGATCCCTTTGGACTATATCACCTGCTGCTGTGCACTCGGTTAACAGCTGATTTGGCTCCAGAATGAAGTAGTGGATCCATATTGAATTCATTGTTACATTTTCATGCAGAATCTCCTTTTTGTTGCGTTGAAACAGTCGCAAACAACGCACTGAATCGTCGACGTGTTGTGTTTCGTCAATTGTGAGCAAATGCGGCGCCTACATTGAATAAAGCTTTCTCATTGACAAATATTCATGCAGAATGATGAATGCGTTACCTTCAACTGCTCTGCTATCACATGCAAGGTCAACTCAAAACGAGTTTACAGACTGTTTTACGTTTTCCGGTACAACTGCTTCTTAACTGTTGTTTCCGACGCAGCAGAATGCAGATAAATTATTAAGTGATTCCTTTGCTTGAATAGTATTTGCCTATCAGAACACAATGCTTTATCAACATACGAAATTTAGATGCTTCCATTGTTTTAAAAATTTGCAACAATAGCTTCAATTAACCAACTATAATTTGTAAACGAATAATCCGATTAGGTTCAGATTTTGAAACATGACATTTAAAGGTGTTTATTAGTGGCGCCATCTATATGTAAAACCCGGAACTTACTGAGTCATGTGCTATATATCTCATACACAGACAGCTTTTTTGTCGTATCATATTTCTTCAGCGTGGCTAGATGTGGCAAAAATTATTTGCACATTGTGATTCGAAACCTGTTAGTCACATTACTTAAATTGTGATCAGCAGTGTCAATTATCTTGCCGCTATGGTATGGTACTCGCCAGTAACAGTAAGAAAAATTATAGCCCTGACGTCTTTTGTTTATATTCAACGCTACGAGTAATCTAGAGACCTATATTCTATGTAGAAGAGTAATGCTTTAATCTAAGTGGAAATCGTCATTTCCCTTATTAGATAGTTCAACCGATAGTAAGGGAGCATATATATATATATATATATATATATATATATATATATATATATATATATATATATATATATATATATATATATATATATAGTAAGTTCTATATCCATGAATGTATATATGTTTGAAAAAAGACACACGGAATGCAAGAAAAACTCATCAAAGAAAAATGAGAGATTTTACCGGTTTATTTCGGATCAACGAATAAATAAAAAGGGGGGAATATGAATGAAGTGTAGTAAAAAAGAAACAGCTTATTTAACCAAAATCGCAATGACGCAATAGATTGCAGTGTTTCAGTGCGTTTTTTCATGTTTGCTTAAGGAATATGATCCGAGTCTGAGGTTTATCTTAGATGGAGATGCGAGAAGTATTATAGTGCTTTCGATGCATTTGCGACGTGGAACAGAGTATTAGGTCTTGAGGACGATGCGGTGTTTTAAATCAAAATTGAGGGTAAAAGTGATTTAGGTTCTATTTATGTGCATAATTCGGGATTTTATATTTCTGGCTGTTCCATATCCACAACAAAAAAAAACAGACTAACGCCACAACAATCACCCCTCATAAACTCACCAGCACAAATAACACCGACATGACTGAGAAAAATAAATCTTACAGAGTTCTCTACAGTAATTCCATATCTATCTCATTACAACAACATTTTAAATCTGACATAAAATAGCAATATGACTCTCTAAAACAATTAATTATTTACTCAACACCGAACCCCGTCCCCAACTCCCTCCAAAGAACACTTCTTCCTTTGCCGGCATTTCATTTTAATGATACATCGTGCATTTTACCCTCATATATATATATATATATATATATATATATATATATATATAATGTAAAGTCGGTGTTTCCCTGCCGTTTTGACTATTATAGATTTTGAACCTACAACTTCATATGCTAAACTGTTCCACTATTTAATTAGAGCACTACATTATGTGTGTTTTCAAAATATAGTACTACATTTCATCTTCTTCCAAAAGTTCTTACATTACTTCCCTTAACTACGTATTCCACAAAGAAGTTGGCATAGATTTTTACTCTCCTACAATTATCTACCGGGTACCTCACATTCACGGAGAAATTTCCTTAATATACTTACTTACGCTTAATAACCATTATTTTATTTTTAAACTCTCTTACTATTACGGACATGCTATACTAGATTTTAAATATAAATAACGAACGCTCCCTCAATTTCATTTTCATCCTTTCAGTCGTTCTGATGGTATTCAAGGAATAAAGGAATATCTGATTGGATGTCACACATATACGAGACGTCATTCGTAGTAAGCAAGACCATGTTGCTACTATTCATGTCTTCTTATTTTATTTCTTCTATAAATTTGGTCTTCTCATATTCTTCACGTCTATTTATTCAGATTTTTACACTAAATTGTTTCGACCGTTCGGTATACTATTCCGGATACGTATTCCCACATTCCAGAATAGAGCAAAATATAGCAAATATCGAACAGCTTTAAACATGACGGTTTCTGTTGGCGGCGTTCGCGTACGTAAATTATTACGAATTTATACTTTTTCAAGACCACATACTACACTTTGCTGATTTTTCAACAATAAAAACATATATTCATCTTTTCTACAAGTAAATTATTAAATATTTTCTTATAATCGCAAATAGATCACACCTTGCTATAATACGATCCACCCTTCGGACACTTATTTTTTCGATAAGCGCAGGTAAGAATATAAATACTTCTCACTATAAATCACCCGTTTCTTAACATGTTTCTATTAACTAACATACGTCGAACGTTAGTTGTGGTGTTAACTTTTTTATGTTGGTGTATTTTACCGGTATTAAATTCCTGAAAAACGTTAGATCACGCGATGTTATTTATCCCTTGGTTGTAGAATAATGACCCAGTATTGTGCACTTTTAGCGATTCGCTCTTGTGTTTTAACATAGACTTTAAAAAAGTAAGCAATCGCAAGTTCGAGCCGAAAACTGAAAAAAATTAAATTTAAAATATAACTTCGCCAAAGAAAAATACAAACTAACAAGAAGTGAATTTCATAAATAAAAAAATTAATTTATTACAAAACAGGTAAAGCAAAATAAAATAATCCTTTTATAACGAACAATTAAAACATATTTAGTTAAATATTACTTTACTTATTTTATAATAAACAATTCAAAACATATTAAGTTAAATATAACTTTACTTATTTTGTAGCGAACAAGTTAATACATATTTAGTTAAATATAACTTTACTTATTTTGTAGCGAACAAGTTAATACATATTTAGTTAAATATAACTTTACTTATTTTGTAACGAACAAGTTAAAATCTATTTAGTTAAATATAACTTTACTTATTTTGTAACGAACAAGTTAAAACATATTTAGTTAAATATAACCGTACTTATTTTGCAACGAACAAGTTAAAACATATTTAGTTAAATATAACTTTATATATTCTGTAACGAACAAGTTAACATATATTTAGTTAAAAATAACTTTACTTATTTTGTAACGAACAAGTTAACACATATTAAGTTAAATATAACTTTACTTATTTTATAACGATTTGAAAATATATGTAATTAAATATAACTTTATGTAATTTAGTTTGTATATTAAAATAATCATTTGTCTACGAACTACGCAGACTTTAAAATATATATTTTTCCTTCCATATAACTGTGTGTATTTACCAATACGAACTAAACTAAACAGATTTTTTCCGAACTAAACCAAAAGAATTGTTAGTTTATTGTTAGGGTAAGGGTTATATAGAAAGTTTGGTTCGTATGGTGTAAGAAGTATCTATAACTTTACATGATTTATTTAATATAATGATGAAATATGTAATAACATATCAGTAAATGTATCGTCTCCTGTGTGACCGTACTCAAATTTGGTTTTGGCTTTTTATTTATCATTTACGGTTAATTTCATGAGAAAATATGCTTTTTTCCCCGGAAAAATATCAAACATCTCTGGCTTGTGTCTATTTCTGCCTTCGTGGGAAGACAAGCAAATATAGACTTTTATAGAAATCAAAAATAAAATCAGCGAAGACTGAAACAAAAAATGTAATCATGAGTATATTTTGAAATTTGTCGGGTGTCTGCTCGCCGTGATTTACGCATTAGAATTTGAATTATCTTTTTATTTACGATTAATCGAATCATTATAGAATAGGCATAAAAATAAAGGTACTTCTACAGAATTTGAACCTAATTGATTTTTTTTACCCTAACCCTAACTTAAGTTTTAGGTTTATTTCGTCAAAGGTCGATTTGGGTCAAGTCAAATTCTGTAGGAGCACCAAAATAAAAAGTGTAGACTGAAATTAATTTTTCCAAAAATTGCATTTAAAAATTGTTTTTTTGTTTTTTTTTGTGAATTTTCGTTGGCGAAGAATTATAATTTAAATTGAATTATTTCTGTTTTCGATGCTTACTTGTTATACTTGAAAGTTGCACCCATTTCCCTGTAAGTAATTCAGATGATTGAAATGTGATTTAATTACGCTAGCCACTACTTACAGCTATAAAGGAGGATCAGTCACTCAATATGTAGAAACATCTATTTTGTCTGATTTTTAAACAATTAATATATTTTTAACACATCTATTTTAATCACCTAAACTTACAGTGAAATGACTTGTTTTATGAGTTTTTTTACATTGATACTCTAATATTAACTGAAATGATTATTTTATATTTTCCCCGGTCAACGCCAAAACATGCATAGATCCTATTTTAGTCAGCTAAATTATTTACAATAGAATAGGGTGTTTTTAGAAGTAATACTTTAATTCTTATATTTTTAATTAAATCATAGTTTAATATTTCCCCCGGACAACACCTGGACACGATTCCTGCTAATATATATATATATATATAACGTATTAGAAAGTATTAATATATAGAAAACGTGCAATTTACGTTGTTCGTCATATATTGTCCACTATCTGAGATAGAACCACAGACGAGATGAGTTTATATCAGCGGTTAAAAATCTTCCAAAATCACTTTTAAAAAGTATATAAACCGTTAAAAACAGTCCCAGTATCTAACCGAGTCTGAATCACTTCTAGATACCAAGTCGTATATATTAGAATATATAGCACACTTTTCAAGCACACACATTGGTAGACACTGTCTGGAAGAAATGAATAAAAACAACAACGAAATAACCAACGTTGGTAAAGAAGTATCTCCAAAATATCCTTTTCTTTACTGTCCGAATAGGATATAAACTATGATTTATGCAGTTAATTTTGTTTTCTTTTCTTAAATTGAGTTTTTTTTTACCTCCTGGTGGTATGCCCAAATGCATACGTACAAGATATGCAATATATATTTTGGGAAAAACCTACTTAAAAACTTACAGGATAACACAAAGGGCATGGTTGACAACGGGTTTATCAGATATAAATGTGGCACAAAGAACAATGAACTTATAACACGGATACGAATCTAGACCCTCTCATTGAAGAAGTACATAAAAAATACAAAATTGAAAGTCAGCTCCCGGAACAACATCCTACGTAAACAGACCACCTCCATGCGAGGAACAACACACAGATTAGTATTATTGACCCTGTGAATTATGTGTGTCCTGTTTGGAAGAGATCAATCCATGTCAATAAATTAGACCCAGCGTTGAACGACACCTGCCGCTTGATCACTGGTTTTCTGAAACCTACCAACAACTTGCACTACCTCGTTGGCATTGGCATTGGCATTGGCATTGGCATTAGCATTATGAGCTGGGCAGTTGCTAGC